>CM022952.1:49296473-49783573 GCA_012931725.1 Litsea cubeba
ATCCCACTGGGTGTATAATTTAAGGCCTTGAAGATCAAATTTGAAGAAGTGTTAAAAGTACATATTTTGGTTTCCACGTGAGAATATGATCATTTTCCAATGTTATTGCGCCCATTGTTTTGAAAATATGAATCATATCACAAATCATTCAAAGGGATGAATCGAATCGTATCATGAATCGTAGTGCGAATCTTAGAAATTTTTTTATTTTTTCTTATAAAAATGAAAAGCAATAAAAAAAAAGAAGAAAGATAAAAGTAGTTATTCATAATTCATTCATAGCAGCATAAACACGATGACAAGTACGACTATGATACAATTATATGAAGAACATCATTGGCATATATTAATATAACATAAATGATACATATAAAAAGTTAAATATGTCTAAGCTATGAGCTATCAATGTTTCAGCAGAAAATAAACAAGTTGCAGTGTTTTTTTATTATATTTGATCAAAAGTAAAAATAAAAACAAAATCCAAATCATCAATCCTACACGTTATGATATCTTCTAAAGTTAAGTGCTCAAGAAGAAAAGAATTGATTTTTTTTTAAATGGATACAAGAAAAAAAATATATATATATGTATAGTCAAGGGCTTCAGTTGAATGTTCATTCGTTATTCATCTCTAAAACCTCCCCAAAACCACAATAGTTCTTAACAAGTTTCATTAATCAGTAAATAACCTTTTAAAAATCTAAAAATAAAAAATAAAAGAAAAACAAGTAAAATATCATTAATATTAACCTCATGGCAATGACTATTCTCACTTGACCGAATTGCTTGAATCGTAAGATTTCATGAAAGAAGTATTGAATCGTAAGATTCACTTGTAAATGGGACTCGCTACCTGATGCAGGCAAGATTCACAATCGAACAATAGATCAATCTCCGGAAGGATTGATCGAATCCAAAAATGGATTTCAGCCACTAGGGCAACCTCACAAGAGGAGAAAACACTATAACTGAAGAGAAAACTCTCATAACTCAAAAGAATAATTTATGTGAAAGATGTTGCACCAGTCAATTGGCTAAAGGTAACAAGAAAACAGGTTTATATCAGCCATTGCCTATTCCTAATGCACCATGGGAAAATATCAACATGAATTTTGTGTTAGGAATTCCAAAGACTGCAAGGAATGTTGATTCCATCTTTATTGTTGTGGATCGTTTTTTCTAAAATGGCACATTTCATTCCATGCAACAACACATCAGATGCTTAAAAGGGAGCTCAATTATTCTTCAAAGTTGTCCGTATTCATGGCCTCCCAAGACAATCGTTTCAAATCGTGACACCAAATTTATGAGTTACTTTTGGAAGACTTTGTGGATGACAACAAAGACAAAGCTTCATTTCTCTACTGCTTACCATCCACAAACTGATGGACAAACTGAAGTTGTTAATAGAAGCCTTGGACAGCTGTTACGATGCCTTGTACCTGATCATATCACAACATGGGATCAGGTTCTACCTATGGCTGAATTTCCACAGGCATCTCACCCTTTGAAGCAGTCACAAGTGTTCGACCACGCTTGCCTATTGATATCGTCCCCTTGCCTTTTGAAGCACGCCTTGTGTTGAAGCCGATAACTTCATCAAACTCATGCACAAATACATGATGAAGTTCGATGACATATTGCAAATAGAAATGACAGTTACAAGGCTCATGCCGATAAACGTCATCGTTTCCTAGAGTTTTCTAAAGGAGACATTGTTATGGTCCATATTCATCCGAAAAGGTTACCGCCAGGAGCTAATAAGAAGTTGCATCTGCAAAATACAGGTCCATTCAAAGTGTTGAAGAAGCTTAGTTCCAATGCCTATACTTCTTTTTTTTTTTTGAATGGTTACTTTCATTAAAAGAGCAAACAGTAGAAGAGAAAAGTACTGAAAGCAGAAGAAAACAAAACAGGACAAACAACAGAAAAGCCTTAACAGCAGCCAACTAAGGCCCTGCCGTAGAAAAGGCCACCACTTTCCAATGATACACAATTTGATCTAAGGAATATCCTTTAAAAGAAGGGAGAATAGACACCCAAAAGGCTACTAAAAACTTCGATTTCTCCACTAATTGCTTTCACTAACTGTAATTCCTTCAAAACATCTTAAGTTTCTTTCCTTCCAAATCGTCTAGATCACCGCTAGAAAAGACAACCGCCACATCACTTTGCCTCTAGGGTCCCCAATTGGAACCTTCCAAGCTTGGAAAAGCTCGGGGAGAGAATGAGGTAGGGCCCAACAGCAACCAAACCCTCCTATTATAGCCATCCATATAGTCTGAGTTGATTTACAATTTAGCAGGAGATGGTCCACGGATTCTTCGTCCCTCAAGCACACCGGGCATCCATTCACTATCTTCATCCCTCTCCTCCTCAAAAGGTCCATAGTAGGGATCCTTTTCCTCAGAGCAAGCCACCCAAAAACAAGCACCCTAGGAGGAGCTTTCATCTTTCAAATGCCATACACCCCACTCCTACCCCTAGGATTGTTTAGGATTGTCTTAAAGAAAGAAGACACTGAAAAGGATCCATTCTTAAGAGGCTATCCACACCTTATCATCTGCTCTGTTGTTTTGAATGGTAACACTGTTCAGGGAATTAAGGAGAACAATGAACTGGGATTCTTCATTGTCCTTCAAATTCCTTCTAAAAGTGGGACACCAGACCATCTGGCCTCCAATAGCACTCATTTAAGAGCTGACCGTTGCTTCCTTGTCTTGTGCACACCTAAACAGGTCTGGGAATTAAGCACACAACACCCTTTCACCTACCCAGCTATCTTTCCAAAAAAGGATCCTCTCCCCCGATCCAATTTGGTACCTAATGCTCTCCATGAAAAGTCTCTTAACCGAGAGGATTCCTTTCCATATAGCAAATGAATTCCAAGGGGGATCTTGGATATCCCACCCATGTCTTGGAAGGTTGTATTTCCTTTCGAACACCTGTCTCCAAAGACCTTGTGAACCGTATCCAATCCTCCATAGCCATTTGCCCAGAAGAGCTTGATTCATCTTCTTTAGGGGTCTAATTCCCAGGCCTCCTTCTTCCTTCGGCTTACATATGGATTCCCAATCTACCAGGTGAATCTTCTTCTGAGAGCTTGTACCATGCCATAAGAACTCTCTCTGCAGTCTTTTTTTATCCTCTTTATAATTGAGGTCGGGCATCTAAAGATGGAGAAATAATAGACTGGCAAGTTGGAGAGGACAGATTTGATGAGAGTTACCCTTCCTCCTATAGATAGGTAATTTGCTTTCCATGTAGACAACTTCCTCTCTACCCTTTCCACAACTGGGTTCTAAAGAGATTTAGTAACCAGCCCCAAGCACAGTGGCATACCTAAGTACGAAAGAGGAAAATCCCCAATCTTGCAACCCATAATTTATGAACATTTAAGGAGAAGGGGCTTCTCTATTCGTAGACTAATCACCTCACTCTTGAAGAAATTGACTTTTAGCCCTGACGCTGCTTCAAAGCAAAGGATAGTGGCTTTAACATTTCTAACCTGATCTTCTTCTGCTCCACAAAATATGAGTATCATCAGCATACTGCAAGTGGCTGATAACTGGGGAAATTCTAGCCACTCTAAAGCCTTCGAACATTCCTGCATTCACTGCCTTTTTTATCATTCTTCCCAGCGCTTCTACTACAATTAGGAAGAGAAAATGGGATAGGGGGTCCCCTTGTCTTAGCCCCCTTCCAGCCTGGAAGTAGCCCTTTGGAGACCCATTTATCAAAATAGAGAACCAAGTTGACGAGACACACTCCTGAATCCACCTCCGCCATTTTTTCCCAAACCCCATTCTTTGTAACATGTATTGAAGGAATTTCCAGTCCACCCTATCATAAGGTTTCTCCTGGTCTAGCTTGCAAATGATCCCCGGAGCCCTCTCCTTAAGTCTTGAATGCACACATTCATTGGCCACCGAGATGTCGTCTAAGATTTGTCTTCCTTCTACAAAAGCCCCTTGCACACTGGAAATGATCTTTGGCAGAACCTTTTGAACTCTCCCTGCTAGAAGTTTGGTTAGGATTTATAGAGGCATCCCAGAAGACTAATGGGTCTGTCGTCTTTGATGCCAAGGTCTCATGTCTTCTTCGGAATTAACGCGATGAAAGAAGCCCCCAATCCTTTAGACAATTTACCCCTTTAAGAGAATTCCTCCAGAAAATCCATGACATCCTTCTTCACCATCTTCCAAAAACATTGGAAGAAGGCCATCGGAAAGCCATCTGGGCCTGGAGCCTCATCTCCTGCTAGATCGAAGATCGCCTGACGAACTTCCTCCTCTTCAAAGTCCTCTCCAGCCACTTCGCCTCTTCTTCACCAATAACTTTGAAGGCTATATTTCCTAAATTAGGTCTTTCCCAGCCATCATCAGTGTAGAGCGACTGGAAATATTCTATTATGTGAGATATTATCTCCTTTTTTTTCTCCAATCTTTTCCCCCCATCCATTATGCTAACTATCATGTTAGCCCTTCTTCTCGAGGATGCCATTCCTCCATGAAAAAACTGTGTTTTTATCCCCTTCTTTTAGCCAATTACATCTCGATCTTTGTTTCCATCTTATCTCCTCCTTCCGCAGATTTCTTTGTAACTCTTCTTTTTAAGTCCATCTTCTTTTCATCTTCCCGGGATAGCTGATCAGTCTCCTTGCCATCTAAAGATTGGATGTCTGCTAGAATTTTAGACTTTTGGTGCTTCACTTCCCTAAAGTGTTCCTTTGCCCGCTCCTTCATTTTGATTTTAAGCAACTTCAGTTTTGTGGCCAGCCTATGACATGCCCATCCCTCCACCATTATCTCCTCCCACCACTTCTGGACCAGCTTAGCGAAGTTCTCTTCCTCTAGCCACATAAGTTCGAAGCGGAAAGGCGAAGGTCCCCATCTTTCACACTCTGAATCTAGCAGAATCGGACAATGATCTGAAACTGGCTTAGGCAAAGCAATCTGGATAACCTCTGGGTAGGTTTCCAGCCAATCTGAGGAGACCAAGAACTTATCCAACCTAGACATAGCAAGATTGCTCTAATGGTTAGACCAAGTAAACGAAGCTCCACCCATTTGCGAGTCCACCAAAGAATGAGAGTTTATCCAATCTGAGAAGCACCTCATTTCTCCTGTAAGTATTTTAACTCAGTTTTTCACTTGGAAATCTAATGATATTCCAATCCCCCCCAATGCTCCATGGCCCACTCCATCTTCCCCTTATCATGTCCAACTCTTTCCAAAACCCATCTCTTTTATGGCTATTATTAGGACCGTATACTAAGATAAGGAGCCATTTTTTATTGTTCTGAAGGTCTTCCACCAGCATTGAGAGGGAGAAGACATCCACCCAGCTTATTTCCACTGAAACTGTTCTTGTGTCCCATAGAGTCAGTAGCCCACCTGCAGCACCCACTGCTTCTACCGCAACCCACTCTACTTGCCTTCTTCCCCAGACCTATTTCACCACCCTATCAGAAACTTCTTTCAATTTTGATTCTTGCAGGATTACTATTTGAGCCTTCTGATTCCTGATCATGTCTTTCACCACCAGCCTGTGCGAGGCTCCCCCCAGTCCACGAACATTCCATGAGAGCACCTTCATTAAAGGTTTGGAAGACCCCCCCACGCCCCCACCCCCCCGACTTTTCCCACCTTTGTTCTAGACGGTATGCTCCTCTGTCTCCTTTGATTTGGTTTTATCATAATTAATTAAGCAATTCAAATTATTCAATTCCTTGACCCCTTTCCTTGTGGACTTGCTGCCCTTCCTTTCTAGTCTATTCTAGCTCTCCCTGCTTTGAACAAACTTCACTAAGGGATCCCACCCATTTGTTATCCCCTATACTGTTACTCCAATAGACTTAGCACAATGGACAATTCTCTGAGGTGACCAATGCATGTCCCCAGCCTCCTCTTCCCCATAGGAACTCCCCTCATGGCTGTAGTGATCATCCCCTGCCATAAAAAACTCTCCAAAACCCATCATACCTGGGCCTGTATCAGCATCGTGCCACTACTCTTGTCTGAAGGTGGGCATCCTCTCCTCTCCCCCACAAATTGTTGGGTTACAGCACCTTTGTTCCTTCTTGACCCAAAGGAGGAGCTGACCTGGACCCCCTTTTCGCAAGAAGGGACTATTGTCCTTCACGCTTCTATTGTACAGAAATCCATCCCTCTGAGTCTTTGGTAGGGGTTCGGACAAGGACGCTGTAGCCATCCATTTTCATATAGTGACTCCCTTTCCTTGGCACTGTATCCTTCTCCCATTCCAGATGCTACTTCTGCATATCGGCAATGCATCTCGCCGGCTCCCTTCTCCTTTGCATCTCCAGTGTCTTCGCCTCTATGATCCTCTTCTATTTCTCCTTCCCCAAAAGAGAAGCTTGGTGTCTTTGCCCTCTCCCCTGATTTCTCCCCCTCCAACGAGCATTTTATTGTTTCTTCCTTCTCCTCGATATCCCTGTCTTCCTATTCACCATTTTTGACATCGGCAGAGCTTCTCTGGCTGCTAGCCTCCTCTACATCAGAGAAGTCCTTCTCTTTTGGCTCGCTCGCTGGCTCCTGGAGAGTTTTCGCACGGTTTCTCAGAGGCTCCAGCTCTCCATCTTCGGCTTTACCCTGCGTTTCTTCTTCGTCTTCGACATGAGGCCTTGATTGGAGCCCTAGACCTTTAAAACATTTCTCTCTTGTGTCGGATCCTCCAGGCCCAATACGACATAAGCCGTAAGCTTTAAGTAAAATGCAGCCCAGACGGCTGTCTTGAACCATAGTATCCAGATTCGGCACTAGCCCATTTCTATTCACTAAAAGAGCGGACGATTTGAAATTTGAAATGGGGTTGTTGACGTCATCTTCTTCCTCCCTTTTTCCCTGTTGGACTCTGCAACTGCACCTTCTTGCCTCCTTCTGCTCCGTTAGCCTCAACTCATTTCTAACTTTTTCCCCATCAATTTATATACTTCCTCCCCCCCCCTTTCCACTGTGACAGTGAATTTCAGGTCATCCACCCAGATTGGTATCAGCAGAGGCATTATGGTTGAACTGTTGAGCATTACCAACACCCTCCCCTCCTTGAGTACCTCCTTCTCTCTGGTTCTAGCATCCACCTCCACTATCTTGCCAGTGCAGTCACCTATTAGCCTGAACACTCCTTCATGCCAAGCCTAAAGTGGGACTCCTTTAACCTTAACCCATATAGGGTTTGGTGGCGTACCCAGTACTTCCATCCATCTCTCGATCATTGAGAATGGAGATGATGAGTCTCCTTTTGCTGCTATTTTGAGGAGGGACTCATCAACCTCACTAGAGGAAGATAGCTGCAGCCATACCACCTGTTCATCCAGCTTTTGCAACTTGATAAGTAGCTGACCACAGCATTTTTGGATCCAGGATGCTATCTGTTCAATGCTGACTGGTTTTTCTTTCAAGAATCCCACCAGGCTATTAACAAGAATCCCACCAGGCTATTAACAATATGTTGCTTGACTACCCATTGTGCTACTCTCACACCTTTACCCGTGTCTTCTTCCACTATCCATCTAGCAACTCCTGAACCTGGTTTGTCACACCTTTCTATTACCCCTTTCTTACTACTCTGATCTTGGGCATCTCCTATGTGGTGCTCCCCAGGCCAGAAAGAGGACTGCTTGAAGGCCTCAGTCCCTCTTGGAGGCTTCCTCATCCCTGCTCTTTCTGGTGTTAGGGCAAAACCGAGCCAGGTTGGCCTATAGCTTCCTACCTCCCCAAACTCTGCCTTCTGCCATTTCAGCTGCTTTCTCTGCTTCTCTTAGGGTTGCAAATCTGACAAATGCAAAACCCTAATTG
The DNA here is from genome assembly GCA_012931725.1 of Litsea cubeba. Classification (NCBI taxonomy): domain Eukaryota; kingdom Viridiplantae; phylum Streptophyta; class Magnoliopsida; order Laurales; family Lauraceae; genus Litsea; species Litsea cubeba. Next base: position 49,304,294 of record CM022952.1, read on the forward strand.
TTGTTTTCCCTGGGTATAAAGACATCTTGTATTCTCCCTGCTCTCCAGAAGATAGCTTCTATCTTAGCTTTGGATATCTGTTGAGGGAGATTTGATACAAAGACTGAGTAGGTGCCCTCCTCCCTAATCTTCCTTATTTGTTCTGGAAAAGGCACTTTGTGAGACTACCTCCTGCCTGCACTCCAAGAATCTTCCCTTCTCTCTCTCAAACATTGTCTCCAATGCCCATACTCTCAAGTTACCATCAGATATGAGTATTAGTCCCACTTTTAATGTTGTCGATCTCACTCTCTATCGTGGGCATGATAATCAAGACGATTCTGATAAGCAAATCATTACGTTACTAGCTGCTCCGCCACCGCCTGATAAAATCATTGATGTTCTCGATGATCAAATTGTTTCTACTCGTCGTGGAGGATTTCAGAAGTTCATTGTTCATTGGCAAAACCAGCCCATCTCCGATGCTACCTAGATTACTGCTACCGACTTCCAGCGTCTGAATCCAGATCTTTATGAACGCTATCAAGCCATTAACTCCTCGGAGTCGAGTTCTTCCAAGCCGAGGAGAGTTGATGCAGTACGGAAGTCCAAAAGAGGACCTGGGCCCACATGATGGATCCAACCATCCAATCCAGCCTTTGGGTTCAATCCACAAGCCCAAATTGATTGAGAAGGCTACTGATTTATCTTAAGATTGATTAGGAATTGTTTCTTGTTTTGTTATTTGATGAGAATCAGTAGTTTTCTATTTTTATTATTGTTAACTATTTTAGTAGTCTTAATACATTATAAATAGAGAAGCCCTCTATTGTAATAGGTATGCTTTCAATTAATAACAGATTTCTCTGAGTTGCTCACGTGAGTTTGGATTGTTTTATGATTATGTTTGTGCCCTAGTGGCTGGAATCCATCTTTGGATTCGATCAATCCTGCGAGAGATTGATCTATCGTCTCGATCGCAGATCTTGGCTGCGTCACTACCCATATATGAATCATTTTCCTTAAGATTTGATAGGAATTGTAGGATTCGGGACACAAATTGTACGATACTGACAACAATGATTGCACCCCATTGAGCCATGTATCAAAAAAGTTGTAAACACAGTTAAGTTTAATGTTTTATATTTTAAATATATTTAGTAGTACACCCCAATTGAAGGAGTTTTTTTCCTGAGTAGTAACTCTCATTAATGAAGAATCTTATGTTATCAAAAAAGAAAAATTAATAAAGAAGCTTAGCAATACAAGAAAAATATATTGACAAGTTCATAACACAAAAACAGGGAACATAAGACACCCAAAACAAGTCAGTCCCATTAAAAAAAAAAAAAAGCCCCAAACCTAGGAAGAACAAAAGCAAAGAAAAAAAGGAAGGAGAAGCTCCCAAGAAAGCAACAAGACAACCTGTCTCGAGCCACCACGGCACCACATGGGGAATGGCCGCCTCTTTATAATTAGATAATAAGGATCAACGGGAAAGCCACAAAATAAAGGAAGAATAGAAACCCAAGCCACAAAACAAAGGAAGAATAGAAACCCAATAAGCGATGATAAATTTCACTCTATTAATCAAAGCTCCCACTTGATAAATATATTTATCATTACACTCAATTTGAAGTGATTTTTAAAGGTTTCAAGTCACTAATATTATGATATCAATCCAAAAAACAATATTCTGTACTAAAATATACCTAAAATAAGCATATATAGAGCCATAATGAGCTTCTGAAGGCTTAACATGCCTCGCTCAAGCTGACCCTTGCTTGAGCTTGGCTCATGAGACAGCAAGCCAGGCTCAAGCTCAAGCCCATTCAAGCAAAACCGAGCTGGTTTGGCTTGTTGACATCCCTAGCCTTGTACTCATAGAGATTAATGTTCTTCAGACTTTTGGTTCCATACCATTCCAATCACTACATACTTGATGTATCGGATTCTGTATAGGCAGTTCTAAATGGAAAATCTCCCATCTAAATCCTTCAGCCTAATAAATCTTTGTTTACTTATTCATCTTGAGGTATTACGATGTACTTTTTTTGTAAATGTGTATAACGTTCATCTTGATAAGATGGATGCCAAGGGGGTAAAACACATATTTAAAGCAGCAATACAAGGGAATGTTACCTGGGAACAATAGCAAACAACTTTATCATTGTAAGATACGTTCTTCGAAAATGTTCCATTCCATTTTTCTAAGAGTAACCATTTGTCAAGTATTTAGCAGTTTAAAGGGGTAGTCCACTATTGATGATAAAGTTGTTTTCCTGTTGTTGATGATGGTATATTTCTTTTTTTCCTTGAGCATCCTTGTCCCCATTCATTAGATTTTTCTCATATACCCACATCTTCGACACATGCAAGACATCCTTAACAAAGGGTTAAGATCCAAGCTACATTGCTCTCATTTCTTAAAGTCACCCTCCGATGTTCCTGGTCCAGGTATTTCATCCTTCTGAATCAACTTTCCTCCTAAAAGTTCTTAAGCATTATTGTGCTACTCATCCTTTTTATAACTTCATTCCATATAATTATCTCTCCCCTTCATATCAAGCTTCTTCTTCAGCTTCATCTTCTATTTACTTTTTCCATCATTAGTTAAATCATATGACATCCAGATTGGAAGAATACTTCCAAAGAAGATTTTCAATCGACATTGAATTTTCGCGAGAGGAAATGATGAAGTTTCAGACCACATACCAATCTTTAACTGAGAATACTTACCCCATTTGATTTCTTCACCTGCTTTTTCAACATCCAAACGACCCCAAATAGTATCTAAGATTCCCCAAAACTTTAAAAGTGACTTAGAAGGGGGGAAAGAATTTCATGATAAATTTCAAAAAAAGGTATTGAGTACAGCAAGCAACCGACCTTGTAGGGTTTATCCTTGGAAGAAGAAATGAAGGAGAAGGAGCTTCGGGCAGAGAAACTGGTGCTGATGTTGAGACTCGGGCGACGTCTAACTGAAATCCAGCAGAGAAATGCGAGAATACTCATCAAAGATTAAAAAAGACGTTCTTCCATAAAAAATTACGAGAATTCATCTGCAAATGGAGAGGAGAAATGAAAATGGAAGAAAAAATATTACTGGTTTGGTATGGGTTTTAGGGTTTTTGAATGATAGGTGGAAGAAGTAAAAGAAGAAGAAAGACAAGTTGATTGCTGTGGAATGGCTATAGAAATGGGAGGTGAGATGAAGAGACTGTAAAAAAAAGAGGGCAAAAACCCAAAACAAGAGACTGCAGTGATCCGTCGGAGGGTTTTAACTTTTAAAGGGAAAACTTCAAAACAGGGCTTAAAATTTTTGCATATTTCAAAACAGGATAAAGTTAGAATGTAATTTCAAAACAGGCCTTAAGTTTTCCAAAAGCATTTCAATTGATGACATCGATGAATTTGATGATTTTCCGACCGTTTCTTCCTCATTTTTTTCCAAAACCCTGAAGATACCCTTAGGGCATAAGTTAAAGAGAACGACCCATCCTTTCTCATCCCCCTCTCCTTAGATCCTTCTCCATTTTCCATTCCATTCTTTTTAGTTCCTTCACCATTTCAAGTCCGGCGAGCATGTTCCCATCTCCAGCGAGCACCGGATAGGAGTAAATATTCACGGGACTACTGCCAAGGTATCATCTCATTCCTTTCTTTCCTCCTTTTTCCCCTTTCCATTTTCCCTCTCCTCCTTTTTCCCCTTTCCATTTTCCCTCTTTCTCACTAATGGGAAACCAATAACCTAACTGGTGATGGCCCGTGTGAAATCTGCAATGCAACGCCATGTGCTCTTCGTTTTCTACTGTATTTGGAGCCCAATGGAGTAGGTTGTGGAGGAGAAAATCAGTTTGGGTTTTTTTTTTTTTTTAAACAAGAAGTAATTATTAAATGGTTAAATGTCCTAAAAGATTCATTTTTTACTATAGAGAAAATAAGGTGTTTCTTCACAACAATATTTACTACTTGTTTGTGAAGAGTAGTTAATGAGAAAGAAATCTAAATAGGTTGACGAAGGGTTCTCTAGAGACGCGTGTTCTACACACAACAATTCTCCTTGTGTGGGGAGATTTCCAAAGCTCCAGGATTACGCTAATCACAGCCATCAGATGGGACTAAGCATTCTCACGTGCCATCCGCGTGCCGCCCACGTGGCACCAGACTCACCTCGGCTACCAGGACAGGGGCCCCAGCCGAAGTCAGGCTGGTCCGGGCCGCTAGCGCCGAGCTCGGCTACCCCAGGTGCCCACCTCGGCTGAAAGCTCCACCTCGGCCGAAGGAGCCGGGATGAAAACCGAAGCAGGAAAGAATATCCACTCGCGCCCTTCGCCCCCCACGTCATCAGACACGTGAAGGAATAGGGGCGCGGGCCAGTGAGACAGATGCGACATCCAGCCGTCCCCAATCTTCACCAGATCACTGACAGGACGGCATCCAGCGGCTGAAGCCAAATCAGGGCAAGGCCCGAGGGCGGATCCGATGGTACCCCTACCGCCAAAGGCATCCAACACGATCTGGCCCAACAAGATGCGCATTTAATACGATGTGGGCTGATCCGACTGGCATTAAATGCAAAGTGGGCTGGAATGGACCGCATTTATTACTTTGTGGGCTGATGATGACTTCCCTATCAAGTCACGGGACCCACACCAAAATATCATCCAAAGATATCGTCCAGGCGTCTATAAATAGAGCATCATTTCACATGCAAGGTACGCACAATCCAACCCAAGGAGCCGTTACTCTGTCTCTCTTCTCCCTCTCCTTCCTTTGTTCCAGTTCATTCGCTGACTTAGGCATCGGAGAGCCTTGCGCCGCTCAGGCCAGGGTCCTCTGACCGTTTGCTCTCTCCTTTCAGGTTTCCAGGCAGCAGGTTACCTTCTTCATTTGGATAAGTCCTGTAAGGCACCTCGATTATTGTGGGTCATCATTTTTCTGCACCTACAATTGGCGCCGTCTGTGGGAAAGCACTATCCCAACCTTACAAACCTTCCCGACCTTCCCAAAAACCATGCCTCCGAAAGCTAAGAAAGGTCCCAGAGAGCAACTTTCGCGCATCCAGACCCATTTGCGGACGTCCCACCTCAGGAATGGCCCGCGGCGGACCGTGGCGCGTCGGCAGGCGAGGAGCGCGTAGCCTCGCGGCCTCTCGTCGAATCTCCTTTCCGTGAGGGGTTCGAAACCTCGCGCTCTGACGATGAGGTCCCGCCTCCCCCACGAGGGGAGCGTCGACGTGATTACCCTCCCAAAGCCAAAGCTCCGGTGGTGGAAGAGCCTCGCCACGTGCAATCCCCTGATGCTGGAGGAGACATCGCAACTCAAAACGCTCTCCTCCAGGAGCAGGAGCGAGTAATCCGCCAACTCCAGCAGCAGCTGAGGGCGGTGCAAAATGCCTCTCAAAGGCAGCCCTCAGAGCCCCAAGGGGAGAAGAGAGCTGTCCAAAGCAAGGTAGTCCAGCCATCCCGAGAAGATCTGAGAGCCTTTCTGGATCAGAAGCGCAGCCATGCCTACGATGAGGGCTCGAGCAACACCCGTAGCCACCGTGGCGGCGACGGGCGAGCTCATAGCCATCATGGTCGAGGCCATGCAAAGCGGAAGCCAAGGGCGATGACACCAGAGAAAGACGACGAACAGGAGCGGCTCGACAAGCGCATCAGACTAGCTCTCCAGCGCAACCTGGAGATGCGCGACCAGCAAGAGATATGTGGCCCCACCGATCTGGGGGCCTCTCCTTTCACCCGGGATATCGAGAGAACTCCCCTGCCTAAGAAGTTCTCAGTCCCATGGTTCGTCCCCTATGACGGATTATCTGACCCATCTGCTCACCTCCGTCATTTCTCCCAAAAGATGTCCATCTGGGGGAACGAGGGCCACCTCAACTGCAAGATCTTTTCCTCGAGTTTGAGCGACCTTCCCCTGAAGTGGTTCTGTGCTCTTCCAGAGAAGTCTATTTCAAGTTGGAAGGAACTCAAACTCTCTTTCCTGAAGAAGTTCCAGGCCTACAGCGTCGTTCCCAAAACCGATGCCGACATTCTCGCTCTAAAAATGAAGCAGGGCGAGACCCTCATCCAGTTCGCCCGGCGATTCTGGGCAATTTACAGCCAGATCGAGGACACCAGAGAAGAAGTGGCGACTTTCGCCTTCCAGAATGCCCTGTTACCAGGGCACGAGCTGCGGAAAGACTTGGCAGGAGATCCCACTCCCTCCATGTCGGCCTTGATGTCCCGGATAAAACGATTTATTGCCCGGGAGGAGGACGAAATCAGAGCTCGGGAAGAGGAAGGCCGCGAGGTGGCAGACCCGGAACCCAAGGAAAGGAGCAGCCAGTCCCAGCAGCGGGGCAAGAAGCCATTCCAGAGGCAAGAGCCGAAGCAAGCCTGGGTCTCCAGTTCGGCAAGACCCTCAACGTCCCGGTCTGGGGGCGGCAGGAGAGCTAGACCTCCCTCCGACGCCCGCCAGTCTATGAGCATCATTTTCAAGGAGCCGATCCACCAGGTTATGAACAAAATCAAATCTCAACCATTCTTCAGATGGCCTCGTCCTTTGGCAGGCAATCCCTCCACTCGTGACTAATCCAGGTTTTGTGCCTATCATAAGGGCAACGGGCATAGGATCGAGGAATGCAGGACTCTGAAGTTTCACTTGGAGAGGCTCGCCAAGGAAGGCCATCTCGCGGAGTTTGTAAAGGCAGGAGACGTCAGCAGCGGCGGCGGTAGCCGAGCTCATCAGAGCGTGGCCAGAGACCTGGACAGTGAAGACTCCGAGAAGATCATCAATGTGATTCACCTGGTGCCCTCAGCTCCCTCTCCCTCAGCTCAAGACAGCCCTCAGGCTCGTGCCGAAGCCAGGAGGGCCTCGCACGGGAGGGAAGTGATGAGAGCCGAGCTCGGGCCAGCGCCCAAGAAGCCTCGCCGCGACCGTCCAGCAATCTCTTTTTCAGATAAAGACCTGGAGGGGATCCAGATCCCTCACAACGACCCCCTGCTATTGACCATGAAGCTAAAGGACTTCAGTGTGAAGAGGATCCTCGTTGACTCCGGCAGTTCCTCCGAGGTCCTCTACTATGAGTGCTTCAAGAAAATGAACCTCTCCGAAGCCGACCTCACGGAGGTCCGTGCATCTCTGCTTGGGTTATCCGCCAAACTAGTTTATCCCAAGGGTAAAATCACCCTGGAAACACGAGTGGGCGGAGCCTCTGTGCTGGCCGACTTCCTAGTCGTGGACGCCCCTTCTCCTTACAACGTCATCCTGGGCAGAACATGGCTCCACAAATTGGAAGCAGTCCCCTCTTCCCTCCACCAAAAGCTAAAGTCCGTGCTCGAGAACAAAGAGGGCAAGATGGAAGTGGTCACAGTAGAAGGAGATCAGCAGCAGGCCAAGCAATGCTTGCTGGCCGTGGTCCCAGCAGAGAAGGAGCCAGAGTGCGTCAATATCGCGGAGTTTGAAAAGGGTCTAGATGAGATTGGCCGAGATCCTGACAAGAAAAGTATTGAGGACCTAGCCGAGGTCAGACTCGATCCAGCTGACCCTGATAGATTTTTCCTGATTGGCACACAGCTGCCAGATAAAGAGAGAACCAAGCTCTCAAGGTTCCTAGTGCAAAACGTGGATGTCTTCGCCTGGACCCCGAGCGAAATGCCTGGGGTCGACCCCGATGTCATGTGCCACAGGCTGAATGTGGACCCTAGCCACAAGCCAGTAGTGCAGAAAGCCCGGAGAACGGGGATCCAGCAGATAGACGCGGTAGTCGAAGAGGTCGACAAGTTATTGGAGGCAGGCGCAATCCGGGAGGTCCAGTACCCGGTCTGGCTGGCCAATACGGTGGTGGTTAAAAAAAAGACAGGCAAATGGAGGGTGTGCGTGGACTTCACCGATCTCAATAGGGCCTGCCCTAAAGACAGTTTCCCCCTTCCAAAGATTGATCAGATGATCAACGCCACCGCCGGCCATGACCGAATGAGCTTTCTTGACGCCTATAGAGGCTACCATCAGATTCCGATGTATGAGCCAGACGAGGAGAAAACCGCTTTCATAACTCCCCGCGGCACATATTGCTACAGAGTCATGCCTTTCGGGCTGAAGAATGCGGGGGCGACATATCAGCGCCTCATGACAAAAATGTTCCAGGCCCAACTCGGCAAAACGGTGGAAGTCTACATTGACGACATGGTCGTCAAGTCCAAGCTCTCCAGCGACCACCTGGCAGACCTGGCCCAAGTCTTCAGCATCCTTCGCACATTCAAGCTTAAGTTGAATGCTTCCAAATGCGCGTTCGGCGTAGCTTCCGGCAAGTTCCTCGAAAGCCTGGTGACGCGGAGGGGAATAGAGGCTAACCCGGATCAGATCACTGCAATTCTGGGCATCCAAAGCCAATCTACTACCAAGGAAGTTCAGAAGCTCACAGGCATGGCTGCAGCACTCAATCGCTTCATTAGTCGATCATCAGATAAGTGCAGGCCATTCTTTCAGCTTCTGAGAAAAAATTTAAAATTTCAATGGACCCCCGAGTGCGACCAAGCGTTGGCAGCACTCAAAACCTATTTGTCTTCACCTCCCTTACTCTCTACCCCAACCCAGGGGGAGATTTTGTATTTATACCTTGCGGCCTCGGATCATGCTGTGAGCTCCGTCCTCATCAGAGAGGACGGGGGGGAGCAAAAACCAATTTACTATACGAGCAAGATCCTACTCGATGCCGAGACCAGACATCTTTTGTTGGAGAAACTCGCGCTGGCACTCGTCAGCGCCTCCCACAAGCTCTCCCATTATTTCCAGTCCCACACCATTGTGGTAATCACGGAGCACCCACTCCGTTCTATATTCATAAAAGCTGACTTTTCAGGATGAATCTCCAAGTGGGCAGTCGAATTGGGGTAGTATGATATTCAGTACCGTCCCTGAACTGCGATCAAAGCCCAAATTCTGGCTGACTTCATCGTAGAGTTCGTTTCGCCAAGCTCGGCTCCGACCCAGCCCGACACGGCACTGGGGGGCATAGGGCAGGAGCCTGAAGTTACCGAGGTCGAACAAGCTCCCGCTGGGGCATGGAAGGTCTTTGTTGACGGTTCGTCCACCTCCAAGCGAGCTGGCACCGGCATAGTCCTCCAATCGCCTGAGGGATTGGTCATAGAGCAAGCCTTCACCTTGGACTTCAAAGCAACGAACAATGAAGCAGATTATGAAGCATTGATAGCAGGGTTGGATAGCGCACGAATCCTCGGAGCCCAGCACCTGGTAATCTTCAGCGATTCGCAACTGGTAACTAGCCAGCTCGCTGGGGACTACCAGGCCAGGGACGACAGGATGGCGGCCTACTTAGCCCTCGAGCAAAAACTGCTTTCCCTTTTCAAGACAGCCGAGGTCAAGCAGATCTCCAGAGACACCAACACGCATGCTGATGCGCTTGCAAACCTGGCCTCCGCTGTCGAAGCAGGAAAGAGAAGGACTGTCAAAGTCGGATCGATATCAAGGTCAAGCTTAGAACTCCACTCACCTCGGCAAGTCCTTTGCGCAGACCTCGGCCCAAGTTGGATGGACCCAATCATCTCATACTTGAAGGACGACCAGCTCCCCGAGGACAAGATTGATGCCCATCGAATCAGACTCAAGGCAGCTCGATTCTGGTTATCTCCCGAAGGCAGACTCTACAGGAAGTCCTTCACGGGTCCATACCTCCAATGTGTCCATCCCAGCAAGGTGGACAGTTTCCTGTATGAGATCCATGAAGGAATCTGTGGCAGTCACATCGGGGGCCGATCACTGGCCTACAGGGCAATAAGCCAAGGCTACTGGTGGCCCTACATGCAAAAGGATGCACAAGTGTACGCCAGGAAATGCGAGAAGTGCCAGAAGTTCTCCCACTCTCTTCATCAGCCGGTGCAAGACCAAAGTCCCCTCTCTAGTCCATGGCCCTTCGCTCAATGGGGGCTGGACATTGTAGGACCTCTTCACCGAGCTCCGGGAAACAAAAGATGGCCAATCGTTGCAACGGATTACTTCACGAAGTGGATAGAAGCTGAGCCGCTGTCCTCCATCACGGATAGGGATTCCAGAAACTTCATATGGAAGAACATTATAACAAGGTTCGGCATCCCCAGGACCCTGATTTTGGACAACGGGACTCAGTTTGACTCCAAATCCTTCAAGGACTTCTGCCGAGAGCATGGCATCAAAAACCATTACTCCACCCCAGCATATCCACAAAGCAATGGCCAGGCCGAAATTTCTAACAAGATAATCCTGGATGGCCTCAAGAAGCGGTTAGACAAGGCAAAAGGGCGATGGACAGAGGAGCTTCCCAGCGTGCTGTGGGCGTACAGAACAACTCCAAGGCGATCCACCTCGGCGACCCCTTTCTCTCTGGCTTACGGGGTGGAGGCGGTCATTCCCTTGGAAATTGGCCTCCCCACTCTGAGGACAGAATTGGTCGACCAGGGCCGAAACGACACAAACTTGGCAATGGAGTTGGATCTAGCAGAAGAGCGTCGAGAAGCAGCGACCCTGCGATTGACTGACTATCAGCAGCGGCTAGCCAGAGGCTACAATGAAAAAGTCAGAGAAAGAAGTTTCTCCGTTGGCGAGTTGGTCCTGAAGAAAACCCTGCCAGCTGACAAAGATCCAAATGAAGGAAAACTGGCTCCGAACTGGCACGGTCCGTTCAAGGTGGCCTCACTGGCGGGATGATCCTCTTACAAGCTCGAAGACTTAGAAAGAAAGCCATTGCCGAGACCATGGAATGCATCCCACTTGAAGAAATTCTATTTCTGAAGATGTAACACAAACCTCAGAATCAATGAAAGCAGCTTTTGCCATCCATCTGTGTCATCTCTCCCTATCTGAGTTCGGCAGTTCTGGGTCCTTGACCCTGGAGAAGGCTTCGAGTTCATACACTCAGTCGTCTCCTAAAGCTTGGGTCCTTGACCCTGGAGAAGGCTTCGAGTTCATACACTCAGTCATCTCTTAAAGCTCGGGTCCTTGGCCCTAGAGAAGGCTTCGAGTTCATACACTCAGTCGTCTCCTAAAGCTCGGGTCCTTGACCCTGGAGAAGGCTTCGAGATCATACACTCAGTCGTCTCCTAAAGCTCGGGTCCTTGACCCTGGAGAAGGCTTCGAGTTCATACACTCAGTCGTCTCCTAAAGCTCGGGTCCTTGACCCTGGAGAAGGCTTCGAGTTCATACACTCAGTCGTCTCCTAAAGCTCGGGTCCTTGACCTTGGAAAAGGCTTCGAGTTCGTATATTCAGTCATTTCCTAAAGTTTGGGTCCTTGACCCTGGAAAAGGCTCCGAGTTCATACACTCAGTCGTTTCCTAAAGCTTGGGTTCCTAACCCTGGGAGAGGCCTCGGATTCATACATCCCTCACTTCCTAAAATTCCAGGTTCATACACCTCTCCAGATCGTTCCCAAACTCAGGCTCACGCAGCCGAGATCATCAAGTCTCTGTGATCATCTCGGCACAAGGCAGTTCATCTCGCGCAATGCTGATCCATTTCGGCCAACGACAGTTCCTCAAAAGAAAAAGAGCAGTGCAAGCACTAAAGTGCAAAAAAGCAGCACAAAGATACAAACATCGCAATTATGTATTCAAAAAAGGCAAAAAGGAAGCATTGTACACAAATTGTATGATCTCAAAAATTTGCTCTTTTATTCATTGTAAATTCCTTCATTACAAGGGTGACAGAGAAGAAAATAAAGTACAGAAAGGAGGCTCGCAGTCCTCTGAAAGTAGAAAAAGAAATAAAGACTGGGAGGCTCTGATCTTCACCTACTCTTCAATCCAGTCTCCAGCGCCCTGAACTCTTCAACGCCCTTTAGAGTGCAAGCTTGAAGACTCCGGTCCTCACTGGTCCACTGTTTGGAGGCTTTAGGGGACTCTGAATTCCACAGAGCTCTATAATACGCCTTGGTTGGTCAAACCAAAGCGTGCAAGAGCCCCTTCAGCTCGGAGGCCCTGGACCTCGCTGAGCTCTTCAACACCCTATGATCAGTGAGACCAAAATTTGAAGAGCCCCTCGGTCCAATGGTGCCTCGATCCTGCCCCCGGCTCGGCGGTCTTGATATCCCGCAAGAAGCGCGGTTCCACGCGGAGTCCTGTGGGACGAAAACAAGACCTCCAAATGCAGAGGGCGCCACCAACCCACAGCTGCAAAGATTCCCATGCAACCGGACCGGGGAGGGTTGGCCATGGACCCGCGTTTAGAGAGCGCGTAGTCCACGGGGATCATTTTCAGAGAGAGCGCAGACTACGACAGACTTCCCCCCTCGGAGAAAGCCGTCCTCTGGCGCAGGGGTTCCCCCCGGGTCGAATATTCCTAAAGGTCTACCGGACATGGCTGCCAAGGCGATAAAACAGAAGAGGGCGGGCTCCTACGTCTATGTGGATTAAGCTATCCTAATTCCTTTTTTTTTTTTTGCTCTCCCATGGCGAGCCTATCACCTCTATTTATAGGAAGAAGAAGGGCCCGGTCTCCGAAGGAAGTTATGAGGCGAAGTCTCCCATGCGTTACGTGAGAAGCAGGTCTTCCTGTATAATGACCAGCGATCCCGATGGCGCCACGTGGAGCCATTCGCTCATTTCCCTCATCGGCCGTATCGCCACACTTACTGCTATTTATGGTCTCCAGAATACGGAGAATCAGCGCAGATGGCTATGAAGATCGTTCGACTCTCTCTAACTCGAGGGTCGTGCATCATATGAAAGGTACTCAATACCAAACTCAAAAATAAAGAGAAGTAAAGAAGCTCCGTTCTCATTAAAAGCGAAAGATATTACAGTACTGAAAGCAATACATATAAAAGATAGAAAGAGAAAATTACAAAGGGCAAAAGCAAGAGAGGCGAAACTACTACGGCTTCGGCGACTCCACCAGATCGATCACCGTCTCTGATGGACCAGCGGTATCGGCCGCGACCGCAGCCTCGCTTGGTGCGTCGTTGGTAGTAAAGGCTTTGACCGGTACCTCACCAGAAGCGGGGGCAGAAGAGGCCTCGCCTTGAGGCACGGCCGGGGCATCGCTGGGGGCTGGGGCAGCTAGGGCAGCATCTGAGGCAGGGTCAGCTGCGGAGGCGTCGACCGGGGCGCTCTCGCACAAAGGGGCAGAGCTCGGCTCGGGGGCTGGGTCCGAGTACTTCGGTAGGTTCCGATAGACCGGGTGGTCTTCGGGAACCCCCGCACGCCTCAGCGCGGCCAAGCACCCTTCCTCGAACAAGATGGAGGTAATTTCCTCCACCTGCCTCTCGTACTCTTCGGTGGCCTGGTCCACCCCCCTTTGGAAAGAAGATTGCGCCTCAGACAGCAGGGAAGCCTTCTCTTTCTTCAGCTCGGCGTTCCCTGACTTCAGCTTCTCAATTTCGGCACGCCCAGCCAGCACTTCACCACGCAGCCTCATCGCCTTAGCTGCCGATTCAGACCTCGACCTGGCTAGTTCCGACTCCAGCTCGGCAATCCTCTTGGTCTTCGTCTAGATGTCACCCCTCAGTTGGTGAGTCTGCGACGTGAGGTCAGTAACATTGACCAAGGCTGCCTCCAGCTGGGTGGTCGCTTCGGCGCTGCTCTTCCTCAGCTCTTCCAGCTCTTTCTTCAACCTCTCCCTCTCAGACTCCAACTGGGTGATCTTGGCGACGTTCCGATCACTCCTTTCCATTACTGCCAGGAGCCTCTGCACATTCTGCGAAAGGGAAGAATGAGTCAAACAACAGCAGCCGGACTAAAGCACTTGAAGAAGAGCATAGAAGATACTTACCAAAAGATTAGCCTGGATCGCCGAGACCATCAGGCTATCATTGTCGTACCGCGCATGCACCTCCATGTCGCGCGGCAGGGCGCAAGCTTTGGCAATGGCCCCGATAACGTCGATATTCCCCATCAACCGGTCCTCAATGCTTAGGGGCTTCCCGGGCTGCTTCTCCATCTTGGGCCGCCATGCCGCCGGGGCAGTACGAGGTCCGGAAGCCGATCCGGACCCTTGCCCCACCGAGACGGTGAGCTCGCGGGCTGCCACGCTAGCTGCCTTGCTGATCGGCGCACTCTTTTCAGCCGGAGCCTTACCTTCAGGGGCTCGCGTAGGGATCTTGCCCCTCGGGGGCTGTTCAGCCCCCGAGTCCTTCTCGCCCGCCTTGGACCTTTTTCGGGGTGGGGACCCCTCCCGCAGGCGATCCGGCGAGCGTCGCCGCGCTCCCTCGCTCGGTTTAGGGACAGGAGTAGAAGTGGCGCCAGCGCACCCCGAGCCCGAAGCCAAGCGGGTGCTGGCGGACGAAGGTGTTGAGGAAGAAGATCTCTGCCTAAACTTGGCGGCCAGATCTTTGGTACCAGGCACTTTTGAGCCTCCCTCCATTCCTCGCTCCTGGTCAGATGAGTAGGCGTCTACTATCTCCCTCAAGTTCGACGACCCCAAGCTGGAAGACGTGGATGCCTCAGCGCCAGATGCAGCTCGGCTCGCAGCAGGATCGGCTAAAGGGACCCCGGCAGGCACCGCCAAGGTGATAGGAGGGCGATCAGGTTGCAGCTCATCCTCAGGAGCTGCTCCGATCCTCCTATAGTGGCCGCGGTACCTCGGCGTGTACCCTAACAGCTTCCAGGCCGATCTGGTCTCGTGCCCTTTATATCTCTCGACCTTTTTGTGGTCATCGACGTTCTTTCTCTAGCCTTCGCTCGTAGCCCGGCGTCGCCTAGCGTGCAGTTCTGCGCACAAACAACAAAGGATGTCAGCTCGGCGATATGGTGGCAAAGTGAAATAAACAGGGAAAAGAAGCGGTATTTACTTGGGATGGCCCCGGGATGACGAGGGACCATCAGCCTCCTGCTCTCACCGGCACTGAATTCCCAGTCCCCGGACACGCAGAAGAGGTCTTCCTCGGCATTCTTACTGGAATCCTCCAGGGCCAGGACGAAGCCTATTCGACGCTGCTTCACCCGGAGGTAGTAATTATCTCCCCCGGCCTTGCAAATGTCGTATACATCCTCGATGTCATGGACACCCAGGTCAGTCCCTAAAATCTCGTTCAGTTTCGCCGTGCCCATAATGACTTTGAAGCCATTGGGCATCAACTGGCATGGGGTAATCGACCACATGCTAAGGCAGGCCCTAAGGAGGGGGTGCAGAGGAAACCTGACGCCACCTTCGATCACAGAGATCAGAGGAAACGGCATCCAGCCGCAGGACCAACCGCGCGTGGCGTGATCGGAAGGGTCCGCCGGCCTAAGGCGAACTCCCTCTGGGATGTTGTAAGCCGCCCTAAACCTAGCCATGCCCTCTTCTGTATCTAATCGAAATCTAGGGGTGCCCATGTCTAAAAGAAGGAGGCAGCAGAAAGGAACCCTAGAGGTGGGGAAACCTTAAAAACCAGACGGGGGCACGAAGTTACTTACAGAGACGGAAGGGCGAGTCAAAAACAGATCTGGGCGCGTCCTACGATTGTCCTCACCAGAGAAGTCTCGAAGAGCAGAGTGGAAATCAAAAGTAGGGGCAAAGGAAATCAGAAAGAAGAAAGAAGGAAGGCGACCCTATTTATGGAGAGGGAACCCTCTTTGGGCGCCACTTTCGAATTCGAAGAGACGGATTTCGTAATCCGAGCTTGTTCCATCAATAAGACAACGCAATCGGTGAAGGGGTTACACGTGTAGCCGTCGGTTCGCTTCTCAGAACGGGCAGGACAGAGCATTTATTGCCTCAGAAAAGTTGAAGCGACACCAGGCAATGATCGCCGCATCTCCGGACAGGTTCTCTAGCTTTCGACCACTAAAGGCTAGGACGCTTAAGAGGTCAAAAGCTAGGGGGCAATTGTGTGGGGAGATTTCCAAAGCTCCAGGATTACGCTAATCACAGCCATCAGATGAGACTAAGCATTCTCACGTGCCATCCGCGTGCCGCCCACGTGGCACCAGACTCACCTCGGCTACCAGGACAGGGGCCCCAGCCGAAGTCAGGCTGGTCCGGGCCGCTAGCGCTGAGCTCGGCTACCCCAGGTGCCCACCTCGGCTGAAAGCTCCACCTCGGCCGAAGGAGCCGGGACGAAAACCGAAGCAGGAAAGAATATCCACTCGCGCCCTTTGCCCCCCACGTCATCAGACACGTGATGGAATTGGGGCGCGGGCCAGTGAGACAGATGCGACATCCAGCCGTTCACAATCTTCACCAGATCACTGACAGGATGGCATCCAGTGGCTGAAGCCAAATCAGGGCAAGGCCCGAGGGCGGATCCGATGGTACCCTTACCGCCAAAGGCATCCAACACGATCTGGCCCAACAAGATGCACATTTAATATGATGTGGGCTGATCCGACTGGCATTAAATGCAAAGTGGGCTGGAATGGACCACATTTATTACTTTGTGGGCTGATGATGACTTCCCTATCAAGTCACGGGACCCACACCAAAATATCATCCAAAGATATCATCCAGGCGTCTATAAATAGAGCCTCATTTCACATGCAAGGTACGCACAATCCAACCCAAGGAGCCGTTACTCTGTCTCTCTTCTCCCTCTCCTTCCTTTGTTCCAGTTCATTCGCTGACTTAGGCATCGGAGAGCCTTGCGCCGCTCAGGCCAGGGTCCTCTGACCGTTTGCTCTCTCCTTTCAGGTTTCCAGGCAGCAGGTTACCTTCTTCATTTGGATAAGTCCTGTAAGGCACCTCGATTATTGTGGGTCATCATTTTTCTGCACCTACACTCCTAATCCAAATGGGCCCTTGGAGTTTTAAGGAGAAAGAGAAATGTACTGACTATTATCAATTGCCATACAAACCACACTTGTATGATGAATTTTGCCTTTTTCTACATTTATTTTAGACTTGATTTATTTTGTTGGGAGTCAGGACATGCAAATTGTAGGGATTGATGAATGAGCTCAGATCTGGTGCACATGTTTTAGGCACTTGTTTTATGCAATTTGCATCTATGTGCATGATGGGGATTTTTGTGAACTCATCTAATTTCTTCCTTTAAGATGGGTGCATATGTGTCTAATTGTGTGCATGTTTACTTTCTATTCTATATCATTTGATATATACCTAGTTACCTATGCAAATCATAAAGAAATTTGAGGGTGCTCATGATGTATTAATTGTTTGATAAAACCTTTCAATCAGAATAAAGATAAAAACCTTTCAATCAGAATAAAATGTTCTATCTTTTATTCGATTGAATTTCTTCTTTTTTTAGTATTTTATCAAATTCATATATATGGTTGTGAGATTTCTTATTTCATTGAATTTGTTCTCTTGTTTAGATGGCATCAGGCTCGCATTACATTAACTTTGATGATGATGAATTAGATGAGTCATACAATCCTGATAGTGAGGATGATGTATCACAACATGATTTTGAACTTACTGATTCGGAATGTGTTAATTTTTAATATGAAAATGAAGGAAATGAGCTTGCTAATAGAATTAGAGTTGAAGATGCAAACTCGCATACAACATTAGTAGAAGAGGTAGAATGACAATTTTCAGGCTATATATCACAATCAAGTTGTCATTACTATACACGGGTTCAGACTCCGATGGAGTCTCATATCACAGCACGGGGTAAATGAATTTGATCGTGGGAGGCATATGGACCGTCCCGTGCCAATTGGACTTCTTTTCAAGAGTGTGAATGACTTTAGAATAGCATTTAAACAATATGCAATTCGCAACTCATTTGACGTGAGATTGGTAAAGAATCACAGTCCCGCATTACGGCGGAGTTATGAATGGCGATTACATACATCTATATTTCCCGATGGACAATCATTTTAGATTAAAAAATTACAAGATAGCCATACATGCTTGAATGTTAACCAAGCGGGCAACCACATGGCATCGGTTAAGTGGATCATTGAGAATGTACAACATCGCTTAAAGACCGATCTAAATGTCACGGCAAGGGTCTTATTCTTGGAGGTCTTGAGGGAGTATGGAGTTGATATCCCATATGTAAAAATGTGGAGGGTAAGAGACCAGGCACTGCGTAAAATTCATGGAGGATTTGAAGAATCATATCGTATGATTCCTTCTTTACTTTTTTTTTTTGCTAAAGGTTAATTTGTATTGATAAAAGAGAAAAGGGGAACCGGGCAAGAAGCCCCCAAATTTACAAAAGACCTTCACAAAGGCAGAAGCGACCCAGAAGCCAACCCAACTCTGAAAAATACACTTGGAACAACAAAACAGACCAAAAGAGGGAAACTGCCAGAAAAGAGGCAGAGCAAAATTAAAAGATTAAATGGAACCAACTCCCCTCCAGGCGAATTGCGCTACATGCATAGGAGACGTCAACCAGCAGAACAAAACCAAGCAGCACAGTACTCCTCTTAGCAGAATACAACAGTGCAGCGCTCAACTCTGCAGAGAATAGGCAGCAAAGACAGGCAGAGCAGCTACTCGCCAAACAAAAGAGACTGGACTGCACCCCAAAAAGAACAGCTTCAAACTATCAGCATGCTGAGCACTCTGAAGAGGAGCTGGCAGCAGAAGAACAGCCAGCAACGGAGACACAATCAGCTGAGAAGGGGTGCTACCAGACTAGACTGTCAAGCACCGAGCATTAACCCGAAAGTTTGGCCAACCTCCAACTAAACAGTAGTGGAAAATGCAAAACACTAAGCTCTGCCGCAACCAGCCTAGATGATTTGCCAGTAGAACAGAAGGAGCTCGGGACCCAGAATCTCTTCATTACCCGGGGCAAGCTGTGGAACCAATGGCTGAAGCAGATAGGTGCACCTCCAGCAGGAGGAGAGACTTAAAGCAAAGATAGGCCCCAAAGCTTGTAACAAGCTGTCCACAAACCAACAAAACAGCTCCACAGAGCAGGCGCAGAAGACC
This sequence comes from Litsea cubeba, assembly GCA_012931725.1. Taxonomy (NCBI): domain Eukaryota; kingdom Viridiplantae; phylum Streptophyta; class Magnoliopsida; order Laurales; family Lauraceae; genus Litsea; species Litsea cubeba. The sequence continues at coordinate 49,323,084 of CM022952.1, forward strand.
CAAAGAGAAGCAAGAAGGAGGCTAAGAGATGTACAAAACTCAATGGTTGGGGTTAGACAAAAAATGTATAAACAGCTGAAGAGTCCTACCAGAAAAAGGTCTGTTGATAGAACTGAGAGAGGAGGAAAAAAGCTCTTTCAGTAAGATCTTGACCTTCGTCTGAGAGGCTCTTAAGTTTCTGTGAATTAGATCATTTCTGCATTTCCAAATAACAAAAGTAGTAGAGAAGAAGATGGAGGAAACTCCTAGTCTTGCTATCTTGTCACAGCTAGCTGAAAGACTCTGCCAAATAGCAGAAGGGGAACAAGGAACAGCAATGTTAACTCCTGCAGCTTGAAGAATCCATCTCCATTGGGCAGAGGCAAAGGGGCAGAGGAAAAAGAGATGCAGCACAGTTTCAACATTCTGATTGCAGAGACAACACCTGTAGACTAGACTGAGGCCAGTAGCTTGAGCCCGGTCATTTGTAGGAGTCTTGCAATGCATCAGGCGCCAAGCGAAGAAGGACACTCTCGGTCTCATGAGGTGGTTCCAAACCAGGGGGGCCCAAGCTTTACGAGGCTGAGAGTGCCTAATTAACTGCCAAGCCTCTTTGAGAGATAAATCTTTCCCTGGGTGACTTTTCCAATAGATTGAATCAACTGAGGCTGGGTCTATAGTGATAGACTGGACGACACTCCTCAAAGCCTCTTCCACCTCTAACTGAAGCCCTGATGGCAAAGTCCAGGTTGAGCCATCCCAGAGAGAGCTGACCGTCTGATGAGGGGGAAAGGAAAAGGAAGGAAACTGAGCTGCCAGACTTGAATCTGAAGACCAAGAGTCAAACCAAGCATCGGCCAATTTTCCATTCCCAATGGTCCATTTGCAGCCTTCTTGAATGATATGAGCAACCTTCCTGATTTTCCGCCAGACACAGGAACCAGTTTTGGTCGTGGAAGAGCTCCACAAGGTAGTCCTGGGGAAGTACCTCCCTTTCATCCAATCAGCCCAAAGAGAAACTGACGTAGCAGCTGTCCATGCTAGCTTAACAAAAGAAGCTCCGTTATGGTCTTGGATTCGCCTGATACCAAGACCTCCCTCTGATGTGGGAAGACACACTAAGTCCCAACGAATCTGACTCCTATTGGATCTAGAAGCAGCTCCCGACCATAAGAAATTCCTCATTATACTTTCTAGGTGGTTTGAGACTGACTTTGGGAGTGGAAAGACCATAGCAATGTGAGTGGCTAAACTGCCTAGCACGTGCCTGATCAGGATAGTGCGACCAGCAAAAGAGAGCAGCCTGGACTTCCACCCGACTAGCTTGGAGAGGAACCTATCCACCAGAGAGTGCAAGTGATGTCTTTTAGGCGTTCCAATTATCAGTGGAGCTCCGAGGTAAGAAGAGGATAGAGGATGATCTTGAAGGTTGGTGATGGACAGTATCTGTCTTTTTGTCATCAGGCTGCACTTGCCTAAAAAGAGCTTACTTTTTGCCACATTGATGTGTTGCCCCGAGCTGAATTGATAATTAGCTAGGACTTGTTTGAGAGCCATCAGACCTTTCTTGTTGCCTTTCAAGAAGAGCAAGATGTCATCAGCATAAAAAAGATGGCAGGGGGTCTTTGGCACTGAGGAAAGAGGGAGAACCAGCCTAGAGGAAACCAGTTTCTGAATGTTGAGGCTGAGAATTTCCTCTGCTAAGATAAAGAGGTAAGGGGACAGAGGATCCCCTTGTCTGAGACCACAAGTAGAGTCAAAAAACCCATAAGGCACTCTATTTATAAGGACAGAACCTTTTCCAGAACAGACACAAGCTTTAACAAGGTTAATCCAGCTGTTTGAGAACCCAAAGAAAGCTAGAGCTTTAAAGAGGAAGGCCCAGCTTAGCTTATCAAAAGCTTTAGATATATCAAGCTGCATACAAAGAGACCCACCCCTAGTCTTCAAGCGGAGGAGTTGGAAGAGCTCATGAGCTAAGGCAATGTGTTGGTGGATTGATCTCCCTTTAACAAAAGCTGCTTGGTTTGGAGAGATTAGAGAGGGGAGGATAAGAGACAATCTGGAAGCTAAGATTTTGGAAATAATTTTGTAAGAGAAGTTGAGAAGGCTAATTGGCCTGTAATCAGTGAAGGAACTTGGCGAAGTTGATTTGGGAATCAAAGCCAAAAAGTAAGCATTGGAAGCTTTGTACAGTTTACCAGAGGAGAAGAAGTGTTTCACTGCTTTGATGATAGTCCCACCAGTAATCAGCCAGGTAGCGGTGAAAAAGGAACCAGGGAAACCATCTGGCCCAGGGGAACTGTCCGCCTTCAGATCAAATACTGCCCTCTTAATTTCTTCTTCATCCGGGATTCTTGTCAGGTGGAGGTTCGTGACAGGAGAGACTTTGTTACTGTCTAAATCGAGAAGGCTTCCTCCAGGATCAGGGTGAGCTGACTGAGCCAGGCCAGAGAAGTGACTGACTGCCAGCTGCTGGATTTGGGAAGGGTCCTCAATCCAGTTACCATTGGAGAGGATTTTGTTAATTCGGTTAACAGCCCATCTGGATTTTGCATAGGCATGAAAAAAAGCAGTGTTCCTTTCTCCGTCTTTCAGCCATCTCACTTTAGATTTTTGGCGCCAATGGAGATCTGAGATTTGGAGCCAATTATGAAGAGAGGCCTTGGCATCCGAAAGAGCCTGATGGAGAGAATCTGTTGGACCAGCATCCAACGTTGCTTGGGCTTCCAGCACATTCCTTTCAGCTTCTTGAGTCTTGAGCCTGATTTCTCCGAAGACAGTCTTATTCCACACTTTGAAGACCTGCTTCATTGCTTTCAGATTTTGAGCTAGCACGTATTGGGGGTGGCCCTCTATATCTGGCTTCCAGTTTTCCGCTACAAGACTATGGAAATCCGGGTGGAGAGTCCACATTACTTCAAATTTAAAAGGAGCATTGGAAGGAGAGGGACTCTGGCTGTGAGAGAGAAGCAGGGGGCAATGATCAGAAGAGACCTTTGGCAAGTGGGAGAGCAAAGGGTCAGAAGAGATGGCAGTCCAATGGTGGTTGCATAAAGCTCTGTCTAGTCTAGCTGCAACATAACTAGTGCCTCTGCGATTGTTAGACCAAGTAAATTTGTTTCCAGAATAGCCCATGTCTTGCAGGCCAGAGGCTAACAGCATCTGTTGGAAGTCAGTATTCAAGCGAGAAGGTCTAAGACTAAATTTCTCGGAGGCAGAGATGATGGAGTTGAAGTCTCCCAGCACACACCATGGGATATTTGAAGAAGCTTGAGAAGTAAGGTAGTCCCAAAGCTCTCTTCTACGAATATAGTTTGTGGAGGCATATATACCAGTGAGAAGGCATTGGGTAGCATTGGCTGGGTTAATCAAAGATAGGGTTAAGAATTGGCTGGAGAAATCCAATAGAGAGAATTGGAAAACAGAAGTGGTTTTGAAAAAACACCAAATGGAAGCAGATGATTGATTGAGGTTAGAGAAGAAGCCATCAAAGCCGAAGATTGACCTCAAGGAGGGAGGGGGAGAAAGGGTCATCGGCTCCGAGAGAAAAATAATGTCGGGAGAGTTAGAAGAGATGAGGTGGTGGAGAGCCCTAAGGGAAGGGGAATTGGCAATACCCCTACAGTTCCAATATAGGACTTTAATCATTTGGAACTTGAGGGGAGAGAGGGAGGTCCATTTGAGCTTCTGGTCAAAGGGCGGGAGGAGGAGGCCTTTTTATTTCTGATCTTGGTTTTCTTTTTGTTAGAGGGAGGGGTGAGATTAACCTCTAAGGATATACCAGCAGGAAGAGGGGAAGAGGGGGGATTAGGGGGATCAGAAGAAGGCAAGGGATGAGAGGGAGAAGGGGGATGAGGAGGGAAGGGGACAGCATCAGTTGGCTCTATAAAGGAGCATTTTTCCAGAATGTCAAAAGGGTTTGAGGTATCTAGGGCAGGAGCAGGTATTTTGTCAAGGACTTCCAGAAAGTTCTCCTGGGGTAGCTGATCAAGTCTGGAGTTTGACTGAAGATGATGGCCGGAAGAGGTGGAGGGACTAGGGGAGCCAGGGGGAGGGAGAGGGGGAGGGGGAGAAACAGAGTCCTTTTGTGGGGCCGAGGAGCTTCCTGGAATAGAAGGGTCAAGAGAGACCACATGGTTTGAGGCTAGGACTGGCTCAGACTCAGAGGGGGATGCATTGATGGAGACAGGATGGTCTTGGGGATCTGGCTCCGGAGTTGGAGACTTGCCCAGGATACCTTGGCTGGTGTGGCTCTGTTTAATTGAGGATCTAGGAACAGAATTGCAGTAGGTCTCTGAGTGTCCATGGAGAAGGCAAAGGGAACATGTCAGATTTTCGTAGGAGACAGAGAGAAGAACTTCCTCTTCTCCAGCTAAATCCACCTTGATTTCGGTAGGTTTAGGTCTGGAAAGATCAATGTGAACCAGGATTCTAGCAAAAGTGAGTATTTTTTGGGAGGCAGTGATGTCATCCAGTTTCAAGGGAGTGCCTATGGAACTAGCTAACGAGAGAAGGATATTGGAACTCCAACAGTGGTAAGGAATGCCATAGATGCGGATCCAAACTGGGTGTAGATTAGGCCATTCTACAAAGCCTTGACCAGGGGACCAGGGGAGAAGAAGGAGTTTTCTATTCTGCAGGCTGTGAGGTGATTGTGAGAGAACCAAATCCCGGTCTTCCTTGGAACTAAATCTGAAGATAAAATGGCCCTTATCAGTAAGGGAGATCAGACATGGTTTAGAGAGATTCCAATGAGAGTTGGCTTGGGAGGTCAGCCATTCCACAATCGGCCTTCTTCCAATGAATTTGCCTATAGCTGCATTTGAGAAGGAGTTTTTGCTAGGCTCAATCATGGAAGAAGGGATTTTCATAACTACCTGACCATCAATTAGAGAGGAGGTTGGGTAGTCTGAGGGGGCTATCGGCTTTGAATCAGGGAAAAGGTCTAACCAGGAACTAGGTGGGGGCTTAGATTGCTGAACCTGGATAGGGTTGGAGACAGGGTTAAGGAGAGGAGCTAATTGTTCTGTGGGAGTGCAGGGGGGTAGAGGAGGAGGGTCAGGGGGTTTCAGAGGAGGAAGAGGCAAGGATTTACCTAAAGCTGAGCTAAGGAGACCAGCCAAGTGGTTGTGCAGAGTAGCTAGCTGAGCTTCATCCCAAACCTGAGAAGAGGGACGATCTGAAATAACTATAGAGCGCTGAGTCAAGGTTTGAGACCTTAGACCTGTAGCTGTGGAGCTAAGGGACTGAGCAGAATGGGTTGGCTGGGGCAATTGTGGTAGGAGGGACCCTGGCGAGGGGACTGCCGAGGTGGTTGCTGACCGAACCAGAGCAGCAACTGGCTGGGAGCTGGGGAGAGGAGGAAAATCTGAAGAAAGAAAAGGGAATGAAGCTTCGGCTTGAGGGGGTTCAGCTTCAGAGGTGTTAGAGGGGATTTGGGGAGGAAGGAAGCGAAGGGTAAGGGAAGGGTTAGGGCTTGCAGACATGTTAGCTTACTCGTAAATGATTCCTTCTTTACACCAAACAATTATGATATATAATCTAGAAAGTGTTGTGAATCACAAAGTTTAAAATGATGGTTCATTTGAAAGATTTTGTGTTTTCTTTTCTGCTTCATTACAAGGTTTTCTAAATGGATGTAGACCTTTCATTGGATTGGATGGAACTTTCTTAAAATGAAAGTTTAAGGGTGTTCTCTTGACAACCATTGCCCTGGATGCTAACAAACAAATATTTCCGCTGGGCATAGTGGTAGTAGAGGGAGAGAATAAGGAGTCATGGACGTGGTTCCTTGAAAATCTAAAGAGAGGAGTTGGTGAGAACTCATTTACCTTTTTGAGTGATCAACATAAGGGTTTGGTGGAGGCTGTTGAGTTTGTATTTCCAATGTCATACCATAGATTTTGCATGCATCATTTATATGCAAATTTCCAGAAATACTACAAGGGAGGACTTTTGCAAGATTTATTTTGGTAGGCATCTCGGGCTTATACAAGCTTTGAATATGAAAGTGCAATGAGTGAAATTGGGCAAATCAATCCACAAGCTAAGGAATGGATAAAGAAGATCCTTGCAGAATTCTGGTCAAGGGCATTTTTTTCCGGATTGTCTTCCATGTAATCAAAATCAAAAAATTTTTTATTGAGTGCTTCAACAATTTGATAATGGAAGTGTGGAGCAGGCCCATTTGTGATATGATTGAGTGGATCCTAGTAAAGTTGATGGTCACCATGGAAAAAGGACGGTCGAGATGTTCCACTTAGGATGGTGTCGTGTGCCTGAATATCAAGAAGATGTTAGATGATAGAAGAGAAAAGTGGCGTAGTTATGATTTGTTTTTCGCGGGAGATGTTGAATTTGAGATCCTTGAACGACGGGTTATGCTTGACGATATACGTCACAATGTGAATATGAGGAATGGGACTTGTACATGTCGGCAGTGGCAATTAGATGGGGTGCCATGCATACATGCGATGACTGTAATTGCTCATAGAAAAGAGAAATATGAAGATTATTGTCATGTATGCTACTATGTTAGTACATATAAGACATGTTACGAGTTAATAATTCATCCCTTACCAGACAAAAGGATGTAGGAGTACTCCCTCACCACTCCAATTTTACCTCCTCATAATCGAAGGCTTCCAAGAAGACCACGAGTGAATAGGAGGAAGGATCCAAATGAGGCTACAATGTCTTCACATCGTCGGGAAAGGAGAAGGCAAACAGTAAAGTGTGGATTGTGGGGACGGTTTGGCCATAATAGAAAAACATGTAAAGAACATGTTAATGCCAACCAAAGAGATATTAGCCAGACAGTTTCAAGTCCTAGAGTTCCTCCAAGAGATATTGCTCGAGAAAGCTCAACGGGTGGAAGGAGCAAGATGATTGTTCATAGAGTTCCTTGGTAAGAACTCATGTCACATATCTCTCACTATTTGTATATATGCTGAATAATATTGTGATGGACAGCGCTTCTACTCGGTTCTACCAAGGTCGGCGAACGTGGGAGTCCGTTTGGGTCCAACCCTTTCGTAACCGGGGGGCAGAGGCGTGCATCAACATTTTTTTTGTGTGGGTGTGCCAGATTTTCTATTTTACTTGGAATTGCAAGTGGTGATCCGGAGATCAACCTTCGCAAGTAAAATGGAAATCAATTTCTTTCAAGTTTTCCATTGCACATATATGTAAGAAAAGAGACATTTTTCTTGATTTGCCGTGAAAGGCGATTTTTTGGCATTTATAGCCGATTTTGGTGTTTATAGTAGATTTTTGGCGTTTATAGCCGATTTTACAATTCTTATCAATAATGAAAGACGAGAGTTGTGATTTTTGTCTCTTTTGGAAAAATACAAACTACAATGAAAAGAAAGAAAAGGAGGATCTAACTTCTCAGGAGATTGTGGGGGACTCGTTCAGATTGATGGTCACAAGCCGTATGTGGACTTGGCCATCATCCATGCAGATGAGAACAGAGGATGCTCTTGATTCGCTCGGCTTGGCTATAACCTCAGGTTTTTAGAGGACAAAGACCAAAAGGAGGTCCTATGTCCAATAAAAAACTAAGTAGACGGGTTGAAAAGCCACGTCTAAGCCATTGGAGGCAGAAGGGGCAGGCAAGGACTTTGGGGGGGGGGGATACCCCCCAAGGGACTTTTGTCACCTTGTAGCGGTGGCCGGTGTAGAACTTCCGTAGAGTTTTCTCTCTTTCTTTCTTTTAGATTTCTGATGCCTTTTTCTGTCTGAGTTTCCTGGTTTTCTGCCGTCTGTCTTGCTTTTTTTTCTTCTTGGAATGCTCTCCTATTTATAGGCTTTTTGGTAGCCATTTAGGAGGGTTTATGGGCTTTTATTGTCATTAAGCCGCATAATGGGAGGAGTTACAGGATTCAATTCCTTTATTTTGTAACTCCTTTTTCTTGGCTTCTGATTGGCCGGAGGAGATTGAGGGCATTTAATCGCCTTTTATGGCCATGATGGGAGGAGTTTCATGGGTTAAATGCCATGAATCAATTGACTTGTAACTCCCGGATGCTTGCTTCTGATTGGGCCGTCCAAAGAAATGGATTAACGACTATAATAAAGCTAGTCAATTAATCGCATTAAGTGGTCGCCGAGCAGTTGAAGAGTCGCGGGCCGTGCCGCGTCTTTTGAGATTCTTCTAGCGATGATCATCGATGGATCTTCATGTAGATCGACATCGGATGACCATGTAACTTCAGGTATTGGTTGCCAACAGCGGGTCGGTGCCATCTGTCCTGTCGATTTCTCGATCGGTCGGGTAGAAAGCACACTTTTTTTTGGTTGACCGGTTGGCGATCAATGTTGATTTTGATACTCTTGATGATTGACCCGTGATTTTGACGGATGTCAAAGGATTTGGTGTCTCAAAAGTATGAATTTTGGAAAATCTCAGGGGTCGGACGCTTCGAACCATGAAAAACGATGAAAAACGGGGCTTCTGGGGCCCTCCCGGCGATCCCGTGCTCCAGGGTCGCAGGGGTCTGTGACCCTGGGGGGTTTTCCCCCCTTTTGTCCCATTTTGTGTCCGTTTTTTATGTTTTTTTATTCTTTTTTCTTCTGTATTTTTCTTGATATTTTTTGATCATTTATTGGCCTGATTTCTCTATAGAAAACCTGATGAGAAACCTTGCATTTTGGTTTGCAAAGTTTCTAATTTTCCAAAAAAGCCAAAGACTTTGCTGCGCAGAGCTGCCGATTTCTTTCAGAAGCTGAAACTGGGACAAACAATGTCGGAATGACTTGAAATTTGGGGTGAAGCCTCCTGAGCTATAAATAAGACCAACCATAGGCTTTTGTTTGAGTTTTGAAGCCGTTTGGGGTTTTAGCACTAGTAGACTTGTTTTTGTCGTGATGAAGATGTCGCGGGTTGATGTGCGGTCAACCGATGTCCGATTGACTTGAAATTTGACAGGGAACCTATTGGAGTCATTTTAAGATGATCCGTAGGATCTGTCTTGGAAACCATGGTCCCGGGGAGCTTCGCCGCCGAGAGGCCTGACTTGGCTTCCGAGCGTCAAAGTCTGGTCAAATGTTGTCAAAATGACCTGAAATTTGACGTGTAGCCCTTTGTAAGCATTTTGAAGCCGTCTATGTGCTCGATTTGATGAGTGATGGACTCGGTGGTTCTCACCGCCGAGAGGCTTGATTTAGCTTTTCTAGGGTTGATGTAGGGTCAAACGTTGTCGGTTTGACTCGGAACTTGGCGTGGAGCCTTTTGGAAGTATTTTGAGACCATCCATCGACTCTGATCGAAGATTCGGTGTCTCCGGTGCTTTCGCCGCCGGGAGCTCCTTTTCAACTGTCGGAGAAGCGAAGTTAGGCCAAATGATTTTGAAATGACCCGAAACTTCTTGTGTACTCCTCTTTTGGCTGTCTTGAAGGATCTTGCAGTTTTTGTTTGATTCTGACAAGATTTGATTTTTGGAAGTAGCATTGCCTATTTATGGCAGGCTGTGACTTCATGTAGCTTTCTGGATTTTGAAGAAACAAAGTGACACATTTTTTGGTGTCAACAAATGCCCTCTCGAGGTGCAGCGACGAGTTGCTTAACTTTTGTAGTCGATGCGCCTCGAAGAGATTTTTCGAAGGAGAGCTTATGACTTGACCAAGAGTCATTGAGCAGTCTTTCTTTTGGTATTTGTAGCCTTTTGAGCTTCCAGGGGAATTTTATGGTAGTGAAAGGGATCGCGTACCATCTCGAGGCAAAGTTTTGAAGATGACATCAGGGATGTGGATTTGGGTTTTGACCTTGTAACCTAATAAGTTGTATGTGGCAGGTTAGGGGGTCGGGTTTGGTTTTGACCGTGTGACCCAACAAGCTGTATGTGGAATGTTGGGGGGTCGATTTTGGTTTTGATTTTATGACCTAACAGGCTGTATGTGGCAAGTTAGGGGATCAGGTTTTGGTTTTTGGTTTTGGACTTGTGACCGAACAAGCTGTATGTGGCAAGTTAGGGGACCAGGATTTGGTTTGGATTTTTGTGGAATGTCAATTTCAAGATTTTGGCTTAATTTGGTATATGTGGCTAGATGGTTTGATTTCTGGAAGCTCATGGGGCTTGGAATTCTTTTTTGTATGGTCCAATCAACTCAAAAGAGGCATGGAACCATTTTTGTAAGCTCTTGGTAAGAGGGATTTCTCTTTGACTAAAAGCCCAATTTTTTTTTTTAGTGCCTAGGTGGTCAAACCTGGCTCATATGGGCTAACCCATGGGACCTTAAGGTTTTGAAATGGCTTAGATCTCATATGGTGTTATTTTTGTAAAGAATATCTAAAAATATCTCCTTTGGATAAAGAATATCTAAGAATATCTTTACTTGGAGAGAATCTCTCATGTTCCCTTTATTTTGGGAGAGAATATCTCAAGATATCTTTCTTTGAGAGAGAATATCTCAAATCTCCTATCTTTTGGGAGAAAATCTCTCATTGATTTCTTTTTAGGAGAGAATCCCTCAAGATATCTTTCTTTTGCAAAAGAATCTTTCTGATTTCTTTCATTTGGTAAGGTTAATAATTAGTAACACTTACCTCTTTCTTCTTTCCTTCTTTGGTTTGCTCTCTTCTATAAAAGCAAGGAGGAGGTTGGATCTCTTGCTCTTATTGCTTTCTTTTGCAACAATCCCAAAAGGGCTTCAAGACCAAGAGTTCTTCTTCTTCAAAATCTTCAAGACTTTTCTTCTTCTTCTCCATCAATGGCTTCAAGTAAGTTTCCTTTTCCAAGAAAACTCCATTGTAGGAAATAGGATGATAGAAAAAGTTCTTACTTTTTTTTTGTTTCTTTTCTTTTCTTTTCTTTTTTTTCCACGTGTTTTTCCTTTCTTTTTTTTACACGTGTTTTCCCTCTTTTTTTTTTTCGTGCTTTCTCTTTCTTTTTTTTGCCCTTTTTTTTGTTTCTTTTGTGGGCCATACGGACAGATCCGTACGGAGCTGGCCGTACGGCCACGTGGCCTGTGGGCCAGCTCCTTTTTTTTGTTTTCTTTCTTTTTTTTTTGAGAAAGTTTTCTATTTTTTTTCCTCTTTTTTTTATTCTTTTATTTCTCCTTTTTTTTTTTGAGAAAGTTTCTTTTTTTTTTGCTCATCATGATAATGCATTTTTTTTGGCAAACTAAGATGTTCATGCATGTATATTTTTTTTGTAAATTGACTTGTAGCATGATGTGATAGCATACCTGAAAGGTTTTGCAAATTTAGAAATTTGGAGCTCGCAGCGATGTTGAGCCCTTCCTAATTTTGCGGAGACTTTTAGGTTTCGAAAGTTTGGTGTTTCGGAGCTCGCAGCAATGTTGAGCCCATCTTCAAGCTTTCTATTTCTTTCGGAGTAGTTCCTTCTCTTCGGAATTGCCCCGGCACCATGTCAAAATTTTACCAAATTTTCTTTTAGCGAAATCGTGTCATTTTGATGATTGATCTTTTTTTCTTTTCCATCCTTTGCAGGTGGTTCCTCTAGAACGAACAAGGGTAAAGAGCCTACTACTAGCATACCTTGTCAATCTACTAGATCTTCTAATCCGGCCGTTCAGCAGGTTTGGGACAAGGTTCAGTATGTTGAGAGAAACCTGGAAGAGTGTGACTCTCTCAATAAAAATGAGATGAGGCAGCGACTGATCGCTCTCAAGGGAGAGGAATTCTATAAGATCATGGTAAGCAGTCGTCCATGGGTGATAAACGATCAGAGGGTTTTGCCCAAGCCTACCTTCTTCTTTGGTGATGCCGTCCCTGATGACATGACATATCAGAGGAGATGTTTTCAGTTTTCTTTCACCACTGATAGTGAGAAGAAGACTGTTGCTACCCGGTCGACGTTTGATCGCACCGTCTCGATCATGAGCCTTGCCCCCACGTGCTCTAAGAGGGAAGATCCTCCAAGCTGGGTGAGAAGGACAAATGTAATCAAGACCGGGGTTTTTGTTGGTGGTTCTCCTGGATATGCGGAGAAGTCGCCTATTGACATGGACATGTTGATGCCAGCCAGTGATTACCAGGGCTCTGATTATCTGTCGGTCGATTTGAGACCGGTGGGCCTTGGCATTTTCAGCGGTGACGGCAGCAATTGGGTGGAGCCTTTTCAACTTCATGGTTGTTTCAGTGCTGACTCCGAGTGAAAGTCGTGGACTGATCGCGTCCTACCGATTGGTGGTGCCGTTTTGAAGGAAGCCGAGATTTTTGATACGGTCCGCGCCTTTAGGGAGACCGTGATCTTTTCCGACGAGGCCTTCATGGCTATGCTGGAGTCATTCCTTCCATAAACCAATACCTTCGTTGTGACGAATGGTGAGATTGGTTTCTCTTTAAAGGAGCTGAGCGCTATTACTGGATTGCCCATCCTTGGCAAACTCTATGAGGAGTTTATGCCGATCGACAGCGTCTTTGAGGAGCAGTCTGAGGAGTTCAGGCTTCTGTACTTTCAGCTTGTTGCCTTCTATGATTTTTTTAAGGAGAAGGAAGGCTTGAAAGTTAGATCCAGCAGTTAGAAGAGATTTAACTCTACTTCTCCTAACATCTTTGAAAGCGGGGAGTCTTCTGATAGCATGACCCGGGAAGACAGAGCTAAGGATCCCGGTTCGAAGAAGATCTTGGCTATGCAAGAAGAGTTGAGAGATTTCTGTGCGAGTACAAATGCCATATGTCCTGACATTATACTGCGGTGAGATCTCGCTATTTACCTCACTTATTGGCTTGGTGAGGCCGTTTTTGCTTGAGGAGATGGAATGCACATCAGGCCACATTGTATTTTTCCGACTTGTCAGATGGCGTTCGGAGAGCAACTTGCTTTGGTGCCAGCTCTCTACTCCTACTTGTGTACCGAACTGCAGGCTGCTGCATTTTTGGTTCGGCTTAGGCTCCCTATGAATAGGGTATTTTCAGCCCACATCTTTTATTCGTGGTATGTGTACCACTGTCCTGGCTTCCATCGGCTGGGTGCTGCACAGGATGATGATCCTCTGATGATTCAGCTGGCTAAGGGCAAAGCCATGTCCGAATCACTTTTGTTTGCCCGCATGAGGATCCGACGATTCAGGGACGTCGAGATGGGGCAGTCCTCAGTGAAGCTATCTTCGGAGTTGCGGAAGAAGGCTTTTGATTTTGGTGCCTCTCGAGACTCTACCAGGGTGGGGTCGGGAAGGCATTACTCCTTGACAAATGCAGAGAAGGAGTGGCTTTTCAGCATACATGTCGGCACGATGGTGTACTGCAGACATCTTTTCGTCGACATCTAGCCGTACGTACCTTCTCGCTTTGCTCTGCAGTTAGGCTTTTCTCAAGGCGTTGTTGGAGCGCCTTCAAGCATGGTGAAGCACTTTGGAGGTTTACAGGATGGGAGAAATGCATGGGCTTTCTATAGTGCTGACGACACTATTGCCATGATCTCTTATCCTATGCTGTCGACTTCCCGGACTGCCGGCCTTGCGAAGTGGTTCGCGGAGAGCTTTTCGGCATATCGGGGGCTTTCCAAGAAGGAGCTTGATGTGAAGCTGTCATCTGGAAAGGGCCTTGGAAAGTCAGATGGTGTCTGGCGAGAGGAAGTTTGGGCCTTCCTTTCTGGAGAGAAGCACAATATAGGATTTCTCGGTGACCAGGGCATCATTGGTTCTGAAGCTGTTCGAGAAATACCTGATGAGGCTTTAGAGCAACTAGAACAGGAGGAAGCTGAGCTTGATGCTTGGATGCAAGCGGCGCAAAGGCAAGCTTCCGTGGAGTCTACTGACAAGGGTAGACCATCCAGTGAGGAGTCAAGTGGGAGACCTGACTCTGACAGCGGGGCAGGTTCTTCTAAGAAGCGAGCCCACAGAAGTAAGAGGAAGAGGGGTCATCATCGCAGCAAGGGGCAACATGAGGACTCTCCTGACTTAGAAGTCCCTCTTACTATCAATGAGGAGGTGACAGGGAATACTGATGAGCCTCCGAAAAAGAGAAGCCGAGAAGAAGAGACTGTCGGCGAAGGTATGATTCTTCCTTTTTCTCTTTCCATTTATTTTCATGGGATTTTTCCATGTCTTGATTTGTTTTCTCCCCTACTGCTTCTTTTTTTTTTAGCAGAGGAAGACTTGGCGACGCCTGAGGTTCCAACCGAAGAGGCGGTGACAGATCCGGTAGCGGCACCAGAAGAAGAACCGAGGGACTCTGGAGTGATTCCAGAATCTCCAACTGGTATGACTTTTTTTGCTTTCTTTTTTTTTTGTCTGTGACTTGGTTTGCTAACATTTTTCTTGTCAGCTGGCTTGCCACAGGATTCCGATGACTTTGAACCATCAATGGACGTAAATGTTGATGATGCTTCCGATGAGTTCATGGAGGAAGAGAGTCTTCTGCCAGTCGTCGAAGAAGGTATTTTGTAGTAATAACCCTGATAATGATTTTCAATCAGGATCATATTCATAACTTTTTGTGTTTCTTTGGCACGTTTTGAAATGATAGAGGAGAGTCCGTCGCTTCCTTCAGAACCAGAGCAAGAGATGCCAGAGGTCGATCCAGAGGTAGAGACTCCTGGGACCGGTTCTGACACTGTTGAGGAGATACCTCGTGCTGAGATTCCTCCCCGAGCAGCTCCAACTGGAAAGAGTTCTTTTATTACTCTTCCAACGGGTGATGACATGAGCAGCCGACCAACAGAGCGGGGCGAATCTTCAGCTGGGCCATCTCTTCTTTTTGCGAAGAAGGTGGTGGTGCGGGTTCTGAGCTCTTGGATTGAGACTCTCCTTTCTGGGCACTTAGATGCTGAATTTGGCATGATCCAGCATGTGCAGGAGATTCTCAGTGATGCCGAAGAGGCTGGTCTGGATATCACAGGTGCCAGGGCGATCGTTGATAGGATCATTGCACTAGGTGACAAGTGGTTTGAGACCATGGGTTTTGCTGATGACCAGTTCTTCAAGGAGATGCTCATGGACCCTGCTGATAAGGCAAAGTCTGACCTGAATGAGGCTACACAAAGCAGGAGGCAGATAGTCTGAGAAAAGAACTTAAAAGATCTAGCCATCATTGGGCTGACACATGACCTTAAAATCCTTGATAGGGAGGTTGATGAGACCAGGAAACGTCTTGAGCATTTGAAGGCACAAGTCGCTGCCAAGTGGGCTGCTATAATAGAGGCTCGCGACAGGGAGAGTGCTTTGATTTGCCGGGTTGCAGATGCTGATCGAGTCCATGAAAGGAAATTTCAAGAGGACAAACAATGGCGAACTGCTCGGGATAAGCTTCCTGGTGTGAAAGAAGGGTTACAGCCCACCCCAGCATCTCATGGCAAGTTTCTGAAGAAGCGTGCCCTGGAATCCCTAAAGGTTGAGGCCAAAAGTTTGCTTGAGGAGCTGAAATCTTGGCTGGAGAACATCTTTGGCTGAGCTTCTGGTTTTTGTAGCAGAAACTATCCTTCTTTTTTTTTGGTACCACATGTATTTTTTTTGGTACTGTCTTTTTTTGTAGTGTTTGTGAACACTTTCTTATTTTTTGGTACCGCATGTATTTTTTTGGCACTCTTCTTTTCTTTTCTTTTTTGTTTTGTTTTCCCTATGCTCACTTAAATCTTTTTTGTGATGAAAGTAATTGCTAAATGGGATGCTTTTTTTTTGTTTTGTTTTCCCTACGCTCACTTAAATCTTTTTGTGATGAAAGCAATTGCTAAATGGGATTTGATCAAAAGCTTGTCATTTTATTAAAATCTTTTATCAAATGATTGTTTTGGCATGGGAGCCAGAAAATTTTTTGTGTAGTATGAAAGCCGAGTTTGTGGCATTAATAGCCGGGTTTTTTGAAAGCCAAGTTTTTGGTTTATGGCATTGATAACCGGTTTTGTGGCATGAGAGCCAGCTTTTATGTGGCATTGATAGTCGAGTTTGTGGCATTGATAGCCGGTTTTGGTGGCATTGGTAGCTGAGTTTGTGGCATTGATAGCCGAGTTTTGGTGGCATCTATAGCCGGTTTTGGTGGCATTGATAGCCGAGTTTTTTTTTTTGAAAACCAAGTTTTGATTTGTGGCAATGATAGCCGGTTTTGTTTTGTGGCATTGATAGCCGGTTTGTGGCATTTATAGCTTATTTTGGTGGCATCTATAGCCGGTTTTGTTTTTAAAAAATGCAAGTATCGACTAAAAGTCGCCTCCCTGCTGAATGGTCTTGGAAGTATCGATGGAATGTCGCATCCTTACTCATTCGGTTGCGAGTATCGATGGAATGTCGCATCCTCACGGATTTGGGTGCAAGTATCGATGGAATGTCACATCCTTGCTTTTCAAAAATTTTGGTTTTGCGGGTACTGGCTTGATGTCGTTTCCCCACGATTTTTGAAATTTGTGGTTTTCTCGAACCTTTGGGTTATGGATATCAACTGAAATATTGCATCTCCATGGTTTTTAGGTTTTTTCGAACCTTTGAAATTTGGGTTGTGGATTTCAACTGAAATGTTGCATCTCCACGGTTTCTTGGTTTTTTCGAACCTTTGAAATTTAGGTTGTGGATATCAACTGAAATGTTGCATCTCCATGGTTTTGGATTTTGCAAGTATCGACGAAATGTCGCTTCCCTGCGATTTTGGAAGTGTCGAACGTGGTTCGCATGCTTCCGATTTATGCGAGTATCGACTAAGCGTCGCTTCCCCGTGGTTTTTGAAAAAACATTTTTTTGTTTAAAGACACGAGGGTCAAAAGTTTTGACCTAAAACCATTTTGGCGGTAAAAGGCAGGGTGGACTAGGGTGGAAATCCCTGAATCCGGATTTTGTTTCAAACCACGAATTTTGGGTTTCAAGGGTTGAAAATTTTGGTCAAGTTAGGGAAAGGTTCATAAACTTGGATTTTTTTTAACAATGAAACGATGAAAGTAAGCATTGTTTAAATTTCTAGAAACTTCAACATTTGATATGAAAATTCTAAAAAGAGTGGGTTTAGCGAGCGAGTACCTGGAAACCGATTTTGGCCGTACAGGCATTGCTCTTACCCAGTTGGGTAAGTCTTCAATGGTAGTGCCGCTTTAAGAACTTGCCGTTGACGGGCAGCATACATCTGTCACCCTCCATGTTTAGGAGTGCGTATGCACCGTTGGAGAAAACCTTGTCGATGACGTAAGGTCCCTCCCATTTTGGCTCAAATTTGCCTTTGGACTTTTGAGCGAAGACCATTGGTCTTTTTACCATAAGAACCAAGTCACCCTTTTTGTAGGCGTGTTGCTTGACCTTTTTGTCGAAAGATCCTGCCATGTGTGCTTGGTAAAGTTCAATGCTTTGTCGAGCTTTGAGTCGTCTCTCATCGAGATTGTCCAGCTCATGGAGTCGTAATTTGACATTGCTTTCTTGAGTCATGTCATTTTGCAAGGATACCCTCAAGGAAGGAATTTGTACTTCCAAGGGCACGACAGCTTCGCATCCATAGACCAAGGATAATGGTGTTCTATAGGTTGGTCCTCGAACGGTGGTTCGATAGGCCCACAAAGCTTCAGACAGTTTGTCGCTCCAGTCTCTTTTGTGACTAGAGACCATTTTTTTGAGGATTTTGCAGAGTGTCTTGTTGAAAGCTTTTGCTAATCCGTTTGCTGCCGGATTGTATGGTGTCGAAGGACAGGTTTGGATTTTGTATTTGTCGCAGAACCTGTAGAATTGATGATCCTGGAATTGTGGTCCGTTATCATGGACGAATCTTTTGGGTATGCCGAAATGACAAATGATGTTGGTGCACAAGAACTGAAGGACTGATGAGGTCTTCATTTCATTGAGCGCCAATGTTTCTGACCACTTGGAGAAATAATCCGTAGCGGCGAAGATGAAGCGATGAGCTTTGCTTGAAGGGGGAGAAATAGGACCTATGATGTCCATACCCCAGGCTTCGAAAGGCCATGAAATCGTTGTAGGATGTAGCCATTCTGGAGGCATGTGAACGTAATCTCCATGAACTTGGCATTGTTGGCAGCGCTTAGCAAATTGCATTGAGTCAGCTACCATGGTAGGCCAGTAATAACCTAACCTTTTTATATGATCATAGAGCTTGGGACCAGCCTGATGAGCTCCGCAAGGACCAGCATGAACTTCTTTGAGTGTTTCTTCAGCCTCTTGTTGTGACAAGCAGCGTAGAAGTACTCCGTTGAAGGATTTCCTCTAAAGGATTTTTGAAGGAATATCCAAATGAAAGCTTGGGGTTCGTTTTTGGATGCTTACCCGTTCTTTTGGATCTTCAAGTAGGATTCCGAACATAGTGTAATTAATGAACGGATCCCTCCAGTCGCCGATTGAAGGTTGAAGGATTGAAATCTGACTTCCAACCACTTGGCTGCTTGATGTGTGTTAAGAGGAGGAAGGATTCTTCTTTCGCACACTGTGATTTGCATGTTTTCCCCTTCCTGGATTGCCATAGATGCGGCAAGTCCGGCCAGGGCATCTGCACGTATGTTTTCACTTCTACGAATGTGGGTGATGTGACAGATGTCAAACTTTTACAGAAGCGATTGTGCCTTGTTGTAGTAAGGTAGCAGATCAGGCTTCCTGAGTTCAAATTTCTGATTCATCTGGTTGACGATCAGTTGAGAGTCTCCAAAGACTTCCAGCATGGTGAAACCGGATTCGATGGCGAGTTCCAATCCTAGGATAAGAGCTTGATATTCAGCTGCATTGTTTGTGCATGGTTCCAGTAGCGAGAAAGCATGTGGAATCATGTATTTGTCGGGGCTAACAAAGAGGATGCCAACTCCCGAGATCAGCAGTTTTTTTTTTTCATTTGTCCTAGTTGCACCGTCAAAGTACATGTCCCAGGAGGCACTTTGTGAGAAAGTCTCCACATTGTAGACTAGTTCGTCTGGGAGATCATCTCTGAGTGGAGAATCTTTAGGCAATGGATGCTGTACGAGAAAGTCTGCTAGAGCTTGTCCTTTGATTGCCTTTTGCGGTACATACCTAATATCAAATTGTGACAGAAAGATGGACCATTTTGCCAGTCGGGCATTGAGAGAACCTGCTTTTGTGACAAGGACCTTCAAGAGGTTGACCCTTGAGACCAAGTAGACTGTGTTGGAAAGCAAGTAGTGACGCAGCTTTTGTACGGCGAACATCACTGCAAGACATTCTTCTTTGACTGGAGAGTAGCGATGCTCTGCACCTACTAGTATGCAGCTGAGGTAGTATAAAGCAGCTTCTTTTCTTTCATCATTTTCTTGTGCAAGCAGAGCTCCCAGAGAGTGATTAAGGGCTCTTGTGTACAAGATGAATGGTTTTCCAGTGATAGGAGCAGCTAACACTGGAGGTTTGGTCAGGTATGACTTGATATCTTGGAATGCAGCTTCACACTCAGCATCCCAGACAAAGTTTACACCTTATTTCATCAACCGGGAGAATGGACGGCATTTCCCCGAAAGATTGGAGATGAACCGTCTGATGTAGGCCAATCTCCCTTGAAGCCCTTTGAGTTCTCTCAAGGTTTTTGGAGGGGGCATTTCTAGAATGGTTTTGACTTTTATGGGGTCAAGCTCTATTCCAGCTTTCCGAACTAAGAATCCGAGGAACTTACCCGACGAGACGCCGAATAAGAATTTCAAAGGATTCATTCACAGTTTGTGTTTGCGAAGTCAGAGGAAGACTTCTCGAAGGTCTTCAAGATGATCTTCCTTTCTTTTGCTTTTGACGGCGAGGTCATCAACGTAACATTCAACCATCTTGTGCTGCATATCTTGGAATATTTTCATCATAGCCCTCTGATATGTGGCACCAGCATTTTTCAGGCCAAATGGCATGATAGTGTAGCAATACACGCCAAATGGGGTCCGAAAGGATGTATGTTTTTCATCCTCAGGATGCATCTTTATCTGATTTTAGCCAGGGAAACCATCCATGAATGTCATTCGCTCGAATCCACAGGTATTATCAATCATTACGTCTGGTATGGGGAGCGGAAATTCATCTTTAGGGCATGCACCATTCAGGTCTCTATAGTCAATACAGACCCTGATCTGCCCGTTTTTCTTTGTCACGGGGACAATGTTGGCCAACCATTCAGGATGTTGTTCCTCACGGATGAAGCCGACGCTTTTGAGTTTTTGAACTTCTTGTTCAATTTTATCCATCACTTCTGGACGCAATCTTCTTTGGCCCTGTTTGACAGGCTTAATGTTTTCTTGAAGATTGAGTTTGTGGACTGCTATTTTGGGGTGTAAGCCAGGCATTTCAGCGTAAGACCATGCAAAGCAATCAACGAACTCACGAAGAAAGGTGATATACTCGGGTACCTCATCATCCTTTATATTCTTGCTTATGAATATAGGACGTGGGTTATCTGGTGTTCCCAAGTCTATCTTTTGAACAGGATCTTCTGTTGGAAGGTTCGAAGGTGGTTCCTCCACAATATTTTCGGAGGCTTCCAGCTCAAGGAAACCTTCTGGGGTTTCAAGGGCATTTCCAGACCAAGGTTTTGTTCCTTTCCATGGGTCTTCTTTATCAACAATTTTCTTAAGGTTTGCTATGAGATGATCCCAATTGCCTATTGAAATCGGGTCGAAGTAGGGTACTTCTTTTGGAGACGAGGATTCTTCTGGGTCAGAAGACCACATGTCTGTGCCATCGGACAACTCATCTTCGTTGTCAAAGAAATCGTACCAATTGGATGAGCTTCCTGAATCTTTGTCAGGTGACTCATCGAAGAGATATCCAGGGAGATCGATGTCTTCATGGATACGAGATGTTGAGGCTTGGTCAGTAAATTGACTTTTAAGCCTTTGTGTCAACTGTCTCAAGGGAGTGTCGGGATCATACCCTAGCCCATGTGAAGACATTTCTACATAGCCGTAGGGTCTCCAATCTTCCAGCTGACTTTTGGTCAAGACGGGCCCCAATGGTGTGAGAATACCACGTCCTTCTCCCAAACCGAGTGGGTTTTGAGCGTCATAGCCCATTTTCTTCATAATAGCTTGTGCCACAGAACTATATAAGGATAGTTGAGGCATGCCTTCATTTTGGAAAGGTTCAAGCATGGAGTTTGATGAAGAAGCATTCGATCTATGGAAGAAGATCAGCTTTTCCTTTGCTGAAGTTGCTGGAACAACGAAGGAAGCTGACATAGGATCTTCTATGTCAGAAGTTGTCTCCATTGGAGTGAGAGCAGGCTGAACTTGCTGAGTGTCAGCTTGGCTTGATGATGTGTCGTCTTTTGGCTTTGAATCCGAATCCGTGTCTTGCATGATAGACACGAAAGAGACAATAAATTTGTCCCCAGACTTTTGCTTTGCCTTCTTCACTTTAGTTGTGATGACGAAAGGCTTTGAAGGTTTGAGGGAGATGATGAAGGAGTTTAAATGCTCTATTTGGACTTACCGGATGGTTTGTTTTCTTCCGGTGATTGTTGAGGAGCCTTGCCTTTATCTTTCTGGAGATTTTCGACAAAGGGTGATGTTTGCTTCTCCATTTCTTCTTTCTCACCTTCATACATCTGTGAGTCTGCAAAGTGGACTTCTTTACCTTTGAAGGGTTTTCTGTCCGCAAAGACTCGATGTATCATGCCGTCGTCGCCAACAAACTTGATGCATTGATGTAAAGTTGAAGGGACAACACCATTCTCGTGGATCCAGGGGCGTCCGAGAAGGATGTTATAGCATGAAGGGGGTTTTATTGCATACACAGTGACTTCAGAGATAAGATCATCGATCTGCAACTTAACCTGAATTTGCCAAGAGGCCTTTGAGTACTCCCATCGTATCCAAAGATAGATACAGATGTGTGGCTCAGCTTCCTGGGGGGGATGCCCAACTCTTCGAGAGCCGATGTGGAGATGAGGTTGAGTGCAGAACCTGGGTCGATCCGAACTCTATGCATAGGCATTTCCTTGATGTACCCTATGAAGTACAAGGGTCGGTTGTGCCTTGTTTCGCCAAGTAGGAGGTCATCCTTAGTGAAGGCGATGGTTGCACTGGCTGCTTTTTGAACCGAGGGGCATTCAATGCATGATCCCTCAATTTTCTTCTTTTCTCCCTTTGAGGAAGCTTCTGAGTTTTTGACCCGGTAATCCATTTCAATTTGGAGGACTTGCGGGGCATGTTTGTCGACATCCTCATTCAGCTTTTGTAATTCTGAAATGAGATTATCACGAGTGTGCGGAGACATTCGCAATAAATCCAGGATGTGCAGACGTGCAGGTATGTGCTTGAAGTGTTCAATCAAGTCATAGTTGAAAGCCTCCTTAGGGCCTGCATGTTCATCATTGTTGCCACTAGGGGCGCTTACAACATCTTTTCCCGAAGGATTTACATATGTAAAGGAAGATTGGTTGTAATTTTTGTGGTAGTCCCGACCAGAGCGGGTGCCTCTACCAACTTCGAGAGCTTCTTGAGAAGGGTCTTCATCAGATGATGCTTCGGAAGAGTTATAATCCCGAATTATCACATTACAGGAAGCTCTGACAGGAGATGTTGTCTGATCGGAGTCAGACTCATCCTCGGATGTAAGAGGATCGTCTATCCAGCAATTTTCTCCATTTTCAGGAGTTAAGGGAGGATGTACCTGATGGTCTTCAGGGACTTCCGGCTCTGGATTGCAAGGAGGCTCGTTGACGCGGTCTTGCTCTTGTTCTAGAGCGAGACGTTACATGATCCTTGCATATTCTTCAAGATCAGGCATAGGAGCCAAATCTTCTTCTTCATCAACTCTTTGCGGCTCAACATTGTTGATTTCCACTGGAGTAATGAGGGGTGCTGGTTCAACAGCATTTTCTTGTAAGCTTCTTGGTATTCTTCATCATCAGACTAGGATCCTTGTGGCTTTAGGGGGTTATACCAGATTACTGGCATAAGATGATTCTCAGGAACCCATTCTTCATCGGAGAGATATTCTCCTGTTTCAAGGGACTCCTCCCACTCGTCGGTGTAGTTGGATTCGAATCCATCATCGGTGTCGCTGGACTCGTATCCATCAATGGAGAATCCAACTACCGAATTGCAAGAGTATGATGCCCCCTGCGTGGCTTCTTTGAATTGAGGTGGCATGAAATCACTGAGAGTGAATTTTCTTACCCCCTTTGAAGTCTCTAGAAGGGACATTTTTGTTGCCTCCAGTGAAGTGGTAGAGGAGGACTCTGCCTTTTCTTGGACTTCTTGTTTTGGCTGGGTCTTCTCTTGCCGTTTGAGCTTGAGGAGATGTATCCTAGCCTGCCTTCGCTGTTGAGATGTAGGCTTTGTTTTCACGACCTCCCAATTTTCATCTTTTAGGAGATTGGGATGTACCCATATGGGTTGTCCATCTAGTGTCGGGTAAGGAAGCAGCTCCTCGGATGCTTGGATTGTGTTTATCACCTTGAAGGAAGTAGTGATCTTCTTCTTCGGTGATTTTGATGTTTGTCCACATGTCATAATGTTGACGGAGGCAAACACATAGTTTTTGTCAAAGGTGATGACTCCGTTTTTCCACATCTCGTTTATTTTCTCTCTCACAACAAAGCATTGATTGAGAGGATGCGAGATCATCTGGTGGTATGGACAGTACCGAGGATCGTTGGTTTTGCCAACATCACTCGGTCTTTTGGGTTCAGGCAAAGTGAGCTTGCCGTTCGCCATAAGAGCCCCGAAGATTTCATCAACATCTTCATCGAACGGGTATTTCTTTTCTACTCGTTCTTTGAAGGCATCTAAGAGTTCAGGTCTCTTACTAGCAGCTTTGTTTTCATCTTTCTTTGGTGGCTGAGGAGCTGACTTGGTCTGCACATTGAGGACCTCTTTCTTCTTTGGTTTACAGGTTGCAATGGCGGTTGGCTCTTTTCTTGATGATTTCTAACTGTTGAGGTCTTTAATCACCGTTTCAGCTTCCATGGAAGCTTCTAGGAGTTCTCCCAGGTCTTTTGATTTGTTGCCGATGATCATGGAGCGGGTTCTAACTCTCATGTTGTTTCGACAGATGTCGACTAGTGATGCTTGTGGCAGTACATCGGAGCATTTGTACGCCATTGCTTTCCACTTGTGAATGAAGTGATATGTTGACTCATTCTCCCCCTGTTTTAGGCTGCACAGCTGAGCCATAGTAGTGGGATGATCCTCACCTTTGAAGTGAGTCAGGAAGCGTGTCTCTAGCATGGCCCAGTTTTGGATGGAGTCCTCCGGCAGAGTGGAGTACCAATCGAAGGCCGTACCTTTTAGGGTACTTGCAAAGAGGTGGATCTTGAGTGCATCTTGATCCGCGATAGCTCCAGTCAAGATCTTGAAGTGGATGACGTGCTGTCTAGCTGATCCTTTCCCCGTATATGTTTGGAGAGTAGGATGCTTGAGTTTTGTAGCAAACGGGACTGAGTCCATCCATAAGGGATATGGTGGCTTGATCCCATGCTCCTTGAGTATATCCTCTTCTTTTGATTTTGCAAGGATACTGTCTGCGTCCTTTTTTGTAAGGGCGCGTGACTCATTTTCTTCCCCATTTACCCCATCGTCTTAATGATTCGGAGGAGGTTCATTGTTCGCCTGATTTTGGAAGGCGAGGAGAAGGTTTTCCATCAGAGTTTCAATCCTCTGTTGGCCTTGTTCCAACTGCTGGATGCGTGTGATTGCATCATCTTGAGGTGGATTGCGAGGTGGTGGCTCAGAATTTGTAGCCATGACGTTCATCCTTCAGGACTCGAACGAAGAAACTGTCCTGGTGACTGAGCTGGGGCTCATTCTTTTTGAAGAAGAGCTTAAGGAAGGATCACTCTGCCGGCCTTTGCTTGAAGGAGCAGGGGATTCTTCTGAATGTCTTCTTGTCCTGGAGACGCTGCGGGTCATTAGACGTCGGACATGGATTTTGGATGCTGACTTTTGGCGTCTTCTGGTTTTTCCAACCATATGGACAACAGCAACTTGGTTGGGTCTTTCTTTTTCGACCCATTTGGGAGAGACTTAAAGCATAGAAGGCTGGGTCCTTTGCTTCTCTAGTCTCTTTTGCCGATACGACGCGCGGCGGCATATACGGCGAGCAACTTGAGCTTCGGTTGGCTCTGGCCGGGCTTTGACGATGAAGGATGTGCTCCCTCGGGTGCAGCAGCCGAGCCTGTCTTCTTTGTAGCTGGGCAAGGACATGATGCAAACCCGGTCCTTCGCCTGTTGCAGCGAAGCTTTGAATTTTTCAAGTTCGGCCCCTGTAGCGATGAAGGGTCGAACTGCAGGATTATTGGCCTTAGCAGATGTCTACAGAGGCCTTGTGATGCATGATCTGATTTTGGGCTTGTAGGAACAAGCCGGCTCATGCTGGGTTGACTTGGGAGTCAGGTTGGAGATGGGTCTCTCCTCTTTCATGTAAGGAAGAGGGTAGAACTGGTTCTCCTTGAGTGGGGCCAGGAATGCTAGCTTGGTGGATGTTTGGGACCTTCTTTGTCTTGATGAAGGTCTTGGGGACCAAGTCTTGGGATAGACCTGGTCGTTTGCAGGTCGAGGCTTCGTGGGGGTGCCATGGGCTTCAGGCCTTCTGGTGCTCGCCTTTGGTGTCACGGTAGTGACACGTTGAGAGGCGAGCTTCTGCTTCTTGGAAGGAGCAGTTTGTCCTTCGGGAAGTGGGAATGGTCTCAGCGTCCTAAAGACGATAGTCCGGGGAGTCGAGGTCGACCCGGAGTTCAGAGAGTTGCCGAGGAAGTTGACGCTTCGGCATGAGCCGGTGCTTGTTCTCATCGAAGGTAATGTTTAGTGAAGCTGCCATTATTAGTTTTTGAAAAGTTTCTGAAACAAGACCACATCCATTAGTAATCACAAGAATATAATGATCATAAATGGGAAGTTCTATGGTTTTGTCTTTTCAAATTGCTCGAGGGAGATGACCCAAGCAATATGAAGAAGGCAGAAAGCCATAGATTGTACAATTGTTCTGATCGCAGGTATGGTAAGCTCAGAATGAGCATCCCAGTGACTATTAGAAGCAATTGTGAACTTAAATTCGACTTATCAAGAAACAGAGCTTGCTCGATATAAGAAGAATATAAAGTTGGAGTTACAAATGTGCCGGTCACGAATACAGTAGACCCTAAAAGGGCATACTAGTACCGCTAGTCACAAATGTTTTGAGACCGCATCCATGAGATGAGATTCTCTGTTTTGAAAGGTCAAGATTGGATTCATCAAAGAGAACAGATGGTATTCCGATCCAAATACGGCCTCAGCGATTTCCGCGAGCGCCAGTACTCAGAAGGAAATGAACCATAATTTCTCGGATCTGAATCCAAAAATGACGAGTTTTTTTTTAAAGGGCCAAGATCGGGTTCATCAAAGAGAGCAAAAGGCACTCCAATCTGAACATGGGCTCAGCGATTTCTGCGAGCGCCAGTGCTCAGAAAGGAGAAGACCAAAATTTCTCCAATCTGAACCCAAAATGACGGAAGTTTTTTTTTTTAGAAGATTTTTTTTCTGAAAAAAGATTTTTTTTTAAGATTTCTTTTTGAAATTTTTTTTTAATTTTTTTTAAGATTTTTTTTTGAATTTTTTTTTATGTTTTTATGTTAAAATTTTTTATTTAAAAGACGAGAGAGTACACATAGGCCTCCTAACCCGGTCTTATGAAATCTCGATTGATAGAATTGCCCCCAGGTAAGGGTAGGATTACTTAATGAACCCGTTTGGAGGACCCTTGCCTAGAACAGTCAAGCTGTCTCCACACTCTGGACAAGGCTTTTCTTGAATCAACAGTGACCAAAGAACACAGTTGGTTTAACCTTAGTGGTCTATGTCTTTTTTTTGTTTTTTACTTTTTTAGATCTTTAATGAACTCTTCTAAGAGAAACAATGGTCATTTCCACAATTCAAGACAGCACAACTATTTCCGCGAGCACAGAGACAAAACGGAAAGGATCAAAGTTTCTCAATTTCGAATCCAAAATGAGAAATCTTGTTTTTTCTTTTTCTTTTTTTTACTTTTATTTTTTTTAGATTTTTTAATGAACTCATCGAAGAGAAACGATGGCCCAAATCTTAATTCAAACAGGCTCAACAATTTCTGCGAGCACACGAACGAAAGGAAAGGATCAAAGTTTCTCAATTTTGAATCCATAATGAGAAATCTGATTTTTTCTTTCTAATTTCTAATGAACTCATCGAAGAAAAACAATGGCCATTTCCACAATTCGAATCGGCTCAACGATTTCCGCGAGCACAGAGATGAAACGGAAAAGGATCAAAGTTTCTCAATTTTGAATCCAAACTAAGAAATCTGATTTTTTGATTTTTTTTTTGAAAAGAGAAAGAGTGGAAATAAACTCAAAGAATAAGAAATTTCCAAAAAATCTCATCTCATTTCTTTTAGATGCGGAATCCAACATAGGCCACCAATTAGAAAGTAGTCAAGGAATCGAGAAAAGAAATATGAGCATAGAGCAAAAGATATGATATGCAAATATTTCATTTCTAGGATCGTGTTCTCAAATGAACGAGTCCAACCGGGTGTGCCAGCTTGATGGACAGTGCTTCTGCTCGGTTCTACCGAGGTCGGCGGACGTGGGAGTCCGTTTGGGTCCGACCCTTTCGTAACCGCGGGGCAGAGGCGTGCATCAAATTTTTTTTTGTGTGGGTGTACCAGATTTTCTATTTTACTTGGAATTGCAAGTGGTGATCCGGAGATCAACCTTTGCAAGTAAAACGGAAATCAGCTTCTTTCAAGTTTTCCATTACTCATATATTTAAGAAAAGAGACATTTTTCTTGATTTGCCGTGAAAGGCGATTTTTTGGCATTTATAGCCAATTTTGGCTTTTTTATAGCCGATTTTACAATTCTTATCAATAATGAAAGACAATAGTTGTGATTTTTGTCTCTTTTGAAAAAATACAAACTAAAATGAAAAGCAAGAAAAGGAGGATCTAACTTCTCAGGAGACTGTGGGCGACTCGTTCAGATTGACGGTCGCAAGCCGTATGTCGACTTCGCCATCATCCATGCAGATGAGAACAGAGGATGCTCTTGATTCGCTTGGCTTGGCAATAACCTCACGTTTTTAGAGGACAAAGACTAAAAGGAGGTCCTATGTCCAATAAAAAACTAAGTAGACGGGCTGAAAAACCACTTCTAAGCCATTGGAGGCAGAAGGAGCAGGCAAGGACCTGGGGGGGGGGGATACCCCCCAAGGGACTTTTGTCACCTTGTAGCGGTGGTCGGTGTAGAACTTCCGCAGAGTTTTCTCTCTTTCTTTCTCTTAGATTTTTGACGCCTTTTTCTATCTGAGTTTCCGGGTTTTCTGCCGTCTGTCTTGCTTTTTTTTTTCTTCTTGGAATGCTCTCCTATTTATAGGCTTTTTGGTAGCCATTTAGGAGGGTTTATGGGCTTTTATTGTCATTAAGCCGCATAATGGGAAGAGTTACAGGATTTAATTCCTTTATTTTGTAACTCCTTTTTCTTGGCTTCTGATTGGCCGGAAGAGATTGAGGACATTTAATCGCCTTTAATTGCCATGATGGGAGGAGTTTCATGGGTTAAATGCCATGAATCAATTGACTTGTAACTCCCGGATGCTTGCTTCTGATTGGGCCGTCCAAAGAAATGAATTAATGACTGTAATAAAGCTAGTCAATTAATCGCATTAAGTGGTCGCCGAGCAGTTGAAGAGTCGCGGGCCGTGCCGCGTCTTTTGAGTTTCTTCTACCGATGATCTTCGATGGATCTTCATGTAGATCGACATCGGATGACCATGTAACTTCAGGTATTGGTTGCCAACAGCGGGTCGGTGCCATCTGTCCTATCGATTTCTCGATCGGTCGGGTAGAAAGCACACTTTTTTTTGGTTGACCGGTTGGCGATCAATGTTGATTTTGATACTCTTGATGATTGACCCGTGATTTTGACGGATGTCAAAGGATTTGGTATCTCAAAAGTATAAATTTTGGAAAATCTCAGGGGTCGGATGCTTCGAATCGCGAAAAATGATGAAAAACGGGGCTTCCGAGGCCCTCCCGGCGATCCCGGGCTCCAGGGTCGCAGGGGTCTGCGACCCTGGGGGGGTTTTCCCCCCTTTTGTCCCGTTTTGTGTCCGTTTTTGATGTTTTTTTTATTCTTTTTTCTTCTGCATTTTTTTGATATTTTTTGATCATTTATTGGCCTGATTTCTCTGTAGAAAACTTGATGAGAATCCTTGCATTTTGGTTTGCAAAGTTTCTAATTTTCCGAAAAAGCCGAAGACTTTGCTGTGTAGAGCTGCCGATTTTCCGTCAGAAGCTGAAACTGGGACAAACGATGTCGGAATGACCTGAAATTTGGGGTGAAGCCTCCTGAGCAATAAATAAGACCAACCATAGGCTTTTGTTTGAGTTTTGAAGCCGTTTGAGGTTTTATCACTAGTAGACTTGTTTTTGTCGCGATGAAGATGTCGTGGCTTGATGTGAGGTCAATCGATGTCCGATTGACTTGAAATTTGACAGAGAACCTATTGGAGTCATTTTAAGATGATCCATAGGCTCTGTCTTGGAAACCATGGTCCCGGGGAGCTTCGCCGCTGAGAGGCCTGATTTGGCTTCCGAGGATCAAAGTCTGGTCAAATGTTGTCGAAATGACCTGAAATTTGACGTGTAGCCCTTTGTAAGAATTTTGAAGCCGTCAATGTGCTCGATCTGATGAGTGATGGACTCGGTGGTTCTCGCCGCCGAAAGGCTTGATTTAGCTATTCGAGGGTTGATGTAGGGTTAAACGTTGTCGGTTTGACTCGGAACTTGACGTGGAGACTTTTGGATGTATTTTGAGACCATTCATCAGCTCTAATCGAAGATTCGGTGTCTCCGATGCTTTCGCCACCGGGAGCTCCTTTTCAGCTGTCGGAGAAGCGAAGTTAGGCCAAATGATTTTGAAATGGCCCGAAACTTCTTGTGCACTCCTCTTTTGGCTGTCTTGAAGGAGCTTGCAGTTTTTGTTTGATTCTGAAAAGATTTGATTTTTGGAATTAGCATTTCCTATTTATGGCAGGCTGCGACTTCATGTAGCTTTCTGGATTTTAAAGAAGCAAAGTGACACATTTTTTGGTGTCAACATATTGCTTAAGCATACTTATAATTATTGTTTTCCCTCTCATTTGATCTAGATAGAGTGGAGGAGTGCATTTGAAAGTCCAAAGTGACTAGTTGTGTATTTTGGAGGTGAGTTGACTGGTTGTGTATCGTTTCTTTCTTGACTTACTTCCTTATATGTATCATTTTATGTTTTGATGACAATAATTATCCTTGTTTTATACTATTGCATATTTGTGGAGTGGGGGAAGACATTATATACAGATTTACTACATTTTGGATATTTTGTTTATGTAATGGATGTGTTTACAAACGTCATCATTTGGATGAAAGACTTGCTGGCAGTTTAACATGTTATTTGACAATTACATTCTATTAATGGAGTGAATATGAGGCCCCTTTTTGCTTTTTTGTAATGCTAACAACTTATTATGAATTGTATATGTAAGTGCCTAAATATTACGAACTTGATGATATGGATTAGGATGAGGTTTAGCTCTCCTTTGTGAAGGTAGAATGCCTTGAACCTGAAAAAGGGAGGAGAAGAACAGCAGTCAAAGACCCTGGTTGTAGTCAGCGCAAGGCTCTCTGATGCCTAAGTTAGTTAAAGAACTCAAAATTATGATGGAGATTTCAGAGAGACAGAGTGGCGACTATAGGTGTGATATTGTGTGTTACCTGAGTTGGAGAGTGGTTCTTTATTTATAGGAGAAAGGAGGGTGAGGAGTCCCATGACTCTGACGGGTAGTTTTGAGAAACACCGGCTCATCATCACCTTTCCTTAATTGCAGTCCCATCAGCCCACCTTTCATTAAATGGCAGTCCTATCGGGCCTTACCCTATTGACTTTTGTGCCCAGTCCCATCGGGCCTTGCATGGAGCCCATACCCTAATGTGGACGTAGCCGCTGGATGTCGTTCTGTCAGGAACTATGGGCGGCATGGCATACTCCTATGCATGCCCATGTCTTGTCACACGTCCTATGACATGGTTGTGCACAGCTATCAATGCCTGTCTCGGCTAGCTTTCTGGCACCGTAGCCGAGATGCGTCACCGAGGCCGAGACACGAAGCCGAGGTCGGGAACGACCGAGGTCGAGAGTGACCTTGATCTCGGTTAGCACCCTGGCACTGCTGCCGAGGTGCGCGTGGCTGAGGTTGAGACGTGATTAGCTGGTACCATTACCAAAGCTAATGTAATGTCGGTGTCTTAGAAAACACCCCCACACAATTGCCCCTAGCTTCTGAGCTCTTAGAGTTCCTTAACTTTTTGAGGCCGATGCTGTCGCCGAGCCTACCTCCTCTTGAAGACTTCTCTTTTTTCCTTTGATGTATCTTTTTTTTTGTTGAGCCTTGTAATGATACAAATTTGAAATGAAATATCCTTTTTGATAATTCAGTCTCAGTTTTCCTTGCGCTTGCCTCCATAGATTTTCTTTTTAATGCTTGCTGTGGAACATCACTTTAGAAATTGTGAAGTGTCTGATTTTGGTTCTCTAACCATGCTCCTCATACGCCTTAGGAAGTATATTTCGCTTAAGTAATTGAATTCGGTTTGCCAACTGAAAACATTTAAGTAACAATCGGAAACTCTGTGAGTAATTGATTTGAACCTATGTGCCAAATTTGTCCGTAGTGTAGCTTAGTTCAGTAATCGAGCTAGAACAGGAGCAAACTAGATGCAAGGCTTTCGTCTCGGGACTTTGTTCGTAGTGTACTTGGTTCTGTAACCGAAGTAGCCACCAGGGCCGTCGCCGAGCTCTATAACTTTTTTACTTCCGTAGAATGATCTTGTTGGCAGTGATCTGGCACTGTCGCCAAGATGCATTGGGCCGGTATCATGATAGTCTCGTTAGCACTCTTGCTAAGCTGCTTGAGACGGTGATCAAGACATGCCTGGCTGGTATTCTTACCGAAGCTAGGGTAGTCATGTTAGCACTCTTGCTGAGCTGCTTTAAGACAGAGACATAACCAGCTGGTGTAGTCTTGTTGGCCGCAATCTGGTACTTTTACTGAGATTGCATGAGGCCAAGGCGCGTGGCCGAAACTGAGACACGACCAACTGGTATTGCTACCAGAGCTGGTGTAGTCCCGTTGCCTGTGATCTGGTACCATTATCGAGATGCATGAGCCTGAGATGGAGACATGCCCAGCTGGTACTGTTACCGGAGCCAGGGTAGTCCCGTTAGCATTCTTGCTGAGCTGCTAAAGGCCGAGATCGAGACATGACTAGTTGGTACTGTTATCGGAGCTGGTGTAGTCTGGTTGGCGCTGTTGCAGAGTTCTATAACTTGATGAAATTTGAGAACAACAAGGAACAAAGATTGTTTTTATTGATCTCGAAATTTGAATACAATTCAGAAATTAAACTTCTTGAGGTGCATCGCATTCCATGGCCGTGGCAATTCTTTGCCATCCCTGTCCTCAAGTCTGTATGTCGATTGGCCTGCAGGTGAGATTACCTTGAATGGGCCGTGCTAGTTTGGTGCCAGCTTGCCTTGGTTCGGATCTTTATCCACTGGGAGTGTCTTCTTCAAGACTAATTCTCCGACCGAGAATCTCCTTTCCCTGACTCTTTGATTGTAGCCCTTAGCCAATTGTTGCTAATAGGCAGCCAAGCGTATGGTTGCTGCTTCTCTGCGTTCTTCAGCTAGGTCTAATTCTCGAACCAGATTCACATCGTTTTGGCCTTGGTCGAAGAGTTCCGATCTCAAAGTCGGGAGGCCGACCTCGAGTGGAATTACAGCATCCATCCCATAGGCCGAGGTGGAGCGCCTTGGAGTTATCCTATATGCCAATAGGACACTTGGGAGTTCCTCCACCCATCTTCCCTTAGATCGGTCGAGTCTCTTCTTGAGTCCATCGAGAACCACCTTGTTGGAGATTTCGGCTTGACCGTTGCATTGCGGGTAGGCTGGGGTGGAATAGTAGTTCCTGATGCCGAGCTCTTGGCAGAAGTTCTTGAAGAGGTTGGAATCGAACTGGGTCCCGTTGTCCGAGACCAAAGCTCGTGGGATGCCAAACCTCGTGATGATGTTCTTCCACACGAAGTTCTTGGAGTCTTGCTTGGTGATGGAAGACAGTGGCTCTGCTTCTACCCATTTGGTGAAGTAATCGGTGGCTACTATTAGCCACCTCTTATTCCCTGGACCTCGGTGGAGTGGTCCCACAATGTCCGGCCCCCATTGGGCGAAAGGCCACGGGCTGGAGAGTGGGCTCAGATCGTGTCTGGCTGATGAAGAGAATGTGAGAATTTATGGCACTTCTCGCACTTCCTGGCATATAGCTGAGCATCTTTCTGCATGTATGGCCACCAAAATCCCTGGCTGATAGCCCAGTATGCTAGTGACCGTCCCCAAATGTGGCTGCCGCAGATCCCTTCGTGAATCTCACAGAGAAAGTCTTCAACTTTGCTCGGATGAACACACTGAAGGTAGAGCCAATAAATGACTTCCTGTAGAGCTTGCCTTCTGGAGAAAGCCAAAACCGAGCTGCTTTCAGTCTTCAACTTTGTCTTGAAGATGTCGATCGTCTCTGAGGTATGAGATGATCGGGTCCATCCAGCTTGGACCGAGATCGATGCATAGAATTTGCTAAGGTGGGTGAAGTTCTATGCTTGGCTTCTCCAACGATTCCACCTCAACGATTCTTTTTCTTTCGGCCTCGAGGACGGAGGCCAGGTTGGCGAGAGCGTCGGCATGGTAATTGGATTCTCTACCGACCTGCTTGACTTCAACTTTTTCAAATTGAGAAAGGAGCTTCTTTGCAAGAACTAGGTAGGCTGCCATCCTTTCGTCGTGAGCTTAGTAGTCTCTGCTCAGCTGGCTCGTCAATAACTGTGAGTCGCTGAAGACCACCAACTGCAGTGCCCCCAGGATTTTAGCGATGTTGAGCCCTGCAATTAGTGCTTCATACTCTGCTTTATTGTTAGACGCCTTGAAATCAAGTGTTAGGGCTTGTTCGATGACCAGTCCTTCCGGAGATTGGAGGACTATGCCAGTGCCGGCCCTCTTTGAGGTTGAGGATCCATCGACGAAAACCGTCCATGCTAAATCAAGGAACTGCTTCCAAGATTGTTCTTCTTTAGTACTGGTCTCGGTGAGTTCGTCTTCATTCCCCTTGCCCCCAGTTCGGTGTCGAGAATGCTCGGTGCCAAACTAGGAGAGATGAACTCCACGATGAAGTCAACTAAAACTTGGGCTTTGATCGTCGTTCTGGGCTGATACTGGATATCATACTGCCCCAGTTCGACAGCCTATTTTGACACTCTTCCGGAGAAGTTCGCCTTCTTGAAAAGGGACCCAAGTGGATGTTTTGTAACAACCACTATTGTGTAGGTCTGGAAGTAGTGGGAGAGTTTGCGAGAAGCACCGACGAGCGCTAATGTAAGTTTCTCCATTGGCAGGTACCTGGTATCGGCATCAAGAAGGATCTTGCTTGTGTAGTAGATGGGCTTTTGCTGCCTGTCTTCCTCTCTGACGAGCACCAAACTCACTACATGATCCGAGACCGCTAGGTATAAGTAGAGTATTTCTCCCTGTTTCGGAGTTGAAAGCAGGGGTGGTGAAGCGAGATAAGCTTTGAGCTCTTATAAGGCTTGGTCGCACTCCGGAGTACACTGGAATTTCAGGCTTTTCTTCAAAAGATGGAAGAAAGGTCGGCACTTGTCCGAATCTCGGCTGATGCAGCAGTTGAGTGCGATAGCCATGCCGGTGAGCCTCTGAACCTGTCTTGCCTTTGTTGGACTCTGTATTCCTTAGATCGCCGATATCTGATCTAGATCTACTTCAATTCTTCTCCTCATGACCAGGCTTCCCAGGAATTTTTCAGAGCCGACACCAAAAGCACATTTAGAGGCGCTTGAGCTGGAACCTCTTGAGGATGTCAAATGCTTGACTTAGGTCTGCCAAGTGGTCCTGTGACCTTTTAGACTTAACAACCATGTCATCAATGTAGACCTCCGCTGTTTTGCCGAGCTGGGCCTAAAAGAGTTTGGTTACTAGTCTCTGGTAAGTCGCCCTCGCGTTTTTTAACCCAAAGGGCATCACTTTGTAGCAATAGATGCCTCTAGGTGTTATGAATGCGGTTTTTTCTTCATCGGGTCCATGAATCGGGATCTGATGTAACCTCGGTAGGCATTGAGGAAACTCATCCTATCGTGACCGGCGGTGGCATCGATCATCTGGTCGATCTTTGGGACCGGAAAGCAGTCTTTTGGACACGCCTTGTTGAGGTCGGTGAAGTCGATGCAGACTCTCCACTTCCCCGTTCTTCTTGACCAGCACCGTGTTAGCCAACCAGTCTGGATAATGGATTTCTCTTATTGCCTTGGTTTCCAGCAGCGCGCTTCTCGACCTCCTCGATCACGGCTTCAGTCTGTTGGACGCTCGTCCTGCGAGCCTTTTGGACTACATGTTTGTGCTTGGGGTCCACATTCAGTTTGTGGCACATGATCTCGGGATCGACGCCAGTATCTCATATGGGGTCCAAGCGAAGACCTCTTTGTTTTGTAATAGGAAGTTCATGAGCTCGGACCTCTCGGGCTCGGTGAGCTGTCTCTCAAGCAGAAAGTATCTTTCAGCATCATTGGGGTTGATCCTGATCTCGGTCAGATCTTCAATGCTTTTCTGCTCCGGGTCTCGGCCAACACTGTCCAACTCTGCTTCTAGTCTGGCCATATGTACCTACTTTGGCTCCTCCTCGCCAGGTACTATAGCGTGGGAGCCAGGTGGATGACGCTGATTATTCTCTCCGATTCGTCGCTATCTTGATCATCGTTTTGGCACTAAGCTCGGTTCACGTTTCTGTCCCCTTTTTTGATATAGTCCTTCAGGTGCCCGTCCTTGACGAGCTTCTCGAGATGCGACTTCAGTGACATGCAATCTTCAGTTCTGTGCCCACTTTATTTGTGATAGGCACAAAATTTGCTCTGATTGTGGGTGGAAGGGTCACCCTTCATGGGCTGTAGCCATTGGAAGTACAACTGCGTCTTGATCTTGCCGAGAAGCCTATAGATTGGCTCCTTGAAGATCGTGTTGACAGCCTTAAAGGCGGTGATGGCTGGCTGCTCTTCCTTGGCTCGGTGAGCTTGCTTAAACTTCTTGGCGCCTCCCGAGGTGGGAAACGAGGCCATTGCCGAACTCGTGGAAGCCCGGTTTTGGCCTGTCTCCTCCCTCCGAGACGACCTCTTCTCCTTCCTGGAGACTCTGTCTTCACGAGAGAAGCCAAAGCTCTATCGAGCTTGGATCTCGTCTTCTTCATGCTCAATGTATCGGTTCACCCTGGCCATTAATGTTTTCATCATGGCCACAAGGTTCCGGACCAAGTCCTTGCGAAGCTCGTTGTCTGGCAGCAAAGCCTGTTTGAAGGACTTGATTGCCACCTCGTCGGTGGAGTCCTCGACTTGACTGTAGACCGTCCAGAACCTCTTAGCGAATTGAGTGATGTTCTCGTTTTGCCTCATTTTGAGGGCCATTATGTCATTGTTGGTCTTTGGGATGACTGTGTGCGCCTGAAATTTTTCCAGGAAGGAGTTTCGGAGCTGCCGCCAGGTCGTAACAGATCCATTGGGAAGCGCACTGAACGATTTCAGTGGAAGGTCTCCGAGGTTGGAGGAGAAAACTCTGCAGTTCAGGTGACCAAGGTCACCCCAAATCGACATTCTCTGAATGAAATGTCGGAGATGTGCTGCTGGGTTCGAGGTCCCATCGTAAAGGACGAACCTCGGGACACTAAACTTCTCTGAGAGAGTGAACTCTCTTATCTCTCGGGAGAAAGGAGATGCACCAAGATCCTCAGAGTCGTAGACATCTATCTGGTCTCAGGGGAGACCATCAACTCCATGTTGCGCTGGATTGTTTGCCTGGCATGCTAGTCAAGCCATTCCCTCAAGTCCTCTTTAGCTTCTGCGGGTGTTTGCTCTGACCTCCTCTTCGAGTGGCTGTTGCTCGAGCCCTCATCACAAGCTCTCTCGCGCTTTTTGTCATTGGGGATTTGCCTCAAACCCTTCTTGGGTGGAGGAGCTTGCTTGCTTTTAGGGAGTGAAGTCGTAGCCTTCTTCTTCTTCTCGAGCTGCTGCTAGAGCTGACGATTCAAGTCGCCCTTCTCTTGGATGAGAGAAGGTTTTGGGCCCTGATATCCTCGAGGAAAGGGTTGCACGCGTCGTCGCCATCGCTCTGGGGATGGGATTGGTGCAATTCAACCACTATCGGAGACTTATCCTTTCGAGGATGCTTCGGATGAGGGTCGTCTTGCTGGGGAGGTGCCATCACCTCCTTTGAAGATAAACTTGACCAGGAATGATGGCTTCCAACAACCGTTGCACCAGCCTTTGGTCCAGACTTCTTCTGGAGAGAAGCAGGCG
Source organism: Litsea cubeba (assembly GCA_012931725.1). Lineage (NCBI taxonomy): Eukaryota > Viridiplantae > Streptophyta > Magnoliopsida > Laurales > Lauraceae > Litsea > Litsea cubeba. The sequence continues at coordinate 49,360,332 of CM022952.1, forward strand.
GTTACTCCAACAAAAGTGGTGGTGAAACAAACGGTTGCACAGGCAACAATGGTGGTAAGGATTTTGAAGGTTCTCCGCCTTTTCTGGTTTTTGGAGGCATGGTGTTAGGAAAGATGTTTGAATTGATTTCCCACAGACGGCGCCAATTGTAAGTGCCTAAATATTACGGACTTGATGATATGGATTAGGATGAGGTTTAGCTCTCCTTTGTGAAGGTAAAATGCCTTGAACCTGAAAAGGGGAGGAGAAGAACAGCAGTCAAAGACCTTGGCCACAGTCAGCGTAAGGCTCTCCAATGCCTAAGTTAGTTAAAGAACTCAACAATAGGATGGATATTTCAGAGAGACAAATTGGCGACTATAGGTGTGATATTGTGTGTTACCTGAGTTGGAGAGTGGTTCTCTATTTATAGGAGAAAGGAGGGTGAGGAGTCCCATGACTCTGACAGGGAGTTTTGAGAAACACCGGCTCATCATCACCTTTCCTTAATTGCAGTCCTATTAGCCCACCTTTCATTAAATGGCAGTCCTATCGGGCCTTACCCTGTTGACTTTTGGGCCTAGTCCCATCAGGCCTTGCATGGAACCCATACCCTGATGGGACGTAGCCGCTGGATGTCGTTCTGTCAGGAACTATGGGCGGCATGGCGTACTCCTATGCGTGCCCATGTCTTGTCACACGTCCCATGACATGGTTGTGCACAGCTGTCAGTGCCTATCTCGGCTAGCTTTCTAGCACAGTAGCCGAGATGCGTCACCGAGGCCAAGACACGAAGCCGAGGTCGGGAATGACCGTGGTCGAGAGTGACCTTGATCTTGGTTGGCGCCCTGACACTGCGCCGAGGTGCGCTTGGCGGAGATTGAGACGTGATTACTGGTACCATTACAGAAGCTAATATAATCTTGGTGTCTTAAAAAACACCCCCACACAGTATAAAACCCGCTTTTTTTAAATGCATGCACATGATGCCTCTTTTATCTTCAGTTGTACAACTTCAATTGGTAGCATATGATGTCTCTTTGTAGGGTCTCAGTTTTCTCACACCCAGTTGGGTGACATGCCATTAACAGGTCCTAGATGGTAATAAATTTGAAACAAACGACACCTGGATGAATCTGTTTCAATGCATTTAGGATGTCAATCTTCTGGTCTTTGCCAACACTTCTCTTCTTACATGAGTTTGCTTCAGTAACTCGAGTATGCTATTGGAAGCCACCTGGATGGTAATAAAGTTGAAGCAAAAAAGGACAAGAGATGTGGGTCATGTGGAAACTCTACAAGCATCCTTCCGAACTTTAAGACTACAAAACTTGTTTGAGCACCTTACAAATGGGATATTGAATAGAGCCTTTCAATTTGAGCACTTAACAAATATTCAGCATGAGGCTCAAGTTAGATTGACTTTATAAAGACAAACTTTTAAAATTGGTTTACACAAAATTATTATAATATGATTGATAAGACCTGCACTTTCTGAAGAATCATTGCTCAAAGTATGAGTAAATCCCTTTCTCAAAGCATATATGTCATTATTATACCTGTTGGGCCCAACGAGTATATAATTAGAAAGGCTAGAAATATGTATGTTAGAAAGCAATTGACCTGCTAAAGTTTAGGATCAAGAGATAAAAGAGTTGAGATCCACCTCATATTTGCTTGTTAAACCCCAAAGCGGAAATGTCTCTGTTGTCATTGTTAAGAGTCAAAGATATGAGAAGAAATCTAATGTTCAGCAGTGACCATTTTTGTTTCATCGTCACCATCCAAATCCACTGAGGTCAAGCATTGTTTTTATAATTCCATACATCTTCTTCAATGTCTTAAAACTTATTATTTATTTTATCTTTAGTAAAAGTATCACATCAACTACCAAAACCACGTCAAACTCATTTTCTAATCACCAAGAACACATCAACCAATGCCATCTAATAACTCAAAGAAACACTCAAAGTTCTCATTTGAGCAGCCTAATATTACATAAAGAGGGGAGGAAAACCACCCAACTCATTAAAACCATATTGTGTCGGAGTCAAATTCCCATATTGAGAAAAAAAAAAATCATTTCAAAACATTGGAGCAGGCTCCACTAGAACACATGATTAGTTTGAGAGTAATGTTTTCTTATTCTTTCAAGCGGTAAAAGAGATCAGAATCCAATGGCTAGCAATTAATCATTCGAGTGGGTCTCCTCCTCTATAACTAGCAATTAAGGGTGTTCACTTTGCACTGAGATTACCTTTAACGTATTGTGTGGGGAGATTTCCAAAACTCCAGGATTATGCTAATCACGGCTGTAAGATGGGATTAAGCATTCTCACGTGCCTCCCGCGTGCCATCTACGTGGCGCTAGGCTCACCTCGGCTACCAAGGTAGATGCCTCAGCCGACGTCAGACAGGTTTTGGCCGCAAGTGCCGAGCTCGGCTGCCTAGGTGCCCACCTCGGCTAAAAGCTTGACCTCGGCCAAAGGAGCCAGGACGAAAGCCGAAGCAAGAGAGAATCTCCACTCGCGCCTTCGCCTGCCACGCCATTGGGCACGTGGAAGAATAGGGGCGCGAGCCAATAAGACAGGTGCGACATCCCGCCGTCCACAATCTTCGCCAGATCGCTGACAGGGCGGCATCTAGCGGCTGAAACCAAATCAGGGCAAGGCCCGAGGGTGGATCCGATGCTACCTCTGCCGCCAAAGGCGTCCAACAAGATCTGGCCCAACATGACACGCATTAAATGCGTTATGGGCTGATCCGACTGGCATTAAATGCAATGTGGGCTGGAATGGACCGTATTTATTACTTTGTGGGCTGATCGGACCCTCATTTAATGAATGGTGGGCTGACATGATCACGCCCCTAGACATGCCAAGACGTCATCATGAGCCTCCCCCATGCAACGTAGGCATCTTCCTCTATAAGAAGAGGAGCAATCTCCATTACATGTATGCGCACCAAAAAACCAGAGCTGTTACTCTACCTCTCTTCTTCCTCTCCTTCCTTTGTTCCAGTTCACCTACTGACTTAGGCATTGGAGAGCCTTGCGCCGCTCAGGCCAGGGTCCTCTAACCGTTTGCTCTTCTCTTTCAAGCTTTCAGGCGGCATATCATCTTCTTCATTTGGATAAGTCCTATAAGGCACCCCGATTATTGTGGGTCATATTTTTCTGCACCTACAATTGGCGCCGTCTGTGGGAAAGTACTATCCCAACCTTCCCAATCTTCTCAACCTTCCCAAGAACCATGCCTCCAAAAGCTAAGAAGGGCGGAGAGTCCCAGAGAGCAAGACTCGAGCGTCCGGGCCCGTCGACGGACGTCCCTCCTCAGGGACGGTCCGGAGTGGACCTGATGGACCGCGCTCCCGGATGCCCCGGGCTCCTACCGAGGTCGGCGGACGTGGGAGTCCGTTTGGTTCCGACCCTTTCGTAACCGGGGGGCAAAGGGGGGCGTGCATCAACATTTCTTTTTTTGTGGGTGTGCCAGATTTTCTATTTTTACTTGGAATTGCAAGTGGTGATCCGGAGATCAACCTTCGCAAGTAAAAATGAAATCAACTTCTTTCGAGTTTTCCATTGCACATATATTTAAGAAAAGAGACATTTTTCTTGGTTTGCCGTGAAAGGCGATTTTTTTGGCATTTATAGCCGATTTTGGCGTTTATAGCCGATTTTGGCGTTTATAGCCGATTTTTGGCGTTTATAGCCGATTTACAATCCTTATCAATAATGAAAGACAAGAATTGTGATTTTGTCTCTTTTGAAAAAATACAAACTACAATGAAAAGCAAGAAAAGGAGGATCTAACTTCTCAGGAGATTGTGGAGGACTCGTTTAGATTGACGGTCGCAAGCCATATGTGGGCTTCGCCATCATCCATGCAGATGAGAACAGAGGATGCTATTGATTCGCTTGGCTTGGCTATAACCTCGGGTTTTTAGAAGACAAAGACAAAAAGGAGGTCCTATATCCAATAAAAAGCCGAGTAGACGGGCTGAAAAGCCACATCTAAGCCATTTGGAGGCAGGAGGAGAAGGCAAGGACCTTGGGGGGGGGGGTACCCCCCAAGGGACTTTTGTCACCTTGTTACGGTGGCCGGTGTAGAACTTCCGCAGAGTTTTCTCTCTTTTTCCTTTCTCTGGATTTCTAACTGCTGTCTGTTGATGTTGTGTGTCTGTGTCTGTGATTTTCTCCGATCCCTTTCTTCTTGGAGAGCCCTCCTATTTATAGGCTTTTAGGTAGCCTTTTAGGTGGGTTTATGGGCTTTTATTGTCATTAAGCCGCATAATGGGAGGAGTTACAAAATTGAATTGTTTATTTTGTAACTCCTTTTTCTTGGCTTCTGATTGGCCGGAGGAGATTGAGGGCATTTAATCGCCTTTAATCGCCATGATGGGAGGAGTTTCATGGGTTAAATGCCATGAATCTCTTGACTTGTAACTCCCGAATGCTTGCTTCTGATTGGGCCGTCCAAAGAAATGGATTAATGACTGTAATAAAGTTAGTCAATTAATCGCATTAAGTGGTCGCCGAGCAGCTGAAGAGTCGCGGGCCGTGCCACGTCTTTTGGAATTCTTCTGTCGATGATCATCGATGGATCTTCATGTAGATCGACATCAGATGACCATGTAATTTCAGGTGTTTGTTGCCAACAGCGGGTCGGTGCCATCTATCCTGTCGATTTCTCGATCGGTCGGGTAGAAAGCACACTTTTTTGGTTGACCGGGTGGCGATCAATATTGTCTTCGATACTCTTGATGATTTACCCGTGTTTTGGACGGATGTCAGAGGACTTGGTGTCTCAAAAGCATGAATCTTGGAAAGTACCAGAGGCTGGGCCCCTCGAATCGCGAAAAAACGGCGAAAACCGGGGTTTCCGGGGCTTTCCCGGCGACCCCGGGTTCCAAGGTCGCCGGCGACCTTGGGCCAGGGTCGCAGGGGTCTGCGACCCTGGGGGGATTTTCCCCCTTTCGTGTCCCGTTTTGCGTCCGTTTTTGCTGTTTTTTGATTCTTTTTTCTTCTGTACTTTTCCTTGACATTTTGACCATTTATTGGCCTGATTTCTTTGTAGGAAACCTGATGAGAATCCTTGCATTTTATTTTTCAAAGTTTCCAATTTCCTGAGAAAGCCGAAGACTTTGTCGCGCAGAGCTGCCGATTTTCCGTCAGAAGCTGAAACTGGGTCAAACGATGTCGGAATGACCTGAAATTTGGTGTGAAGCCTCCTGAGCAATAAATAAGACCAACCATAGGCTTTTGTTTGAGTTTTGTAGCCTTTTAGGGTCCTATCACCTGTAGACTTGCTTTTTATCGCGATGAAAATGTCGCGGTTTGATGTGCGGTCAACCGATGTCCGATTGACTTGAAATTTGATAGGGAACCTATTGGAGTCATTTTAAGATGATCCATAGGATCTGTCTTGAAAACCATGGTCCCGGAGAGCTTTTGTCGCCGAGAGCTCCTTTTCGGCTGTCGGAGAAGCGAAGTTAGGCCAAATGATTTTGAAATGGCCCGAAACTTCTTCTGTACTCCTCTTTTGGCTGTCTGGAAGAATCTTGCAGTTTTTGTTTGATTCTGACAAGATTTGATTTTTGGAAGCAGCATTGCCTATTTATGGCAGGTTGCGACTTCTTGTAGCTCTTTGGATCTTGAAGAGGCAAAGTGACATTTTTGGTGTCAACAAATGCCCCCTCAAGGTACAGCGACGAGTTGCTTAACTTTTGTAGTCGATGTGCCTCGAAGAGATTTTTGAAGGAGAGCCTGTGACTTGACCAAGAGTCTTTGAGCAGTCTTTCTTTTTGGTATTTGTAGCCTTTTGAGCTTCCAGGGGAATTTTATGGTAGTGAAAGGGATCACGTACCATCTCGAGGCAAAGTTTTGAAGATGACATCAGGGATGTGGATTTGGGTTTTGACCTTGTGACCTAACAGGCTATATGTGGCAGGTTAGGGGGTCAGGTTTGGTTTTGATCGTGTGACCCAACAAGCTGTATGTGGAATGTTGGGGGATCAATTTTGGTTTTGATCTTGTGACCTAACAGGCTGTATGTGGCAAGTTAGGGGATCAGGTTTTGGTTTTTGGTTTTGGTCTTGTGACCTAACAGGCTGTATGTGGCAAGTTAGGGGACCAGGATTTGGTTTGATTTTTATGGAATGTCAATTTCAAGATTTTGGCTCAATTTGGTAAATGAGGCTGGATGGTTTGATTTTTGGAAGCTCATGGGGCTTGGAATTCTCTTTGTATAGTTGAATCAACTCAAAAGAGGCATGAAACCATTTTTGTATGCTCTTGGTAAGAGGGATTTCTCTTTGACTAAAAGCCCAAATTATTATTATTATTATTTTTTTTTTAAGTGCCTAGGTGGTCAAACCTGGCTCATATGGGCTAACCCATGGGACCTTAAGCTTTTGAAATGGCTTAGATCTCATATGGTGTCATTTTTGTAAAGAATATCCAAAAATATCTCATTTAGATAGAGAATATCTAAGAATATCTTTACTTGGAGAGAATCTCTCATGATCCCTTTATTTTGGGATAGAATATCTCAAGATATCTTTCTTTTGGGAAAGAATCCGTCATAGATTATATCTTTTAGGAGAAAATCTCTCATTGATTTCTTTTTGGGAGAGAATCCCTCAAGATATCTTTCTTTTGGGAAAGAATCTTTCTAATTTCTTTCTTTTGGTAAGGTTACTAATTAGTAACACTTACCTCTTTCTTCTTTCCTTCTTTGGTTTGCTCTCCTCTATAAAAGCAAGGAGAAGGTTGGATCTCTTGCTCTTATTACTTTCTTTTGCAATAATCTCAAGAGGGCTTCAAGACCAAGAGTTCTTCTTCTTCAAGATCTTCAAGACTTTTCTTCTTCTTCTCCATCAATGGCTTCAAGTAAGTTCTCCTTTTTTTTTCAAGAAAACTCCATTGTAGGAAAAAAATAAAGTTCTTTCTCTTTTTTTTTGTTTCTTTCTTTTTCTTTTCTTCTTTTTTTTTTCTTTTTCTTTTCCACGTGTTTTCCCCTTTTTTTTTTACACGTGTTTTTTTTTCTTTTTTTCTTTCTTTTTTTTTGTTTTTTTTTTTTTTTGTGTGTGGGCCGTACGGACAGATCCGTACGGATCTGGCCGTACGGCCACGTGGCCTGTGGGCCAGTCCTCATTTTTTTTTCTTTCCCTCCCCTTTTTTTTTTTGAGAGAGTTTCTTTTCTTTCTTTTTTGTTTTCTTTCCCCTCTTTTTTTTAGAGAAAGTTTCTTTTTCTTTCTTTTTTTTTTGTTTTCTTTCCCCCTCTCTTTTTTTTAGAGAAAGTTTCTTCTTTTTTTTTTTTTTTTGGCACATCATGATAATGCATTTTTTTTTTGCAAACCTAGATGTTCATGCATGCATTCAATTTGTAAATTAAATTTGTAGCATGATGTGATAGCATACCTGAAAGTTTTCGCAAATTTGGGAATTTGGAGCTCGCAGTGATGTTGAGCCCTTCTTGATTTTGCGGAGACTTTTAGGTTTCGAAAGTTTGGAGTTTCGGAGCTCGCAGCGATGTTGAGCCCATCTTCAAGCTTTCTATTTCTTTCGGGATAGTTCCTTTTCTTCGGAATTGCCCCGTCATCATGTCAAAATTTCGCCAGATTTTTTTTAGCGAGATTCTGTCATTTTGATGTTTGATCTTTTTCTTTTCCATCCTTTTCAGGTGGTTCCTCCAGAGCGAACAAGGGTAAAGAGCCTGCTACAAGCGTACCTCGTCGATCTTCTAGATCTTCTAATCCGGCCGTTCAGCAGGCTTTTGAGAAGGTCCAGTATGTTGAGAGAAATCTGGAAGAGTGCGACTCCCTCAACAGAGATGAGATGAGGCAGCGACTGATCACTCTCAAGGGAGAGGAATTCTATAAGATCATGGTAAGCAGTCGTCCATGGGTGATGGAAGATCAGAGCGTTTTGCCCAAGCCTACCTTCTTCTTTGGCGATGCAGTCCCTGATGACATGACATACCAGAGGAGATGTTTTCAGTTTTTCTTTCACAGCAGATGGTGAGAAGAAGACTGTTGCTACCCGGTCGTTTGATCGCACCGTCTCGATTCTGAGCCTTGCCCCCACGTGCCCTAAGAGGGAAGATCCTCCAAGTTGGGTGAGGAGGACAAATGTAATCAAGACCGGGGTTTTTGTTGGCGATTCTCCTGGATATACGGAGAGGTCGCCTGTTGACATGGACTTGTTGATGCCATCCAGCGGCTACCAGGGCTCTGATTATCCGTCGGTCGATTTGAGACCGGTGGGCCTTGGTATTTTCAGCGGTGACGGCAGCAATTGGATCAAGCCTTTCCGACTTCGTGGCCGCTTCAATGCTGACTCCGAGTGGAAGTCGTGGACTGATCGCGTCCTGCTGATTGGTGGCGCCGTTTTGAAGGAAGCCGGGATTTTTAATGCGGTCCGCTCCTTTAGGGAGACCGTGATCTTTTCCGACGAGGCCTTCATGGCTATGCTGGAGTCATTCCTCCCACAAACCAATACCTTCGTTGTGACGAATGGTGAGATTGGTTTTTCTTTGAAGGAGCTGAGCGCTATTACCGGATTGCCCATCCTCGGCAAACTCTATGAGGAGTTTATGCCGATTGACAGCGTCCTCGAGGGGCAGTCTGAGGAGTTCAGGCTTCTATACTTTCAGCTCGTCGCCTTCTATGATTTTTTGAAGGAGAAGGAGGGTTTGAAAGTTAGATCCAGCAGCTGGAAGAGTTTTAGCTCTTCATTCCCTAACTTTTTTGATAGTAGGGAGTCTTCTGATAGCGTGACCCAGGAAGCCGGAGCTCAGGATTCAAAGAAGATCTTGGCCATGCAAGAAGAGTTGAGAGATTTCTGTGCAAGTACAAACGCCATATGTCCTGACATTGCACTGCGGAGAGATCTCGCTGTTTACCTCACTTATTGGCTTGGTGAGGCTGTTTTTGCTGGAGGAGATGGAACGCACATCAGGCCGCATTGTATTTTTCCGGCTTGTCAGATGGCGTTTGGAGAGCAGCTTGCTTTGGTGCCAGCTCTTTACTCCTACCTGTGTACCGAACTGCAGGCTGCTGCTTTTTTGGTTCGGCTTGGGCTTCCCATGAATAGGGTATTTTCAGCCCATGTCTTTTATTCGTGGTATGTATACCACTGTCCTGGCTTCCATCGGCTGGGTGCTGCTCAGGATGATGATCCTCTGATGATTCGACTGGCTAAGGGCAAAGCCGTGTCCGAATCACTTTTGTTTGCCCGCATGAGGATCCGACGGTTCAGGGACGTCGAGATGGGGCAGTCTTCAGTGAAGCTTTCTCCGGAGTTGCGGAAGAAGGCTTTTGATTTTGGTGCCTCCCGAGACTCTACCAGGGCGGGGTCGGGAAGGCATTATTCCTTGACAAATGCAGAGAGAGAGTGGCTTTTCAGCATACGTGTCGGCACGATGGTGTACCGTAGACATCTTTTCGTCGACATCCAGCCGTATGTACCTTCTCGCTTTGCTTTGCAGCTGGGCTTTTCTCAAGGCGTTGTTGGAGCGCCTTCAAGCATGGTGAAGCGCTTTGGAGGCTTACAGGACTGGGAGAAATGCATGGGCTTTCTATAGTGCTGAAGACACTACAGCCATGATTTCTTATCCTGTGTTGCTGACTTCCCGGACTGCCGGCTTTGCGAAGTGGTTCGCGGAGAGCTTTTCGGCATATCGGGGGCTTTCCAAGAAGGAGCTTGATGTGAAGCTGGCATCTGGAAAGGGCCTTGGAAAGTCGGATGGCATCCGGCGAGAGGAAGTTTGGGCCTTCCTTTCTGGAGAGAAGCACAAGATAGGCTTTCTCGGTGACCAGGGCGTCATCGGTTCTGAAGCTGTTCGAGAGATACCTGATGAGGCTTTGGAGCAGCTAGAACAGGAGGAAGCCGAACTTGGCGCTTGGATGCAAGCGGCACAGAGGCAAGCTTCCGTGGAGTCTACTGGCAAGAGTAGACCATCCAGTGAGGAGTCAAGTGGGAAACCTGACTCTGACAGCGGGGCAGGTTCCTCTAAGAAGCGAGCCCGCAGAGGTAAGAGGAGGAGGAGTCATCATCGCAGCAAGGGGCAGCATGAGGACTCTCCTAACTTGGAAGTTCCTCTTACTATCAATGAGGATGTGCCAGTGGATGCTTGACGAGCCTCCAGAGAAGAGAAGCCGAGAAGAAGAGACCGTCGGTGAAGGTATGATTCTTCCTTTTTCTCTTTCCATTTCTTTTCATGGGATTTTTTCCATGTTATGATTTGCTTTCTTGTTTTCTGCTTTTCTTCTTCTTTTTTTTTTAGCAGAGGAAGACTTGGTGATGCCTGAGGTCCTAACCGATGACGTGGTGATGGATCCTGTTGAGGCACCTGAAGAAGAACCGAGGGACTCTGGAGTAAATCCAAAATCTCCAATTGGTACGACTTCTTTTGATCCCTTTTTTTTTTGTTTGTGACTCGGTTTGCTAACACACATTTTTTTTTTGTCAGCTGACTTGCCACAGGATTCCGATGACTTTGAACCATCGATAGACGCAAATGTTGATGATGCTTCCGATGAGTTCATGGAGGAGGAAAGTGTTCCACCAGTCGTCGAAGAAGGTATTTTGTAGTTATAACTCTGATAATGATTTTCAAACAGGGTCATATTCATACCTTTTTGTGTTTCCTTTGCAGGTTTTGAAGTGGCAGAGGAGGATCCGTCGCTTCCAGAGCAAGAGATGCCAGAGGTTGATCCAGAGGTAGAGATTCCTGGGACCAGCTCTGACAATATTAAGGAGATTCCTCGCGCTGAGATTCCTTCCCGAGCAGGAGCAGCTTCAGCTGGAAAGAGTTCTTTTGTTAGTCTTTCAACAGATGATGATTTGAATAGCCGACCAACGGAGTTGGGCGAATCTTCAGCTGGGCCATCTCTTCTTTTTGCGAAGAAGGTGGTGGTGCGAGTTCTGAGCTCTTGGATTGAGACTCTCTTTTCTGGGCACTTGGAAGCCGGATTTGGCATGATCCAGCATGTGCAGGAGATTCTCAGTGATGCTGAAGAAGCTGGTATGGATGTCACAGGTGCCAGGGCGATCGTTGATAGGATCATTGCACTGGGTGACAAGTGGTTTGAGACCGTGAGTTTGGCTGATGACCAGTTCTTCAAGGAGATGTTCCTGGACCCTGCTGATAAGGCTAAGTCTGACCTGGATGAGGCTACAGAAAGCAAGAAGCTGGCAGTCCGAAAGAGGAACTTAGAAGAGCTAGCCATCATCAGGCTGACACATGACCTTAACATCCTTGACAGGGAGGTCGATGAGGCCAGGAAACGTCTTGAGCATTTGCAGGCACAAGTCGCTGCCAAGTGGACTGCCATAATAGAGGCTCGCGACAGGGAGAGTGCTCTGATTCACCAGGTTGCAGATGCCGAACGGGTTCTCAAAAGGAAGTCTGATGAGGAGGAACAATGGCAAACTGCTCGAGGTAAGCTTCCTGGTGTGAAAGAAGGGGTACAGCCCACTCCAGCATCTCATGGCAGGTTCCTGAAGAAGCGTGCCTTGGAATCCTTGACGGATGAGGCTAAAAGTTTGCTTGGGGAGCTGAACTCTTGGCTGGAGACCATTTTTGATTGAGCTCCTGTATATTATTTTTTTTTACAGAAACCATCCTTCTCTCTTTTCTTTTTTTGGTACCAATTGTATTTTTTTGGTACTTTATTTTTTTTGTAGTGCTTGTGAACACTTTCTCTCTCTTTTTTTTTGTACCACATGTATTTTTTGGTACTCTTTTCTTTTTTTTTGTTATCCCTACGCTCACTTGAATCTTTTTGTGATAAAAGTAATTGCTAAATGGGATGCTCTTCTTTTTTTTGTTATCCCTACGCTCACTTGAATCTTTTTATGATAAAAGTAATTGCTAAATGGGATTTGATCAAAAGGTTGTCATTTTGTGAAAATCTTTTGTCAAGTGATTGTTTTGGCATGAAAGCCAGGTTTTTTGTTTGTGGCATGGAAGCCAATTTTGGCATGAGAGCCAGCTTTTCTTGTGGCATTGATAGCCGAGTTTTTTTTTTTGTGGCATCTATAGCCAGTTTTGGTGGCATTGATAGCCGGTTTGTGGCATTGATAGCCTGTTTTGTTTTGGTGGCATTGATAGCCGGTTTTTTTTTTTTTTTTTGAAATCCAAGTTTTTTTTTTTTTGTGGCATTGATAGCCGGTTTTGTTTTGGTGGCATCGATAGCCGGTTTGTGGCATTTATAGCCTGTTTTGATGGCATTTATAGCCGGTTTGGTTTTCAAAAAATGCAAGTATCGACTAAAAGTCGCCTCCCTGCTGAATGTTCTTGCAAGTATCGATGGAATGTCGCATCCTTGCTCATTCGGTTGCGAGTATCGATGGAATGTCGCATCCTCGCGGATTTGGGTGCAAGTATCGATGGAATGTCGCATCCTTGCTTTTCAAAAATTTTGGTTTTGCGGGTACTGACTTGATGTCGTTTCCCCACGATTTTTGAAATTTGTGGTTTTCTCGAACCTTTGGGTCATGGATATCAACTGAAATGTTGCGTCTCCACAGTTTTTTAGGTTTTTTCGAACCTTTGAAATTTGGGTTGTGGATATCAACTGAAATGTTGCGTTTCCACGGTTTTGGATTTTGCAAGTATCGACGAAATGTCGCTTCCCTGCGATTTTGGAAGTGTCGAACGTGGTTCGCTTGCTTCCGATTTGTGCGAGTATCGACTAAGCGTCGCTTCCTCGCGGTTTTTGAAAAACCATTTTTTTTTGTTTAAAGACACGAGGGTCATAAGTTTTGACCTAAAACCATTTTGGCGGTAAAAGGCATGGTGGACTAGGGTGGAAATCCCTGAATCCGGATTTTTTTTTTTTTAAACCATGAATTTTGGGTTCAAGGGTTGAAAATTTTGGTCAAGTTAGGGAAAGATTCCTAAACTTGGATTTTTTTTTTTCGAACAATGAAACGATGAAAGTAAGCATTGTTTTAGATTTCTAGAAATTTCAACATTTGATATGAAAATTCTAAAAAAAGGTGGGTTTAGCGAGCGTGTACCTGGAAACCGGTTTTGGCTGTACAGGCATTGCTCTTACCCAGTTGGGTAAGTCTTCAAGGGTAGTACCACTTTAAGAACTTGCCATTGATGGGCAGCATACATCTGTCACCTTCCATGTTTAGGAGTGCGTATGCGCCGTTAGAGAAAACCTTGTCGATGACGTAGGGTCCCTCCCATTTTGGCTCAAATTTGCCTTTGGACTTGTGAGCGAAGACCATTGGTCTTTTTACCGCAAGAACCAAGTCATTCTTTTTGTAGGCGCGTTGCCTGACCTTTTTATCGAAAGATCCTGCCATACGGGCTTGGTAAAGTTCAATGCTTTGTTGAGCTTCGAGTCGTCTCTCATCGAGATTGTCCAGCTCATGGAGTCGCAATTTGACATTGCTTTCTTGAGTCATGTCATTTTGCAAAGATACCCTCAAGGAAGGAATTTGTACTTCCAAGGGCACGACAGCTTCGCATCCATAGACCAAGGAGAATGGTGTGCTATGGGTTGGTCCTCGAACGGTGGTTCGATAGGCCCACAAAGCTTCAGACATTTTGTCGCTCCAGTCTCTTTTGTGACTAGAGACCATTTTTTTGAGGATTTTGCAGAGTGTCTTGTTGAAAGCTTCTGCTAACCCGTTTGCTGCCGGATTGTATGGAGTCGAAGGACAGCTTTGGATTTTGTATTTGTCGCAGAACCTGTAGAATCGATGATCCCGGAACTGTGGTCCGTTATCATGGACGAATCTTTTGGGTATGCCGAAACGACAAATGATGTTGGTGCGCAGGAACTGAAGGACTGATGAGGTCTTCATTTCGTTAAACGCAAATGCTTCTGACCACTTGGAGAAGTAATCCGTAGCGGCGAAGATGAAGCGATGACCTTTGCTTGAAGGGGGAGAAATAGGACCTATGATGTCCATACCCCAGGCTTCGAAAGGCCATGAGATCGCTGTAGGATGCAGCCATTCTGGAGGCATGTGAATGTAATCTCCATGAACTTGGCATTGTTGGCAGCGCTTGGCAAATTGCATTGCGTCAGCTACCATGGTAGGCCAGTAATATCCTAACCTTTTTATCTGATCATAGAGCTTAGGTCCAGCCTGATGAGCTCCGCAAAGACCAGCATGAACTTCTTTGAGTGTTTCTTTAGCCTCTTGTTGTGACAAGCAGCGTAGAAGTACTCCATTGAAGGATTTCCTGTAAAGGATTTTTGAAGGAATATCCAAATGGAAGCTTGGGGTTCGCCTTTGGATGCTTACCCGTTCTTTTGGATCTTCAGGTAGGATTCCGAACATAATGTAATCAATGAACGGATCCCTCCAGTCGCCAATTGAAGTTTGAAGGATTGAAATTCGACTTCCGACCACTTGGTGGCATTCAGCAACTGCTTGGTGTGTGTTAAGAGGAGGAAGGATTCTCCTTTCGCACACTGTGATTTGCATGTTTTCCCCTTCCTGGATTGCCATGGATGCGGCAAGTCCGGCTAGGGCATCTGCTCGTATATTTTCACCTCTACGAATGTGGGTGATGTGACAGATGTCAAACTTTTGCAGAAGTGATTGTGCCTTGTTGTAGTAGGGCAGCAAATCTGGCTTCCTGACTTCAAATTTCTGATTCATCTGGTTGACGATCAGTTGAGAGTCTCCAAAGACTTCCAGCATGGTGATACCGGATTCGATGGCGAGTTCCAATCCTAAGATCAGAGCTTGATATTCAGCTGCATTGTTTGTGCATGGTTCCAGTAGCGAGAAAGCGTGTGGAATCATGTATTTGTCGGGGCTAACAAAGAGGATGCCAACTCCCGAGATCAGCTGTCTTTTTTCATTTGTCCTGGTTGCACCGTCAAAGTACATGTCCCAGGAGGCACTTTGTGAGAAAGTCTCCACATTGTAGACTGGTTCGTCTGGGAGATCATCTCTGAGTGGAGAATCTTTAGGCAATGGATGCTCTGCGAGGAAGTCCGCTAGAGCTTGCCCTTTGATTGCTTTTTGTGGTACATACCTAATATCAAATTGTGACAGAAGGATGGACCATTTTGCCAGTCGAGCATTGAGAGAACCTGCCTTTGTGACAAGGACCTTCAAGAGGTTGACCCTCGAGACCAGGTAGACTGTGTTGGAAAGCAAGTAGTGACGCAGCTTTTGTACGGCGAACATCACTGCAAGACATTCTTTTTCAACTGGAGAGTAGCGATGCTCTGCACCTACTAGCATGCGGCTGAGGTAATATAGAGCAGCTTCTTTTCTTTGATCATTTTCTTGCGCAAGCAGAGCTCCCAGAGAGTGATCAAGCGCTCTTGTGTACAAGATGAATGGTTTTCCAGTGGTAGGAGCAGCTAACACTGGAGGTTTTGTCAGGTATGACTTGATGTCTTGGAAAGCAGCTTCACAGTCAGCATCCCAGACAAAGTTTACACCTTTTTTCATCAACCGGGAGAATGGACGGCATTTCCCCGAAAGATTGGAGATGAACCGTCTGATGTAGGCCAATCTCCCTTGAAGCCCTTTGAGTTCTCTCAAGGTTCTTGGAGAGGGCATTTCTAGAATGGCTTTGACTTTTATGGGGTCAAGCTCTATTCCAGCTTTCCGAACTAAGAATCCGAGGAACTTACCCGACGAGACGCCGAAGAAGCATTTCAATGGATTCATTCGCAGTTTGTGTTTGCGAAGCCGGAGGAAGACTTCTCGAAGGTTTTCGAGATGATCTTCTTTTCTTTTGCTTTTGACGGCGAGGTCATCAACGTAACATTCAACCGTCTTGTGCTGCATATCTTGGAATATTTTCATCATAGCCCTCTGATATGTGGCACCAGCATTCTTCAAACCAAATGGCATGACAGTGTAACAATACACGCCAAATGGGGTTCGAAAGGATGTATGTTTTTCATCCTCAGGATGCATCTTTATCTGATTGTAGCCAGAGAAACCATCCATGAATGTCATTCGCTCGAATCCACAGGTATTATCAATCATTACCTCTGGTATGGGGAGCGGAAATTCATCTTTTGGGCATGCGCCATTCAGGTCTCTATAGTCAATACAGACCCTGATCTGCCCATTTTTCTTCGTCACGGGGACAATGTTGGCCAACCATTCAGGATGTTGTTCCTCACGGATGAAGCCGACGCTTTTGAGTTTTTGAACTTCTTGTTCAATTTTATCCATCACATCTGGACGGAATCTTCTTTGGCCTTGCTTGACAGGCTTGATGTCTTCTTGAAGATTGAGTTTGTGAACTGCTATTTTGGGGTCTAAGCCTTTATTTTGGAAAGGTTCAAGCATGGAGTTTGATGAAGAAGCATCCGATCTATGGAAGAAGATCGGCTTTTCCTTTGCTGAAGTTGCTGGAACAACGAAGGAAGCTGACGTAGGATCTTCTATGTCAGAGGTTGTCTCCATTGGAGTAAGAGCAGGCTGAACTTGCTGAGTGTCAGCTTGGCTTGACGATGTGTCGTCTTCTGGCTCTGAATCCGAGTCCGTGTCTTGCATGATAGACACGAAAGAGACAACAAATTTGCCCCCAGGCTTTTGTTTTGCCTTCTTCACTTTAGTTGTGATGACCAAAGGCTTTGAAGATTTGAGGGAGATGATGAAGGGAGTTTGCATGCTCTCTTCAGATTTACCGGATGGTTTGTTTTCTTCCGGTGATTGTTGAGGAGCTTTGCCTTTATCTTTTTGGAGATTTTCGGCAAAGGATGCTGTATGCTTCTCCTCTTCTTCTTTTTCACCTTCATACATTTGTGAGTCTGCGAAGTGGATTTCTTTACCTTTGAAGGGTTTTCTGTCCGCAAAGACTCGATGTATCATGCCGTCGTCGCCAACAAACTTGATGCATTGATGTAGAGTTGAAGGGACAACACCATTCTCATGGATCCAAGGGCGTCCGAGAAGGATGTTGTAGCATGAAGGGGTCTTTATTGCATACACTGTGACCTCAGAGATAAGATCACCTATCTGCAATTTGAACCTGATTTTGCCGATAGGCCTTTGAGTACTCCCATCGTATCCAAAGATAGATACAGATGTGTGGCTCAGTTTGCTGGGTGGGATGCCCAACTCTTCAAGAGCCGATGTGGAGATAAGGTTGAGTGCAGAACCTGGGTCGATCTGAACTCTATGCATAGGCATTTCCTTGATATACCCTGTGAAGTACAGGGGTCGGTTATGCCTGGTTTCGCCAAGTAGGAGGTCATCCTTTGTGAAGGCGATGGTTGCACTGGCTGCTTTTTTAACCGAGAGGCATTCAATGCATGATCCCTCAGTTTTCTTCTTTTCTCCCTTTGAGGAGGCTTCTGAGTTTTTGACCCGGTAATCCAATTCAATTTGGAGGACTTGCGGGGCATGTTTGTCGACATCCTCATTCAGCTTTTGTAATTCCGAAATGAGATTATCACGAGTGTGCGGAGACATTCGCAACAAATCTAGGATGTGTAGACGTTCAGGTATGTGCTTGAAGTGTTCAATCAAGTCATACTTGAAAGCCTCCTTAGGGCCTGCATGTTCATCATTGTTGCCACTAGGGGCGCTTACAACATCTTTTCCCGAAGGATTTACATATGTAAAGGAAGATTGGTTGTAATTTTTGTGGTAGTCCCGGCCAGAGTGGGTGCCTCTACCAACTTCGAGAGCATCTTGAGAAGGGTCTTCGTTTGGAAGATTGTCTTCAGGATCAAGCGGCTGTCGTTTTTCATTTGCTGAGGATGTATCAGCAGTAGAGTTACCATCCTCAGTGATTGTGTTGCATTGAGCATTTTCCGGGAATAAGTCCTGAACAGCATCCAGCAATCTTTCTTCTTCGTTGACTAATTCATCGTCCCAAGCATCAATGGCTGGGAATTCTTCAGTCAGGAAGGGTGTGAACTTTGAAGTCACAGTCTCAGGAGAAGAAACCTGAGAAGGTGTCATCTCAGTGAAAGTCACATGAGACGAGGTGGCTCCAGAAGATATATTGCTAGGCGTCGCCGGAGTGTAAGTGCTCTCATCAGACGATACTTCGGAAGAGCTATAATCCCGAATTATCACATTACAGGAAGCTCTGACGGGAGACGTTTCCTGATCGGAGTCAGACTCATCCTCGGATGTAAGAGGATCGTCTACCCAGCAATTTTCTCCATTTTCAGGAGTTAAGGGAGGATGTACCTGGTGGTCTTCAGGGACTTCAGGCTCTGGATTGCGAGGAGGCTCGTTGACGCGTTCTTGCTCTTGTTCTAGAGCGAGTCGCTGCAAGATCCTTGCATATTCTTCAAGATCAGGCATGGGAGCCAGATCTTCTTCTTCATCATCTCTTTGTGGCTCATCATTGTTGATTTCCACTGGAGTAATGAGAGGTGCTGGGTCAGCAGCATTTTCTTGTACAGCCTCTTGGTCTTCTTCATCATCAGACCAGGATCCTTGTGGCTGTAGGGGGTTATACCAGATTACTGGCATAAGATGAGACTCAGGAACCCATTCTTCATCGGAGAGATATTCTCCTGTTTCAAGGGACTCCTCCCACTCATCTGTGTAGTTGGATTCGAATCCATCATCGGTGTCGCTGGACTCGTATCCATCAATGGAGAATCCAACTACTGAATTGCAAGAGTATGATGCCTCATGCATGGCTTCTTTAAATTAAGGTGGCATGAAATCACTGAGAGTGAATTTCCTTACCCCCTTTGAAGTCTCTGGAAGGGATGTTTTTGTTACCTCCAGTGAAGCGGTAGAGGAAGCCTCTGCCTTTTCTTTGACCTCTAGTTTTGGCTGGGTCTTCTCTTGCCGTTTGAGCTTGAGGAGATGTTTCCTAGCCTGCCTTCGCTGTTGAGCTGTAGGCTTTGTTTTCACGACCTCCTAATTTTCATCTTCCAGGAGATCGGGATGTACCCATATCGGTTGTCCGTCTGGTGTCGGGTAAGGAACCAGTTGCTCGGACGCTTGGATTGAATTTATCACCTTGAAGGAAGTAGTGATCTTCTTCTTCGGTGATTTTGATGTTTGTCCACATGTCACCATGTTAACGGAGGCAGACCCATAGTTTTTGTCAAAGGTGATGACTCCGTTTTTCCACATCTCATTTATTTTCTCTCTCACAACGAAGCATTGATTGAGAGGATGCGAGATCATCTGGTGGTATGGACAGTACTGAGGATTGTTGGTTTTACCAACATCACCCGGTCTTTTTGGTTCAGGCAAGGTGAGCTTGCCGTTTGCCACAAGAGCCCCGAAGATTTCATCAACATCTTCATCAAACGGGTATTTCTTCTCTACTCGTTCTTTGAAGGCATCAGAGAGTTCAGGTTTCTTACCAACAGCTTTGTTTTCAGCTTTCTTTGGTGGCTGAGGAGCTAACTTGGTCTGCACATTGAGGACCTCTTTCTTCTTTGGTTTTGAGGTCGTAATGGCAGTTGGCTCTTTTCTTGATGATTTCTGACTGTTGAGGTCTTTAATCACCGTTTCAGCTTCCATGGAAGCTTCTAGGAGTTCTCCCAGGTTTTTTGATTTGTTGCCGATGATCATGGAGCGGATTCTGGCTCTCATGTTGTTTCGGCAGATGTCGACTAGCGACGCTTGTGGCAATACATCAGAGCATTTGTATGCCATTGCTTTCCACTTGTGAATGAAGTCATATGTTGATTCATTCTCCCCCTGTTTTAGGCTGCACAGCTGAGCCATAGTAGCGGGATGATCCTCACCTTTGAAGTGAGTCAGGAAGCGTGTCTCTAGCATGGCCCAGTTTTGGATTGAGTCCTCCGGCAGAGTGGAGTACCAATCGAAGGCCGTACCTTTTAGGGTACTTGCAAAGAGGCGGATCTTGAGTGCATCTTGATCCGCGATAGCTCCCGTCAGGATCTTGAAGTGGATGACGTGCTGTCTGGCTGATCCTTTCCCCGTATATGTTTGGAGAGTAGGATGCTTGAATTTGGTAGGGAACGGGACCGAGTCCATCCATAAGGGATATGGTGGCTTGATCCCATGCTCCTTGAGTATATCCTCTTCTTTTGCTTTGGCGAGGATACCGTCTACGTCCTTTTTGGTAAGGGCGCGTGACTCATTTTCTTCTCTATTTACCTCGTCGTCTTGATGATTCGGAGGAGGTTCATTGTTCGCCTGATTTTGGAAGGCGAGGAGAAGGTTTTCCATCAGAGTTTCAATCCTCTGCTGGCCCTGTTCCAACTGCTGGATGCGGGTGATCGCATCTTCTGGAGGTGGATTGCGGGGTGGTGGCTCAGAATTTGTAGCCAAGACATTCATCCTTCGTGATTCGAACGAAGAAACTGTCCTGGTGACTGAGCTGGGGCTCATTCTTTTTGAAGAGGAGCTTAAGGAAGGATCACTCTGCCGTCCTTTGCTTGAAGGAGCAGGGGATTCTTCTGAATGTCTTCTTGTCCTTGAGACGCTGCGGGTCATCGGACGTCGGACATGGATTTTTGTTGCTGATTTTTGGCGCCTTCTGGTTTTTCCAACCATATGGACGGCAGCAACTTGGTTGGGTCTTTCTTTTTCGACCCATTTGGGAGAGACTTGAAGTGTGGGAGGCTGGGTCCTTTGCTTCTCTAGTCTCTTTTGTCTATACGACGCGCGGCGGCGTATACGACGAGCAATTTGAGCTTCGGTCAGCTCTGACTGGGCTTTGACGATGAAGGATGTGCTCCCTCGGGCGCAGCAGCCGAGTCTGTCTTCTTTGTAGCTGGGCAAGGACAGGATGCGAACCCTATCCTTCGCCAGTTGCAGCGAAGCTTTGAATTTTTGAAGTTCGGCCCCTGTAGATATGAAGGGTCGAACTGCAGGTTTGTAGGCCTTAGCAGGTGCTTGTGGAGGCCTTGTGATGCATGACTTGATTTTGGGCTTGTAGAAACAAGCCGGCTCATGCTGGGATGACTTGGAAGTCAGGTTGGAGATGGGTCTCTCCTCTTTCATGTAAGCAAGAGGATAGAACTGGTTCTCTTTGAGTGGGGCCAGGAATGCTGGCTTAGTGGATGTCTGGGACCTTCTCTGTTTTGGTGAAGGTCTTGGGGACCAAGTCTTGGGGTAGACCCGGTTGTTTGCAGGTCGAGGCTTCGTGGGGCTGCCACGGGCTTCAGGCCTTCTGGTGCTCGCCTTTGGTGTCACGGTAGTGACACGTTGAGAGGCGAGTTTCTGCTTCTTGGAGGGAGCAGTTTGTTCCTCGGGAAGTGGGAATGGTCCCAGCGTCCCAAAGACGATAGTCCGGGGAGTCGAGGTCGACCCAGAGTTCAGAGAGTCGCCGAGGGGGTTGACACTTCGGCAGCTGATGGGGCGCTTGTAGGTGCGCGTAGTTTGCTTCTGTTGAAGCATGAGTTGGTGCTTGTTTTCGTCGAAAGTAATGGTTAGTGAAGCTGCCATTGTTAGTTTTTTCGAAAATTTCTGAAACAAGACCACATCCATTAGTAATCACAAGAATATAATGATCATAAATGGGAAGTTCTATGGTTTCGTCTTTTCAAATTGCTCGAGGTAGATGACCCAAGCAATATGAGGAAGGCAAAATGCCACAATTGTTCTGATCGCAGGTGTGGTAAGCCCGGAATGGGCATCCCAGTGACTGCTAGAAGCAATTGTGAACTTAAATTCGACTTATCGAGAAGCAGAGCTTGCTCGAGGTAAGAAGAATATAAAGTTGGAGTTACAGATGTGCCGGTCGCAATACAGTAGACCCTGAAAGGGCGTACTAGTACCGCTAGACACAAATGTTTTGAGACCGCATCTATGAGATGAGATTCTCTGTTTTTGAAAGGTCAAGATTGGATTCATCAAAGAGAGCAGATGGTATTCCAATCTGAACACGGGCTCAGCGATTTCCGCGAGCGCCAGTGCTCAGAAAGAAATGAACCATGATTTCTCGGATCTGAATCTAAAAATGACGAGTTTTTTTTTTGAAAGGCCAATATCGGGTTCATCAAAGAGAGCAAAAGGCACTCCAATCTGAACACGGGCTCAGCGATTTCCGCGAGCGCCAGTGCTCAGAAAGGAGAAGACCAAGATTTCTCTAATCTAAACCCAAAATGACGGAAGTTTTTTTTTTTTGAAGATTTTGAAGATTTTGAAGATTTTTTTTTTAAAAAAAAAAAAATATTTTTTTATTTTTTATTTTTATTTATTTATTATTTATTATTTTTTTTATTTTTATTTTTTTTAAGATTTTTTTTTGAAAATTTTTTTTATTTTTTATTTTTTATTTTTTATTTTTATTTTTTAAAAATTTTATTTTTGAAAAAAATTTATTTAAAAGACGAGAGAGTACACATAGGCCTCCTAACCCGGTCTTATGAAATCTTGATTGATAGAATTGCCCCCAGGTAAGGGTAGTATTACTTAATGAACCCGTTTGGAGGACCCTTGCCTAGAACAGTCAAGCTGTCTCCACACTCTGGACAAGGCTTTTCTTTGAATCAACCATGATCAAAGAACATAGTTGGTTTAACCTTAGTGGTCTATGTCTTTTTTTTATATATATATTTTTTTATTTTATTTTTATGAATTCATCGAAGAGAAACAATGGCCCAAAACCTTAGTCGAACAGGCTCAACATTTCTGCAAGCGCGATGAACGATAGGAACGGATCAAGGTTTCTCAATTTGGAATTTTGAATCCAAATTGAGAAATCTAAATTTTTTTTTATATATATATATATTTTTTTAGATTTTTAATGAACTCATCGAAGAGAAACAATGGCCCAACCCCCGATCCGAACACGGTCTCGGCGATTTCCGCGAGCGCCAGTGCCCAGAAGGGAAAGGATCAAAGTTTCTCAATTTTGAATCCAAATTGAGAAATCTAAATTTTATATATATATATATATTTTTAGATTTTTAATGAACTCATCGAAGAGAAACAATGGCCCAACCCCCGATCCGAACACGGTCTCGGCGATTTCCGCGAGCGCCAGTGCCCAGAAGGGAAAGGATCAAAGTTTCTCAATTTTGAATCCAAATTGAGAAATCTAAAATTTTTTTTATATATATATATATATATTTTTTTAGATTTTTAATGAACTCATCGAAGAGAAACAATGGCCCAACCCCCGATCCGAACACGGTCTCGGCGATTTCCGCGAGCGCCAGTGCCCAGAAGGGAAAGGATCAAAGTTTCTCAATTTTGAATCCAAAAATGAAAAATCTGATTTTTTTTTTGAAAAGAGAAAGAGTGGAAATAAATTCAAAGAATTAGAAATTTCCAAACAAAAAATCTCATCTCATTTTTTTTTGCAGAATTCAACATAGGCCACCAATTATAAAGTAGCCAAGGAATCGAGAAAAGAAATATAAGCATAGAGCAAAATATATGATATGCAAATATTTCATTTCTAGCATCGTGTTCTCAAATAAACGAGTCCCAGGATGCCAGCTTGATGGACCGCGCTCCCGGATGCCCCGGGCTCCTACCGAGGTCGGCGGACGTGGGAGTCCGTTTGGTTTCGACCCTTTCGTAACCGGGGGGCAAAGGGGGGCGTGCATCAACATTTCTTTTTTTGTGGGTGTGCCAGATTTTCTATTTTTACTTGGAATTGCAAGTGGTGATCCGGAGATCAACCTTCGCAAGTAAAAATGAAATCAACTTCTTTCGAGTTTTCCATTGCACATATATTTAAGAAAAGAGACATTTTTCTTGGTTTGCCGTGAAAGGCGATTTTTTTGGCATTTATAGCCGATTTTGGCGTTTATAGCCGATTTTGGCGTTTATAGCCGATTTTTGGCGTTTATAGCCGATTTACAATCCTTATCAATAATGAAAGACAAGAATTGTGATTTTGTCTCTTTTGAAAAAATACAAACTACAATGAAAAGCAAGAAAAAGGAGGATCTAACTTCTCAGGAGATTGTGGAGGACTCGTTTAGATTGACGGTCGCAAGCCATATGTGGGCTTCGCCATCATCCATGCAGATGAGAACAGAGGATGCTATTGATTCGCTTGGCTTGGCTATAACCTCGGGTTTTTAGAAGACAAAGACCAAAAGGAGGTCCTATATCCAATAAAAAGCCGAGTAGACGGGCTGAAAAGCCACATCTAAGCCATTTGGAGGCAGGAGGAGAAGGCAAGGACCTTGGGGGGGGGGGTACCCCCCAAGGGACTTTTGTCACCTTGTTACGGTGGCCGGTGTAGAACTTCCGCAGAGTTTTCTCTCTTTTTCCTTTCTCTGGATTTCTGACTGCTGTCTGTTGATGTTGTGTGTCTGTGTCTGTGATTTTCTCCGATCCCTTTCTTCTTGGAGAGCCCTCCTATTTATAGGCTTTTAGGTAGCCTTTTAGGTGGGTTTATGGGCTTTTATTGTCATTAAGCCGCATAATGGGAGGAGTTACAAAATTGAATTGTTTATTTTGTAACTCCTTTTTCTTGGCTTCTGATTGGCCGGAGGAGATTGAGGGCATTTAATCGCCTTTAATCGCCATGATGGGAGGAGTTTCATGGGTTAAATGCCATGAATCTCTTGACTTGTAACTCCCGAATGCTTGCTTCTGATTGGGCCGTCCAAAGAAATGGATTAATGACTGTAATAAAGTTAGTCAATTAATCGCATTAAGTGGTCGCTGTCACGCCCCGAAACCGGAACCTGCAGCGAACCGATCTCGGGGTGCGAAATTTTGGAATAATTTGAAACTTTTTGTTA
This sequence comes from Litsea cubeba, assembly GCA_012931725.1. Taxonomy (NCBI): domain Eukaryota; kingdom Viridiplantae; phylum Streptophyta; class Magnoliopsida; order Laurales; family Lauraceae; genus Litsea; species Litsea cubeba. The sequence goes on from CM022952.1 coordinate 49,384,926, forward strand.
TAGTTCCCAAGATCCGCGTGAATGAGGATAATCACATCCCAACATAATCAGAGTATATTTATCGCGGAAGCTAAACATGGTGTTACGACCCGGAATCCGTGGCCATCGGGTTCCGCGTCGCACTCAACCAATATCACAAGCCATCAATCACAACACACTGAGCTGGTAGTAACAAATCTATTATTTCCGTATTCAAATTACAATTAACAAGTGTCTTAATTACAACCCATTAAAAAGGCTAATGAAGCCATACAACAATATCCAACTAAACAGAAATCCTACCCCATCATTTCAGTACGAACTCTGGTGCCACACTTGACATCTAAATGATATCAAAAGGGCAGCCTCTCACGTAGACCGGCGGTCCCACCGCCTCCTCTGATCAAACACCTACAAACAGAAAGAAGAAAACTGGCACCAAACAAAAAGGGTCAGACACGACGGTCTGGCAAGCAAATAAACAAATAATATGAATGAAAGAACATACATGAAACCAGGCGAAATCCTCGTAAAACCGAATAAGGAGTCTAACCAATAATAACAATAAATCACGATAAGACGATCGAAAGACCGAACATGAATATCAAAGCAATAAACGAACAGTCTCTAAAGCATAAATGTCTCGAAACGATAACCACCTAAGCAAAGCATTTAATAATTGGAAATACATTTAAAAACTGAATAGTAGAAACAATACGGTAAAGGTCGATATCGTAAACATTAAACAAATCAAAGCATAGAAAGCATAACCGACAATAATCATAAACTAAAGTAATACGCGGATAAAACCTAGGCGACCACAAATAGCTAAATCCTCCTATCACCGAAGTAATAAGAGCAAACAGAGCGTAGCCACTGAACGTGGTACTAAACAGAGGATCAGAACCGTAGCCATACAAATGGGACCGGCAGATCAAAGGTATCCGAACCGTAGCCATACAAATGGGACCGGCAGATAATTACCGTTGCCATGGTCGGTACAGACAGAATCCAAGCTGCAGCTGGCGGACAGAGTAAAGATCCCAAGCCGGGTGATCAGCCCGACAAGGTGACCTAAGCCTAGTGGTGCCTTTAGTTTTCAAACTCAAACAGATACAAATCTAACATAATACTAATCCCTTTGGCTCAGGGGCTCGCACCACATAGCTCTGGCCCCGTCTTGCCTCGGGGTTTTGTTTTCGAAGTCATAGCCTCTTTGGCTCATGGGCTCGCACCGCATAGCTCTGGCCCCGTCTTGCCTCGAGGTTTTGATTTTCAAAATACTAGTGTTGTCAAAACAATAGTTTTATCGAAGAAATCCCGAATGTAACGAACATACTCAATCTCCTTTCAAATCGAATCGGAGAAAGCATACGAATATCTATGGCAGACCGTTTAAATACGCATCGAGGTGATTTGTATAAAATCATACGAGCAACCCTTTCGAACATGGGAAGACACATGATTTTATAACAAATCATCGATGCTATTTAAGTTAGTTCACCAAAGAATGCAAATACAAAATACAAATACAAATACATGATCTGACTTGAAATGGAATGGATAGTGGAGAATGACCTAATGACCTACCAAGGAACCATCTCAATGCACATTTAACCTTTAAACATTAATTAATAAAAAGTGCGTTTGATGCCAATGAAAATCCATAATATTTAAATGATAAAGTGCGCATTAAGACCCGAACGGTTCCCGGGTAATTTCACATACACTCATTCTCACATCATTCCCATTTCACAAATTTCCAAGTATCAAAGTAATGACCAAAACTCTTAAAAACAGGCCCATAACTGGCCTTGAACCAAACCCCAAAACAGTCCTTTAAATCCGGCCCAAACAGACCTTGAAGTTAGTTCATAGTTAAACCTTGAATGGCCCATAAAACATATCTTAAAAACAGCCCAAACTAATCTTGAAATGGCCCACAGTACAAACCTTAAAACAGCCCAAAACAAATCCTTTAATGGACAAGAAACAAGTTTTTAAAACAAACCCAAAACTCAACCTGAACCAGGCCCATAAACAGAATTTAAAACAACCCAAAACTAGACCCGAACCAGGCCCACAAACAGAATTTAAAACAACCCAAACTGAACCTTAATCAAGCCCACAAAAACTGATTTTTAAGGCAGCCCAAAACCCAACTTTGAAAGGCCCACTAAACTGTTTTTAAAACCGCCCAAAACTGGCCTTGAACAGGCCCACAAAACAGTCTCAAAAACAGCCCACAACTGAACTTAAAAACGACCCAAAACTGATTTGAATCAGGCCCACAAACTGATTTTTAAACAGCCCAAAAACTGATTTTTAATCAGGCCCAAGGAACAAGTTTTAAAACCAATCCAAACTAACTATAAAACAGGCCCACCAACCAAAATTCTAAAACAGCCCACAAAACTATCATTAAAAACAGTCGAATGTCAGGCCCAAGATGACCCAACATCAGATTTTACACTGGCCCAAAAACTGACTTTGGATGGCCCAAAGAAACCCCAACAAACTGGCCCACAAAATCCTCGAAATAGGCCCAGACCCGAGCCCAGACTGAGCTGGGCTCGCTCGAGCGGACCCAGGCCCGCTCGAGCGGACCCAGACAGAAGCTGGGTCGCTCGAGCGACCCAGTGGGTCGCTCGAGCGGACCCAGACAGTGCCCAGTCCAGCCCGAGTGCACATTTTTTTGCATTTTTCCCCTTTTTTCTTGATTCTCTTGATTCCTTTTCCTTCATACTGATTTCCATGAATTGTTGGGCCCTTCCTTGACCTTCCAAACACATCAAAACCATCCATAAATTGATCCAATTTGATCAAACACAACACTTTTTCAAAGATCAAAGTTTTCCCATACTTAGAACACAACACCATTAATGCAAAGAAATCAAATGGTCAAGTGGCTAAAATGAAACCAAACTCCCAACACATCATAAGAAGCTAGCATAAGTGGAAATCAACATACATTAGTTCATTCATTCAATGTAAATCCATAATTCACAAAGGGTTAGAACATAATGAAGACAAAACCATGAAACCAAACAAGAAACATGTAAACATCATATTAGTTGAAAATTCTACTTGCCTTGAGTCAAGAGAAGATGAAAGACACTCTATGAAAGTCCTCTAATGGCCTCAAGCTTTAAAATCATAAAATCCCCAAAATGGCTCAAGAAGAAACCCTAGAAATCAACCATTTTCCAAACTTCATGAAAACCCATTGCATGTAGGATTAAAACACTCCAAATGAGGAGGAAAACAAAGATCTAAGGAAAAGAAAACCATTGCTAACCTTTGGGTGTTCCAAATAAGAAGAAGGGCTTGAAGAGGAGGGTTGTCCTAGCCCAATGCTCTTGAAAATGGGGTCTTTGGAAAGCCAAGAGGGAGGAGAAGAACCTTGGGAGATCATTCCTCCATGAGAGCTCCAAGAGAGGGGTGTTTCAGATGAGAGAGAAAGAGTGGGAAGAGAGGGAAAGAGCCCTAGCTCAGCCCCTTGCTGGAAACGAATGAAGGAGAAGAAGAGAGGGGTTCCCCTCTTATAGAATGGGTCTTGTGGGCCCCGGTCTTCATCAAGCTAAAAATGGTATATGCGGGCCCCGAATGAAAACGACGAAGAAGACAAAAATGATCGGCGAAATATCTAGTTTCCGAAAAGTATATTTTCCCCAATTTCTGAAATTTTCGAAATTCATGGACAGATTTCATGTGAAAGGTCAGTTTTGCCCTTTTTCCTCGAAAAACGTGATTTCTGAGTATCAAACCAAAATGATCAAAACATGAAAGTTGTTAAACTTCATAAAATAAGTCGAAATACGCCAAATCCCGAATTTTTAGAAATCCGAAGTAATTTCCCATAAAAATACAAATCCTAAGGACCGGGTCAAACTAAAGTCAACGGTCTACAAAATCTCCAAGGCAAGGAAAAATCCGGTCAAGCTCGAAAACAAGATCAAACTAAATCAAATCTCGCTTAAAAAGCTAAACCACGATTAAAACAATGCTAAACAAAAGGATTGGGGTCGGGATCTTACAGTCGCCGAGCAGCTGAAGAGTCGCGGGCCGTGCCACGTCTTTTGGAATTCTTCTGTCGATGATCATCGATGGATCTTCATGTAGATCGACATCAGATGACCATGTAATTTCAGGTGTTTGTTGCCAACAGCGGGTCGGTGCCATCTGTCCTGTCGATTTCTCGATCGGTCGGGTAGAAAGCACACTTTTTTGGTTGACCGGGTGGCGATCAATATTGTCTTCGATACTCTTGATGATTTACCCGTGTTTTGGACGGATGTCAGAGGACTTGGTGTCTCAAAAGCATGAATTTTGGAAAGTACCAGAGGCTGGGCCCCTCGAATCGCGAAAAAACGGCGAAAACCGGGGTTTCCGAGGCTTTCCCGGCAACCCCGGGTTCCAAGGTCGCCGGCGACCCTGGCCCAGGGTCGCAGGGGTCTGCGACCCTGGGGGATTTTCCCCCTTTCGTGTCCCGTTTTGCGTCCGTTTTTGCTGTTTTTCGATTCTTTTTTCTTCTATACTTTCCTTGACATTTTGACCATTTATTGGCCTGATTTCTTTGTAGGAAACCTGATGAGAATCCTTGCATTTTATTTTGCAAAGTTTCCAATTTCCTGAGAAAGCCGAAGACTTTGTCGCGCAGAGCTGCCGATTTTCCGTCAGAAGCTGAAACTGGGTCAAACGATGTCGGAATGACCTGAAATTTGGTATGAAGCCTCCTGAGCAATAAATAAGACCAACCATAGGCTTTTGTTTGAGTTTTGTAGCCGTTTGGGGTCCTATCACCTGTAGACTTGCTTTTTGTCGCGATGAAGATGTCGCGGTTTGATGTGCGGTCAACCGATGTCCGATTGACTTGAAATTTGACAGGGAACCTATAGGAGTCATTTTAAGATGATCCATAGGCTCTGTCTTGGAAACCATGGTCCCGGAGAGCTTTTGTCACCGAGAGCTCCTTTTCGGCTGTCGGAGAAGCGAAGTTAGGCCAAATGATTTTGAAATGGCCCGAAACTTCTTGTGTACTCCTCTTTTGGCTGTCTGGAAGAATCTTGCAGTTTTTGTTTGATTCTGACAAGATTTGATTTTTGGAAGCAGCATTGCCTATTTATGGCAGGTTGCGACTTCATGTAGCTCTTTGGATCTTGAAGAGGCAAAGTGACATTTTTGGTGTCAACAGGACCGTGGCGTGTCCACAGGCGAGGAGCGCGTGGGCTCGCGACCCTTCGTCGAGATTCCCTTCCGAGAGGGAGTCGAGACCTCGTGCTCTGACGATGAAGTCGCGCCTCCCCAACGGGACGAGCGTCGACGTGAGCGCCCTCTCAAAGGCAAAGCTACGGCAGTGGAGGAGCCACGCCGTGTGCAACCCCCTGATGCTGGAGGAGACATCGCAGCTCAAAACGCTCTCCTCCAGGAGCAGGAGCGAATAATCTGCTAGCTCCAGCAGCAGCTGAGAGCGGTGCAAAATGCCTCTCTAAGGCAGCCCTCAGAGCCCCAAGGCGAGAAAAGAGTTGTCCAGAGCAAGGTGGTCCAGCCCTCCCGCGAGGATCTGAGAGCCTTTCTGGACTAGAAGCGTAGCCATGCTCACGATGAAGGCTCGACCAACACCCATAGCCATCGTGGCCGCGACGGGCGAGCTCACAGTCATCGTAGCCGAGGCCATGCAAAGCGGAAGCCAAGAGCATTGACGTCGGAGAAGGACGACGAGCAGGAGCGGCTCGACAAGCGCATCAAGTTGGCTCTTCAGCGCAACATGGAGATGCGAGACCAGCAAGATATTTGTGGCCCCACCGATTTGGGGGCCTCTCCCTTCACACGGGACATCGAGAGGACGCCCTTGCCTAAAAAGTTCTCCATCCCGCGGTTCGTCTCCTACGACGGATTGTCAGACCCATCTGCTCACCTCCGTCACTTCTCCCAAAAGATGTCCATATGGGGGAACGAAGGTCATCTCAACTGCAAGATCTTCTCCTCCAGTTTGAGCGACCTCCCTCTGAAGTGGTTCTACGCTCTACCGGAGAAGTCTATTTCGAGTTGGAGAGAACTCCAGCTCTCCTTCCTCAAGAAGTTCCAAGCCTACAGCGTCGTCCCCAAGACCGATGCTGATATCCTCGCTCTAAAGATGAAGCAGGGTGAGACCCTCACCCAGTTCGCCCAGCAGTTCTGGGCAATTTACAGCCAGATCGAGGATACCAGAGAAGAAGTGGCGATTTTTGAAGGAAACCGCGATTCAGATCTGAAACTTCTCAATAAGAGACTACTATGGCTGATGCAAAGCATGAAAGATTTTTCAAAATCTGATTTCTGCACTATGCAGCGAAAATCAGCCATAAAGAATCGCATAGAAACTCCATTAAATCATGATCAACATGTGTCCAATTAATAGAGATGATAGAAGACTATTACCTCGATGTTTTGGAAGCTTTAATCCTCTGAAAAACTGATGCAAAAAGGGTGAACTCAGGTCTGCAATCAGCAAGTATGTTGCTGGAACTCTGCTGCAGAAATTGTGTTCTCTTTTGATCTTCTCCTCTATCTCACTTCCAACTCTGATTGGCTAAGATGGTGGGATCTTGATCTAGGAAACAAGAACTATTTCTCCAAGGGAAAAACTCAGACCTTAAGCTCTCTTCTATCAAGAAGAGAAGCAACCAAGGCTGGACGTGTGGGAGACTTGTGGCTCTCTTCTAGTGTTGGACGTCCAAAGGGGAAGTGGTTTCTTTTATAGAAACTTTTGTGGAAACCTTTCCCATAAAGTTATCTCTCCTTATTCTAATTGATGTCCAAAAAGGAAAGACTTATTTCCTTTAAGAAACACTCCAATTAGAAAAGGAAACTAAAAGGAACTTTCCATACAATTAGTAATCCTAGTTGTAGAACACTTACTAATTTTAAGTTCCTAATCCAAAAAGGAAACTAACTCATAGGAATACTAATCCAAAGAGGAGTCCAACTTTCCAAGTAGAGAGTCCTACTCAAAGTTGGAAACCTTACCCATGGAAATCCTATTATGGACGTCCCACATATCAAAGCACACCATGGCCCACATACAATTTATCTAGAGTTAAATTCATGTATGCCATCAAAGGCCTATTTGAATTTAAACTCAAAATTATTTTTCCACTAAAATAATTCATCCTTATGTTATCTAAACATCTTAGGAAACCATGCCAATCTTGGTAAGTGACTAGAGAAGGGACCAAAAGACATATTTGCCATTGGCTCCCAAAATGACCAAAATGTCCATGTTAAACCCATAGCAACATTAAGACCATTTTAACCGTAACTCATTCCACTAGAGAGTTATGGTTGAACTCCAAGGACAAATATATATTATAATAAGCGTGTCATAAAACGACAGTTGTCTTCGACCTACGAAGTGTAATGACCTGAGTGCCCCTCTATGTAACATCCATAATCGAGTCAGGTTATCATATGTACTATCAACCTTCCCGATTACATCTAAACCTTAGAACTTCATATCCTTAACATAATCATCATTCGAATATCATTCTCTTGATCCAGGGAGCGACCCACAAGTTCAATATCCATATGGAACATCCATATACTAAGATCTTAGATTTTGATGATTAATCGGATAATTCTAAGGGGACGATTATTCCATCATCAGATGGCATAGATTCTATATTGCATCTGCACGTCCCAACTGATCAAGACCGAGTACCCAAAACACAGAGCTGTTGACCCATGAAAAGAATCTCACCCATAGTGAATTAAAGCACAAGAACTTGACTTCGTCAGTTCATCCACAAATGCTCAAGATTAAGAGCACCGGTTACTCAGTAGCATGAGGTGACTTGATCTCTTTTCTGTGATAGTACTATTTTAGAGATCACACCTACCATGGTCTTGTTCAATGCATTGCATATGCACTAATGAGATGAATCCGGGAAATCCCTCCCATGACTTAGGTAAGTCACCCTGAATACAGGAGAGTCTCTCATTATAACTTATACCAAGATGAAGTGCGCAGCTCCATCTCTCAGTTATGAACAAATATGATGTTTCCAGTTGTCCTTGAATTAGACCTATCTGTGCGTAGACACTACACACCTAATTCATTTACTAGAAACAATGGGCCTTACGCAACCATACATATATACATGTTTAAGCATAAAAGAGTCTTTCAATTAAATAACCAGTAAATATCCAGTAACAAAGGATGAGAGTGCAGCTAGTGGGCTTTAGGGCATACACCAATCCCAACAAACTCCCACTTGCACTAAAGATCACTACTTCCTAACCTAACACCCATAGACTCAACATGAGAAGTGAAGACTTTCTCTGTAAGAGTCTTAGTGAATGGGTCAGCTAAGTTATTTGCTGAAGCAATATGCTCCACCACTATCTCTCCATCCTGAATGAATTCCCGGATTAAGTGGTACTTTCTCTGAATGTGCTTTCCTTTCTTGTGATTCCTGGACTCTTTGCACTGTGCTACAGCACCAGTGTTATCGCAGTACATGACAATCGGTTTTTGTACTGCAGGAACAACTCCCAATTCCATCAGGAATTTTCTGAGCCATACCGCTTCCTTCGCGGCTTCCGATGCCGCCACATACTCTGCTTCCATGGTAGAATCAGCTATACAGGATTGCTTGATACTTCTCCATGATATAGCCCCTCCTGACATAGTAAAGACGTACCCTGAGGTAGACTTTCTGGTATCACTATCAGATTGGAAATCAGAGTCTGTATACGCCAATGGCGTTAGATCATCTGCTCGAAAGGTTAGCATATAATCTTTCGTTCTCCAAAGATACTTGAATATATGCTTAACAGCTGTCCAATGCATAGGTCCAGGGTTTGACTGATATCTGCTGACCATGCCAACGGCAAAGCAAATATCTGGTCTAGTACATAACATAGCATACATGAGGCTTCCAACAGCGGATGCATATGGAACTCTCCTCATGCTCTCTATCTCTTCAGATGTCTTTGGACATTGATCTCGAGACAGTGGTACTCCATGTCTAGAAGGTAGGAGGCCCTTCTTGGAGTCATGAATATTAAACTTGACCAATATCTTCTCAATGTAAGAAGATTGGGATAGGGCTAAAATCTTATTCTTGCGATCACGCAAAAGCTTGATCCCTAAGATATAGCTGGTCTCACCCAAATCCTTCATCTGAAATTGAGAGGATAACCAAACTTTTGTGGATGACAATAAACCTACATCATTTCCTATGAGTAATATGTCATCTACATACAGAACCAAAAATGCAACTGCTTTCCCATTTCCTTTCTTATACACACACGGTTCATCAATGTTTTGATCAAAGCCAAAAGATTTGACTGCCTGATTAAACTTGATGTTCCATGCTCTAGATGCTTGCTTAAGTCCATAGATGGACTTCTTAAGTTTACAAACCATGTTATCTTGGCCACTAGCAATGAAGCCCTCTGGTTGCATCATATAGATGCATTCGTCAAGACTTCCATTGAGAAAAGCTTACTTGACATCCATCTGCCATATCTCGTAGTCATAATGACATGCGATGGCCAAGAGAATCCTTATGGACTTAAGTATAGCCACTGGTGAAAAGGTTTTCTCATAATCGATACCCTCTTTCTGAGTATATCCTTTCGCCACCAGTCTTGCTTTGAAGGTTTCCACCTTCCCATCCACTCCTCTCTTTCTCTTGTGATCCACTTGCACCCTATGGGTTTGATCCCTTCAGGTGCATCTACAAGTTCCCAGACTTGATTGGAATACAAAGAATCCATTTCAGATTTCATCGCTTGCTGCCACATGTCAGCATCTATATCCGTTACTGCTTCATCATAACTAGTAGGATCCTCAACCAGATCTTCAGAGTCTGTCTTAAAAGACACTCCTAGATATCTTTCTGGCTGTCTAGAAATTCTCCCACTACGACGAGGCTCCGGAGTGTTCAAAGGAATATCTTGTTCATCTACTGCCTCAGGATTTGGTACAGATGTTATAGGAGATCCCGGAAGAATCTCCTCAAGGGTTTCTTTACAACTAAGCTCTTGGTGCATCATACAATCATCCTCCAAGTACCTAGCATGAGTGCTTATGAGCACCTTTTGCTCCTTTGGATGATAAAAGATGCCACCTCTCGTTCCCTTAGGATACCCAATGAAGTAGCACATTTCCGATCTGGGTTCTAGCTTGGTAGCTTTATCATTCAGTACATAGGCTGGACAACCCCAAATGTGAATATGTTTCAAATTAGGTTTTCGACTTGTCCACATTTCTTGGGGTGTCGTAGGTACTGATTTAGAAGGTACCAGATTTAAAATGTATGCTGCTGCTTCTAGGGCGTATCCCCAAAAAGATATAGGTAGGGTTGCATGACTCATCATGGACCTTACCATGTCAAGAAGGGTACGGTTTCTTCTCTCCGCTACACCATTTTGCTGGGGTGTACCCGGTGCAGATAACTGAGACACAATCCCATGTTGTGTGAGGTACTCCTTGAACTCACCCAGGAGGTACTCGCCACCTCGATCAGATCGAAGGGCTTTGATATGTTTCCCTAGTTGTAGCTCCGCCTCAGCCTTGAATTGCTTGAACTTATCAAACGCCTCAGACTTGCGTCGCATTAAGTATACATATCCATATCTAGAGTAATCATCGGTGAAGGTGATGTAATACTCATACCCTCCTCGAGCCGGTTTGTTCATAGGACCACACACATCAGTGTGAATCAATTCTAACAACTCCTTTGACCTTAGTCCCTTTCCAGAGAATGACCGTTTGGTCATCTTTCCCTTGAGACAAGATTCGTACTGAGGAAAAGGATCGAAATCTAATGAGCTCAAGGGCCCATCTTCTACCAACCTCTGAATCTGTTTTGGGTTAATGTGGCCCAAACGTAAGTGCCAAAGATATGTGTCTGATGGACCGCGCTCCTGCTCGAGTTCCTACCGAGGTCGGCGGACGTGGGAGTCCGTCGGGTCCGACCCTTTCGTAACCGGGGGGCAGGGGCGTGCATCAACATTTCTTTTTTTTTTGTGGGTGTGCCAGATTTTCTATTTTACTTGGAATTGCAAGTGGTGATCCGGAGATCAACCTTCGCAAGTAAAAAGGAAATCAACTTCTTTCAAGTTTTCCATTGCACATATATTTAAGAAAAGAGACATTTTCTTGATTTGCCGTGAAAGGCGATTTTTTTGGCATTTATAGCCGATTTTGGCGTTTATAGCCGATTTTTGGCGTTTATAGCCGATTTGGCGTTTATAGCCGATTTACAATCCTTATCAATAATGAAAGACAAGAATTGTGATTTTTGTCTCTTTTGAAAAAATACAAACTACAATGAAAAGCAAGAAAAGGAGGATCTAACTTCTCAGGAGATTGTGGGGGACTCGTTTAGATTGACGGTCGCAAGCCATATGTGGGCTTCGCCATCATCCATGCAGATGAGAACAGAGGATGCTATTTGATTCACTTGGCTTGGCTATAACCTCGGGTTTTTAGAAGACAAAGACCAAAGGAAGGTCCTATGTCCAATAAAAAACCGAGTAGACGGGCTGAAAAGCCACATCTAAGCCATTGGAGGCAGGAGGAGAAGGCAAGGACCTTGGGGGGGGGTACCCCCCAAGGGACTTTTGTCACCTTGTTGCGGTGGCCGGTGTAGAACTTCCGCAGAGTTTTCTCTCTTTTTCTTTTCTCTGGATTTCTGACTGCTGTCTGATGTTTGTTGTGTGTTTTTCTGATTTTTCTGATGTCCTTTCTTCTTGGAGAGCCCTCCTATTTATAGGCTTTTAGGTAGCCTTTTAGGTGGGTTTATGGGCTTTTATTGTCATTTAAGCCGCATAATGGGAGGAGTTACAAAATTGAATTGTTTATTTTGTAACTCCTTTTTCTTGGCTTCTGATTGGCCGGAGGAGATTGAGGGCATTTAATCGCCTTTAATCGCCATGATGGGAGGAGTTTCATGGGTTAAATGCCATGAATCTCTTGACTTGTAACTCCCAAATGCTTGCTTCTGATTGGGCCGTCCAAAGAAATGGATTAATGACTGTAATAAAGCTAGTCAATTAATCGCATTAAGTGGTCGCCGAGTAGCTGAAGAGTCGCGGGCCGTGCCACGTCTTTTGGAATTCTTCTGTCGATGATCATCGATGGATCTTCATGTAGATCGACATCAGGTGACCATGTAATTTCAGGTGCTTGTTGCCAACAGCGGGTCGGTGCCATCTGTCCTGTCGATTTCTCGATCGGTCGGGTGGAAAGCACACTTTTTTTGGTTGACCGGGTGGCGATCAATACTGTCTTTGATACTCTTGATGATTTACCCGTGTTTTGGACGGATATCAGAGGACTTGGTGTCTCAAAAGCATGAATTTTGGAAAGTACCAGAGGCTGGGCCCCTCGAATCGCGAAAAAAACGGCGAAAACCGGGGTTTCCGGGGCTTTCCCGGCGACCCCGGGGTCCATGGTCGCCGGCGACCCTGGCCCAGGGTCGCAGGGGCCTGCGACCTTGGGCCAGGGTCGCAGGGGCCTGCGACCCTGGCCCAGGGTCGCAGGGGTCTGCGACCCTGGGGGGGTTTTCCCCCTTTTTGGTCCCGTTTTGCGTCCGTTTTTGCTCTTTTTTGATTCTTTTTTCTTCTGTACTTTTCTTTGACATTTTGATCATTTATTGGCCTGATTTCTTTGTAGGAAACCTGATGAGAATCCTTGCATTTTATTTTGCAAAGTTTCCAATTTCCTGAGAAAGCCGAAGACTTTGTCGCGCAGAGTTGCCGATTTCCCGTCAGAAGCTGAAACTGGGTCAAACGATGTCGGAATGACCTGAAATTTGGTGTGAAGCCTGCTGAGCAATAAATAAGACCAACCATAGGCTTTTGTTTGAGTTTTGAAGCCGTTTGGGGTCCTATCACCTGTAGACTTGCTTTTTATCGCGATGAAGATGTCGCGGTTTGATGTGCGGTCAACCGACGTCCGATTGACTTGAAATTTGACAGGGAACCTATTGGAGTCATTTTAAGATGATCCATAGGTTCTGTCTTGGAAATCATGGTCCCGGAGAGCTTTACCGCCGAGAGGCTTGATTTGGCTGTCGGAGAAGCGAAGTTAGGCCAAATGATCTTGAAATGGCTTGAAACTTCTTGCGTACTCCTCTTTTGGCTGTCTGGAAGAATCTTGCAGTTTTTGTTTGATTCTGACAAGATTTTATTTTTGGAAGCAGCATTGCCTATTTATGGCAGGTTGCGACTTCATGTAGCTCTTTGGATCTTGAAAAGGCAAAGTGACATTTTTGGTGTCAACAAATGCCCCCTCGAGGTACAGCGGCGAGTTGCTTAACTTTTGTAGTCGATGTGCCTCGAAGAGATTTTTTGAAGGAGAGCCTGTGACTTGACCAAGAGTCTTTGAGCAATCTTTCTTTTTGGTATTTGTAGCCTTTTGAGCTTCCAGGGGAATTTTATGGTAGTGAAAGGGATCACGTACCATCTCGAGGCAAAGTTTTGAAGATGACATCAGGGATGTGGGTTTGGGTTTTGACCTTGTGCCCTAACAGGCTATATATGGCAGGTTAGGGGGTCGGGTTTGGTTTTGATCGTGTGACCCAACAAGCTGTATGTGGAATGTTGGGGGATCAATTTTGGTTTTGATCTTGTGACCTAACAGGCTATATGTGGCAAGTTAGGGGATCAGGTTTTGGTTTTTGGTTTTGGTCTTGTGACCTAACAGGCTGTATGTGGCAGGTTAGGGGACCAGGTTTTGGTTTGATTTTTGTGAAATGTCAATTTCAAGATTTTGGCTCAATTTGGTAGATGAGGCTGGATGGTTTGATTTTTGGAAGCTCATGGGGCTTGGAATTTTCTTTTGTATGGTCCAATCAACTCAAAAGAGGCATGGAACCATTTTTGTATGCTCTTGGTAAGAGGGATTTCTTTTTGACTAAAAGCCCAAAAATTTTTCTTTTTTTTTTTTTTTTTGTGCCTAGGTGGTCAAACCTGGCTCATATGGGCTAACCCATGGGACCTTAAGCTTTTGAAATGGCTTAGATCTCATATGGTGTCATTTTTGTAAAGAATATCCAAAAATATCTCATTTGGATAGAGAATATCTAAGAATATCTTTACTTGGAGAGAATCTCTCATGATCCCTTTATTTTTGGGATAGAATATCTCAAGATATCTTTCTTTTGGGAAAGAATCCGTCATAGATTGATTTTAGGAGAAAATCTCTCAATATCCCTTTATTTTGGGATAGGATATCTCAAGATATCTTTCTTTTGGGAAAGAATCTTTCTTTTGGTAAGGTTACTAATTAGTAACACTTACCTCTTTCTTCTTTCCTTCTTTGGTTTGCTCTCCTCTATAAAAGCAAGGAGAAGGTTGGATCTCTTGCTCTTACTACTTTCTTTTGCAATAATCTCAAGAGGGCTTCAAGACCAAGAGCTTTTCTTCTTCAAGATCTTCAAGAGTTTTCTTCTTCTTCTCCATCAATGGCTTCAAGTAAGTTCTTCTTTTTCAAGAAAATTCCATTGTAGGAAAAAAAAAGTTCTTCTCTTTTTTTTGTTTCTTTCTTTTCTTCCTTTTTTTTTCTTCTTGTTCACGTGTTTGCCTCTCTTTTTTTTTTCACACGTTTTTTTTTTGCTTTCTTTTCTTTCTTTTTTTTTTTTCATGTTTGTTTTTTTTTTTTTATGTGGGCCGTACGGACAGATCCGTACGGATCTGGCCGTACGGCCACGTGGCCTGTGGGCCACGGCCTGTGGGCCAGTCCTCTTTTTTTTTTTCTTTTTTTTTTTTTTTTCTTTCCCTCCCTTTTTTTTTTGAGAGAGTTTCTTTTCTTTCTTTTTTTTTTTTGTTTTCTTTCCCCTCTTTTTTTTAGAGAAAGTTTCTTTTTTTTTTTCTCATCATGATAATGCATTTTTTTTTTCGCAAATCTAAATGTTCATGCATGCCTTTAATTTGTAAATTAAATTTGTAGCATGATGTGATTGCATACCTGAAAGTGTTTGCAAATTTGGGAACTTGGAGCTCGCAGTGATGTTGAGCCCTTCCTGATTTTGCGGAGACTTTTAGGTTTCGAAAGTTTGGAGTTTCGGAGCTCGCAGCGATGTTGAGCCCATCTTCAAGCTTTCTATTTCTTTCGGGATAGTTCCTTTTCTTCGGAATTGCCCCGTCATCATGTCAAAATTTCGCCAGATTTTTTTTTTAGCGAGATTCTGTCATTTTGATGTTTGATCTTTTTCTTTTCCATCCTTTTCAGGTGGTTCCTCCAGAGCGAACAAGGGTAAAGAGCCTGCTACAAGCGTACCTCGTCGGTCTTCTAGATCCTCTAATCCGGCCGTTCAGCAGGCTTTCGAGAAGGTCCAGTATGTTGAAAGAAACCTGGAAGAGTGCGACTCCCTCAACAGAGATGAGATGAGGCAGCGACTGATCACTCTCAAGGGAGAGGAATTTTATAAGATCATGGTAAGCAGTCGTCCATGGCTGATGGAAGATCAGAGCATTTTGCCTAAGCCTACCTTCTTCTTTGGTGATGCGGTCCCTGACGACATTACATACCAGAGGAGATCTTTTCAGTTTTCCTTCACAGCAGATGGTGAGAAGAAGACTGTTACTACCCGGTCGATGTTTGATCGCACCGTCTCGATTCTGAGCCTTGCCCCCACGTGCCCCAAGAGGGAAGATCCTCCAAGCTGGGTGAGAAGGACAAATGTAATCAAGACCGGGGTTTTTGTTGGCGGTTCTCCTGGATATACGGAGAGGTCGCCTGTTGACATGGACCTGTTGATGCCATCCAGCGGCTACCAGGGCTCTGATTATCCGTCGGTCGATTTGAGACCGGTGGGCCTTGGTATTTTCAGCGGTGACGGCAGCAATTGGATCAAGCCTTTTCGACTTCGAGGTCGCTTCAATGCTGACTCCGAGTGGAAGTCGTGGACTGATCGCGTCCTGCTGATTGGTGGCGCCGTTTTGAAGGAAGCCGGGATTTTTGATGCGGTCCGCGCTTTTGGGGAGACCGTGATCTTTTCCGACGAGGCCTTCATGGCTATGCTGGAGTCGTTCCTCCCTCAAACCAATACCTTCGTTGTGACGAATGGTGAGATTGGTTTTTCTTTGAAGGAGCTGAGCGCTATTACCGGATTGCCCATCCTCGGCAAGCTCTATGAGGAGTTTATGCCGATTGACAGCGTCCTCGAGGGGCAGTCTGAGGAGTTCAGGCTTCTATACTTTCAGCTCGTCGCCTTCTATGATTTTTTGAAGGAGAAGGGGGGTTCGAAAGTTAGATCCAGCAGTTGGAAGAGTTTTTGCTCTTCATTCCCCAACTTCTTTGATAGTAGGGAGCCTTCTGATAGCATGACCCAGGAAGCTGGAGCTCAGGATCCAAGTTCAAAGAAGATCTTGGCCATGCAAGAAGAGTTGAGAGATTTCTGTGCAAGCACAAACGCCATATGTCCTGACATTGCACTGCGGAGAGATCTTGCTGTTTACCTCACTTATTGGCTTGGTGAGGCTATTTTTGCTGGAGGAGATGGAACGCACATCAGGCCGCATTGTATTTTTCCGGCTTGTCAGATGGCGTTTGGAGAGCAGCTTGCTTTGGTGCCAGCTCTTTACTCCTACCTGTGTACCGAACTGCAGGCTGCTGCTTTTCTAGTTCGGCTTGGGCTTCCCATGAATAGGGTATTTTCAGCCCATATCTTTTATTCGTGGTATGTATACCACTGTCCTGGCTTCCATCGGCTGGGTGCTGCACAGGATGATGATCCTCTAATGATTCGACTGGCTAAGGGCAAAGCCGTGTCCGAATCACTTTTGTTTGCCCGCATGAGGATCCGACGGTTCAGGGACGTCGAGATGGGGCAATCTTCAGTAAAGCTTTCTCCGGAGTTGCGGAAGAAGGCTTTTGATTTTGGTGCCTCCCGAGACTCTACCAGGGCGGGGTCGGGAAGGCATTATTCCTTGACAAATGCAGAGAGAGAGTGGCTTTTCAGCATACGTGTCGGCACGATGGTGTACCGTAGACATCTTTTCGTCGACATCCAGCCGTATGTACCTTCTCGCTTTGCTTTGCAGCTTGGCTTTTCTCAAGGCGTTGTTGGAGCGCCTTCAAGCATGGTGAAGCGCTTTGGAGGTTTACAGGACGGGAGAAATGCATGGGCTTTCTATAGTGCTGAAGACACTACAGCCATGATTTCTTATCCTGTGTTGCTGACTTCCCGGACTGCCGGCTTTGCGAAGTGGTTCGCGGAGAGCTTCTCGGCATATCGGGGACTTTCCAGGAAGGAGCTTGATGTGAAGCTGGTATCTGGAAAGGGCCTTGGAAAGTCGGATGGCATCCGGCGAGAGGAAGTTTGGGCCTTCCTTTCTGGAGAGAAGCACAAGATAGGCTTTCTCGGTGACCAGGGCGTCATCGGTTCTGAAGCTGTTCGAGAAATACCTGACGAGGCTTTGGAGCAGCTAGAACAGGAGGAAGCCGAACTTGGCGCTTGGATGCAAGCGGCACAGAGGCAAGCTTCCGTGGAGTCTACTGGCAAGAGCAGACCATCCAGTGATGAGTCAAGTGGGAAACCTGACTCTGACAGCGGGGTAGGTTCTTCTAAGAAGCGAGCCCGCAGAAGTAAGAGGAGGAGGAGTCATCATCGCAGCCAGGGGCAGCATGAGGATTCTCCTAACTTGGAAGTTCCTCTTACTATCAATGAGGATGTGCCAGTGGATGCTGACGAGCCTCCAGAGAAAAGAAGTCGAGAAGAAGAGACCGTCGGTGAAGGTATGATTCTTCCTTTTTCTCTTTCCATTTCTTTTCATGGGATTTTTCCATGTTATGATTTGCTTCTTGTTTCTGCTTTTCTTCTCTTTTTTTTTTTAGCAGAGGAAGACTTGGTGATGCCTGAGGTCCCAACCGATGAGGTGGTGATGGATCCTGTTGAGGCACCTGAAGAAGAACCGAGGGACTCTGGAGTAAATCCAGAATCTCCAATTGGTACGACTTCTTTTGCTCTTTTTTTTTTTGTTTGTGACTTGGCTTGCTAACACATTTTTTTGTTGCCAGCTGACTTGCCACAGGGTTCTGATGACTTTGAACCATCGATGGACGCAAATGTTGATGATGCTTTCGATGAGTTCATGGAGGAAGAAAGTGTTCCGCCAGTCGTCGAAGAAGGTATTTTGTAGTTATAACTCTGATAATGATTTTCAAACAGGGTCATATTCATACCTTTTTGTGTTTCCTTTGCAGGTTTTGAAGTGGCAGAGGAGGATCCGTTGCTTCCAGAGCAAGAGATGCCAGAGGTTGATCCAGAGGTAGAGATTCCTGGGACCAGCTCTGACAATATTGAGGAGATTCCTCGCGCTGAGATTCCTTCCCGAGCAGGAGCAGCTTCAGCTGGAAAGAGTTCTTTTGTTACTCTTTCAACAGATGATGACATGAGTAGCCGACCAACGGAGTTGGGCGAATCCTCAGCTGGGCCATCTCTTCTTTTTGCGAAGAAGGTGGTGATGCGAGTTGTGCGCTCTTGGATTGAGACTCTCCTTTCTGGGCACTTGGAAGTCGGATTTGGCATGATCCAGCATGTGCAGGAGATTCTCAGTGATGCTGAAGAGGCTGGTCTGGATGTCACAGGTGCCAGGGCGATCGTTGATAGGATCATTGCACTGGGTGACAAGTGGTTTGAGACCGTGAGTTTGGCTGATGACCAGTTCTTCAAGGAGATGTTCCTGGACCCTGCTGATAAGGCTAAGTCTGACCTAGATGAGGCTACAGAAAGCAAGAAGGTGGCAGTCCGAAAGAGGAATAGAGAAGAGCTAACCATCATCGGGCTGACACATGACCTTAACATCCTTGATAGGGAGGTCGATGAGGCCAGGAAACGTCTTGAGCTTCTGCAGGCACAAGTCGCTGCCAAATGGGCTGAAATTACAGAGGCTCGTGAAAGGGAGACTGTCCTGATTCACCATGTTGCAGATGCCGAACAGGTTCTCAAAAGGAAGTTTGATGAGGATAAACAATGGCAAGCTGCTCGAGGTAAGCTTCCTGGTGTGAGAGAAGGGGTACAGCCCACTCCAGCATCTCATGGCAAGTTCCTGAAGAAGCGTGCCTTGGAATCCTTGACAGCTGAGGCTAAAAGTCTGCTTGGGGAGCTGAACTCTTGGCTGGAGACCATTTTTGATTGAGCTCCTGTATACAGAAACCATCTTCTTTCTCTTTTTTTTTTTTTTTTTTTTGGTACCACTTGTATATTTTTTTTTTGGTACTTATTCTTTTGCAGTGCTTGTGAACACTTTTTTTTTTTTGGTACCACTTGTATTTTTTTGGTACTCTTTTTTTTTGTAGTGCTTGTGAACACTTTCTTTTTTGTTATCCCTACGCTCACTTTTACTCTTTTTGTGATAAAGTAATTGCTAAATGGGATGCTTTTTTTTTTGTTATCCCTACGCTTACTTGAATCTTTTTGTAATAAAAGTAATTGCTAAATGGGATTTGATCAAAAGGTTGTCATTTTGTGAAAATCTTTTGTCAAATGATTGTTTTGGCATGAAAGCCAGGTTTTTTGTTTGTGGCATGGAAGCCAATTTTGGCATGAGAGCCAGCTTTTCTTGTGGCATTGATAGCCGAGTTTTTTTTTGTTTGTGGCATTTATAGCCAATTTTGGTGGCATTGATAGCCGAATTTGTTTTGTGGCATCTATAGCCGGTTTTTGGTGGCATTGATAGCCTGTTTTGTTTTGGTGGCATTGATAGCCGTTTTTGAAATCCAAGTTTTTTTTTTGTTTGTGGCATTGATAGCCGGTTTTGTTTTGGTGGCATTGATAGCCGGTTTGTGGCATTTATAGCCTGTTTTGATGGCATTTATAGCCGGTTTGGTTTTCAAAAAATGCAAGTATCGACTAAAAGTCGCCTCCCTGCTGAATGTTCTTGCAAGTATCGATGGAATGTCGCATCCTTGCTCATTCGATTGCGAGTATCGATGGAATGTCGCATCCTCGCGGATTTGGGTGCAAGTATCGATGGAATGTCGCATCCTTGCTTTTCAAAAAATTTTGGTTTTGCGGGTACTGACTTGATGTCGTTTCCCCACGATTTTTGAAATTTGTGGTTTTCTCGAACCTTTGGGTCATGGATATCAACTGAAATGTTGCGTCTCCACAGTTTTTTAGGTTTTTTCGAACCTTTGAAATTTGGGTTGTGGATATCAACTGAAATGTTGCGTCTCCACAGTTTTTTTTTTTTAGGTTTCTTTTTTTTTTTTTTTTTGAACCTTTGAAATTTGGGTTGTGGATATCAACTGAAATGTTGCATCTCCACAGTTTTGGATTTTGCAAGTATCGACGAAATGTCGATTCCCTGCGATTTTGGAAGTGTCGAACGTGGTTCGCTTGCTTCCGATTTGTGTGAGTATCGACTAAGTGTCGCTTCCTCGCGGGTTTTGAAAAACCATTTTTTTTGTTTAAAGACACGAGGGTCATAAGTTTTGACCTAAAACCATTTTGGCGGTAAAAGGCAGGGTGGACTAGGGTGGAAATCCCTGAATCCGGATTTTGTTTCAAACTATGAATTTTGGGTTCAAGGGTTGAAAATTTTGGTCAAGTTAGGGAAAGGTTCCTAAACTTGGATTTTTTTGAACAATGAAACGATGAAAGTAAGCATTGTTTTAGATTTCTAGAAATTTCAACATTTGATATGAAAATTCTAAAAAAGGGTGGGTTTAGCGAGCGTGTACCTGGAAACCGGTTTTGGCCGTACAGGCATTGCTCTTACCCAGTTGGGTAAGTCTTCAAGGGTAGTACCGCTTTAAGAACTTGCCATTGATGGGCAGCATACATCTGTCACCTTCCATGTTTAGGAGTGCGTATGCGCCATTGGAGAAAACTTTGTCGATGACGTAGGGTCCCTCCCATTTTGGCTCGAATTTGCCTTTGGACTTGTGAGCGAAGACCATTGGTCTTTTTACCGCAAGAACCAAGTCATTCTTTTTGTAGGCGCGTTGTCTGACCTTTTTATCGAAAGATCCTGCCATACGTGCTTGGTAAAGTTCAATGCTTTGTTGAGCTTCGAGCCGTCTCTCATCGAGATTGTCCAGCTCATGGAGCCGCAATTTGACATTGCTTTCTTGAGTCATGTCATTTTGCAAGGATACCCTCAAGGAAGGAATTTGTACTTCCAAGGGCACGACAGCTTCGCATCCATAGACCAAGGAGAATGGTGTGCTATGTGTTGGTCCTCGAACGGTGGTTCGATAGGCCCATAAAGCTTCAGACATTTTGTCGCTCCAGTCTCTTTTGTGATTAGAGACCATTTTTTTGAGGATTTTGCAGAGTGTCTTGTTGAAAGCTTCTGCTAAACCGTTTGCTGCCGGATTGTATGGAGTCGAAGGACAGCTTTGGATTTTGTATTTGTCGCAGAACCTGTAGAATCGATGATCCCGGAACTGTGGTCCGTTATCATGGACGAATCTTTTGGGTATGCCGAAACGACAAATGATGTTGGTG
The DNA here is from genome assembly GCA_012931725.1 of Litsea cubeba. Classification (NCBI taxonomy): domain Eukaryota; kingdom Viridiplantae; phylum Streptophyta; class Magnoliopsida; order Laurales; family Lauraceae; genus Litsea; species Litsea cubeba. The sequence goes on from CM022952.1 coordinate 49,406,357, forward strand.
CGCAGGAACTGAAGGACTGATGAGGTCTTCATTTCGTTAAACGCAAATGCTTCTGACCACTTGGAGAAATAATCCGTAGCGGCGAAGATGAAGCGATGACCTTTGCTTGAAGGGGGAGAAATAGGACCTATGATGTCCATACCCCAGGCTTCGAAAGGCCATGAGATCGCTGTAGGATGCAGCCATTCTGGAGGCATGTGAATGTAATCTCCATGAACTTGGCATTGTTGGCAGCGCTTAGCAAATTGCATTGCGTCAGCTACCATGGTAGGCCAGTAATATCCTAACCTTTTTATCTGATCATAAAGCTTAGGTCCAGCCTGATGAGCTCCACAAAGACCAGCATGAACTTCTTTGAGTGTTTCTTCAGCCTCTTGTTGTGATAAGCAGCGTAGAAGTACTCCGTTGAAGGATTTCCTGTAAAGGATTTTTGATGGAATATCCAAATGGAAGCTTGGGGTTCGCCTTTGGATGCTTACCCGTTCTTTTGGATCTTCAGGTAGGATTCCGAACATAATGTAATCAATGAACGGATCCCTCCAGTCGCCAATTGAAGTTTGAAGGATTGAAATCCGACTTCCGACCACTTGGTGGCATTCAGCAACTGCTTGGTGTGTGTTAAGAGGAGGAAGGATTCTTCTTTCGCACACTGTGACTTGCATGTTTTCCCCTTCCTGGATTGCCATGGATGCGGCAAGTCCGGCTAGGGCATCTGCACGTATATTTTCACCTCTACGAATGTGGGTGATGTGACAGATGTCAAACTTTTGCAGAAGTGATTGTGCCTTGTTGTAGTAGGGCAACAAATCTGGCTTCCTGACTTCAAATTTCTGATTCATCTGGTTGACGATCAGTTGAGAGTCTCCAAAGACTTCCAGCATGGTGATACCGGATTCGATGGCGAGTTCCAATCCTAAGATCAGAGCTTGATATTCAGCTGCATTGTTTGTGCATGGTTCCAGTAGCGAGAAAGCGTGTGGAATCATGTATTTGTCGGGGCTAACAAAGAGGATGCCAACTCCCGAGATCAGCTGTCTTTTTTCATTTGTCCTGGTTGCACCGTCAAAGTACATGTCCCAGGAGGCACTTTGTGAGAAAGTCTCCACATTGTAGACTGGTTCGTCTGGGAGATCATCTCTGAGTGGAGAATCTTTAGGCAATGGATGCTCTGCGAGGAAGTCCGCTAGAGCTTGCCCTTTGATTGCTTTTTGTGGTACATACCTAATATCAAATTGTGACAGAAGGATGGACCATTTTGCCAGTCGAGCATTGAGAGAACCTGCCTTTGTGACAAGGACCTTCAAGAGGTTGACCCTCGAGACCAGGTAGACTGTGTTGGAAAGCAAGTAGTGACGCAGCTTTTGTACGGCGAACATCACTGCAAGACATTCTTTTTCGACTGGAGAGTAGCGATGCTCTGCACCTACTAGCATGCGGCTGAGGTAATATAGAGCAGCTTCTTTTCTTTGATCATTTTCTTGCGCAAGCAGAGCTCCCAGAGAGTGATCAAGGGCTCTTGTGTACAAGATGAATGGTTTTCCAGTGGTAGGAGCAGCTAACACTGGAGGTTTTGTCAGGTATGACTTGATGTCTTGGAAAGCAGCTTCACAGTCAGCATCCCAAACAAAGTTTACACCTTTTTTCATCAACCGGGAGAATGGACGGCATTTCCCCGAAAGATTGGAGATGAACCGTCTGATGTAGGTCAATCTCCCTTGAAGCCCTTTGAGTTCTCTCAAGGTTCTTGGAGAGGGCATTTCTAGAATGGCTTTGACTTTTATGGGGTCAAGCTCTATTCCAGCTTTCCGAACTAAGAATCCGAGGAACTTACCCGACGAGACGCCGAAGAAGCATTTCAATGGATTCATTCGCAGTTTGTGTTTGCGAAGCCGGAGTGTAAGTGCCTCTCATCAGACGATGCTTCGGAAGAGCTATAATCCCGAATTATCACATTACAGGAAGCTCTGACGGGAGACGTTGCCTGATCGGAGTCAGACTCATCCTCGGATGTGAGAGGATCGTCTATCCAGCAATTTTCTCCATTTTCAGGAGTTAAGGGAGGATGTACCTGGTGGTCTTCAGGGACTTCAGGCTCTGGATTGCGAGGAGGCTCGTTGACGCGTTCTTGCTCTTGTTGTAGAGCGAGTCGCTGCAAGATCCTTGCATATTCTTCAAGATCAGGCATGGGAGCCGGATCTTCTTCTTCATCATCTCTTTGTGGCTCAACATTGTTGATTTCCACTGGAGTAATGAGAGGTGCTGGGTCAGCAGCATTTTCTTGTACAGCCTCTTGGTCTTCTTCATCATCAGACCAGGATCCTTGTGGCTGTAGGGGGTTATACCAGATTACTGGCATAAGATGAGATTCAGGAACCCATTCTTCATCGGAGAGATATTCTCCTGTTTCAAGGGACTCCTCCCACTCATTTGTGTAGTTGGATTCGAATCCATCATCGGTGTCGCTGGACTCGTATCCATCAATGGAGAATCCAACTACCGAATTGCAAGAGTATGATGTCTCCTGCATGGCTTCTCTGAATTGAGGTGGCATGAAATCACTGAGAGTGAATTTCCTTACCCCCTTTGAAGTCTCTGGAAGGGATGTTTTTGTTACCTCCAGTGAAGCGGTAGAGGAAGCCTCTGCCTTTTCTTTGACCTCTAGTTTTGGCTGGGTCTTCTCTTGCCGTTTGAGCTTGAGGAGATGTTTCCTAGCCTGCCTTCGCTGTCGAGCTGTAGGCTTTATTTTCACGACCTCCCAATTTTCATCTTCCAGGAGATCGGGATGTACCCATATCGGTTGTCCGTCTGGTGTCGGGTAAGGAACCAGTTCCTCGGACGCTTCGATTGAGTTTATCACCTTGAAGGAAGTAGTGATCTTCTTCTTCGGTGATCTTGATGTTTGTCCACATGTCACCATGTTGACGGAGGCAGACCCATAATTTTTGTCAAAGGTGATGACTCCGTTTTTCCACATCTCATTTATTTTCTCTCTCACAACGAAGCATTGATTGAGAGGATGCGAGATCATCTGGTGGTATGGACAGTACCGAGGATCGTTGGTTTTGCCAACATCACCCGGTCTTTTTGGTTCAGGCAAGGTGAGCTTGCCGTTTGCCACAAGAGCCCCGAAGATTTCATCAACATCTTCATCAAACGGGTATTTCTTTTCTACTCGTTCTTTGAAGGCGTCAGAGAGTTCAGGTCTCTTACCAGCAGCTTTGTTTTCAGCTTTCTTTGGTGGCTGAGGAGCTGACTTGGTCTGCACATTGAGGACCTCTTTCTTCTTTGGTTTAGAGGTTGCAATGGCGGTTGGCTCTTTTCTTGATGATTTCTGACTGTTGAGGTCTTTAATCACCGTTTCAGCTTCCATGGAAGCTTCTAGGAGTTCTCCCAGGTTTTTTGATTTGTTGCCGATGATCATGGAGCGGATTCTGGCTCTCATGTTGTTTCGGCAGATGTCGACTAGCGACGCTTGTGGCAATACATCAGAGCATTTGTATGCCATTGCTTTCCACTTGTGAATGAAGTCATATGTTGATTCATTCTCCCCCTGTTTTAGGCTGCACAGCTGAGCCATAGTAGCGGGATGATCTTCACCTTTGAAGTGAGTCAGGAAGCGTGTCTCTAGCATGGCCCAATTTTGGATTGAGTCCTCCGGCAGAGTGGAGTACCAATCGAAGGCCGTACCTTTTAGGGTACTTGCAAAGAGGCGGATCTTGAGTGCATCTTGATCTGCGATAGCTCCCGTCAAGATCTTGAAGTGGATGACGTGCTGTCTGGCTGATCCTTTCCCTGTATATGTTTGGAGAGTAGGATGCTTGAATTTGGTGGGGAACGGGACCGAGTCCATCCATAAGGGATATGGTGGCTTGATCCCATGCTCTTTGAGTATATCCTCTTCTTTTGCTTTGGCGAGGATACTGTCTACGTCCTTTTTGGTAAGGGCGCGTGACTCATTTTCTTCTCTATTTACCTCGTCGTCTTGATGATTCGGAGGAGGTTCATTGTTCGCCTGATTTTGGAAGGCGAGGAGAAGGTTTTCCATCAGAGTTTCAATCCTCTGCTGGCCCTGTTCCAACTGCTGGATGCGGGTGATCGCATCTTCTGGAGGTGGATTGTGGGGTGGTGGCTCAGAATTTGTAGCCAGGACATTCATCCTTCGTGATTCGAACGAAGAAACTGTCCTGGTGACTGAGCTGGGGCTCATTCTTTTCGAAGAGGAGCTTGAGGAAGGATCACTCTGCTGTCCTTTGCTTGAAGGAGCAGGGGATTCTTCTGAATGTCTTCTTGTCCTTGAGACGCTGCGGGTCATTGGACGTCGGACATGGATTTTTGTTGCTGATTTTTGGCGCCTTCTGGTTTTTCCAACCATATGGACGGCAGCAACTTGGTTGGGTCTTTCTTTTTCGACCCATTTGGGAGAGACTTGAAGTGTGGGAGGCTGGGTCCTTTGCTTCTGTAGTCTCTTTTGTCTATACGACGCGCGACGGCGTATACGACGAGCAATTTGAGCTTCGGTCAGCTCTGACTGGGCTTTGACGATGAAGGATGTGCTCCCTCGGGCGCAGCAGCCGAGTCTGTCTTCTTTGTAGCTGGGCAAGGACAGGATGCGAACCCTATCCTTCGCCTGTTGCAGCGAAGCTTTGAATTTGTGAAGTTCGGCCCCTGTAGATATGAAGGGTCGAACTGCAGATTTGTAGGCCTTAGCAGATGCTTGTGGAGGCCTTGTGATGCATGACTTGATTTTGGGCTTGTAGGAACAAGCCGGCTCATGCTGGGATGACTTGGAAGTCAGGTTGGAGATGGGTCTCTCCTCTTTCATGTAAGCAAGAGGATAGAACTGGTTCTCCTTGAGTGGGGCCAGGAATGCTGGCTTAGTGGATGCCTGGGACCTTCTTTGTTTTGGTGAAGGTCTTGGGGACCAAGTCTTGGGGTAGACCTGGTTGTTTGCAGGTTGAGGCTTCGTGGGGATGCCACGGGCTTCAGGCCTTCTTGTACTCGCCTTTGGTGTCACGGTAGTGACACGTTGAGAGGCGAGTTTCTGCTTCTTGGAGGGAGCAGCTTGTTCCTCAGGAAGTGGGAATGGTCCCAGCGTCCCGAAGACGATAGTCCGGGGAGTCGAGGTCGACCCGGAGTTCACAGAGTTGCCGAGGGAGTTGACGCTTCGGCAGCTGATGGGGCGCTTGTAGGTGCGCGTGGTTTGCTTCTGTTGAAGCATGAGTTGGTGCTTGCTTTCGTCGAAAGTAATGGTTAGTGAAGCTGCCATTGTTAGTTTTTTTCGAAAATTTCTGAAACAAGACCACATCCATTAGTAATCACAAGAATATAATGATCATAAATGGGAAGTTCTATGGTTTCGTCTTTTCAAATTGCTCGAGGTAGATGACCCAAGCAATATGAGGAAGACAAAATGCCATAGAAGGTACAATTGTTCTGATCGCAGGTGTGGTAAGCCCGGAATGGGCATCCCAGTTACTGCTAGAAGCAATTGTGAACTTAAATTCGACTTATCGAGAAGCAGAGCTTGCTCGAGGTAAGAAGAATATAAAGTTGGAGTTACAAATGTGCCGGTCGCAATACAGTAGACCCTGAAAGGGCGTACTAGTACCGCTAGACACAAATGTTTTGAGACCGCATCTATGAGATGAGATTCTCTGTTTTGAAAGGTCAAGATTGGATTCATCAAAGAGAGCAGATGGTATTCCAATCTGAACACGGGCTCAGCGATTTCCGCGAGCGCCAGTGCTCAGAAAGAAATGAACCATGATTTCTCGGATCTGAATCTAAAAATGACGAGTTTTCTTTTGAAAGGCCAATATCGGGTTCATCAAAGAGAGCAAAAGGCACTCCAATCTGAACACGGGCTCAGCGATTTCCGCGAGCGCCAGTGCTCAGAAAGAAGAAGACCAAGATTTCTCCAATCTAAACCCAAAATGACGGAAGTTTTTTTTTTTTTTTTTTTTTGAAGATTTTTTTTTTTGAAGATTTTTTTTTTTTTTTTAAAAAAAAATCTTTTTTTTTATTTTTTTTTATTTTATTAATTAATTTTTTTTTAAGATTTTTTTTTTTGAAAAATTTTTATTTTTTTATTTTTTATTTTAAAATTTTTATATATTTTTTTTTTATTTATTTTTTTTTATTTAAAAGACGAGAGAGTACACATAGGCCTCCTAACCCGGTCTTATGAAATCTTGATTGATAGAATTGCCCCCAGGTAAGGGTAGGATTACTTAATGAACCCGTTTGGAGGACCCTTGCCTAGAACAGTCAAGCTGTCTCCACACTCTGGACAAGGCTTTTCTTTGAATCAACCATGATCAAAGAACACAGTTGGTTTAACCTTAGTGGTCTATGTCTTTTTTTTTATATATATATTTTTTATTTTATTTTTATTTTTATGAATTCATCGAAGAGAAACCATGGCCCAAAACCTTAGTCGAACAGGCTCAACATTTCTGCAAGCGCGATGAACGATAGGAACAGATCAAGGTTTCTCAATTTTGAATCCAAATTGAGAAATCTAAAATTTTTTTTTTTTTATATATATATATATATTTTTTTTTATGAACTCATCGAAGAGAAACCATGGCCCAAAACCTTAGTCGAACAGGCTCAACATTTCTGCAAGCGCGATGAACGATAGGAACAGATCAAGGTTTCTCAATTTTGAATCCAAATTGAGAAATCTACAAATTTTTTATATATATATATATATATATATTTTTTTTTTTGATTTTTTAATGAACTCATCGAAGAGAAACCATGGCCCAAAACCTTAGTCGAACAGGCTCAACATTTCTGCAAGCGCGATGAACGATAGGAACGGATCAAGGTTTCTCAATTTTGAATCCAAATTGAGAAATCTACAAAAAATTTTTTTTATATATATATATTTTTTTTGATTTTTTTAATGAACTCATCGAAGAGAAACCATGGCCCAAAACCTTAGTCGAACAGGCTCAACATTTCTGCAAGCGCGATGAACGATAGGAACGGATCAAGGTTTCTCAATTTTGAATCCAAAAATGACAAATCTGATTTTTTTTTGTTTTTTTTTTTTTAAATTTTTTTTTTTTTGAAAAGAGAGAGAATGGAAATAAATTCAAAGAATTAGAAATTTCCAAACAAAAAATCTCATCTCATTTTTTTTTGCAGAATTCAACATAGGCCACCAATTATAAAGTAGCCAAGGAATCAAGAAAAGAAATATAAGCATAGAGCAGAATATATGATATGCAAATATTTCATTTCTAGCATCGTGTTCTCAAATAAACGAGTCCCACCGGGTGTGCCAGCTTGATGGACCGCGCTCCTGCTCGAGTTCCTACCGAGGTCGGCGGACGTGGGAGTCCGTCGGGTCCGACCCTTTCGTAACCGGGGGGCAGGGGCGTGCATCAACATTTCTTTTTTTTTGTGGGTGTGCCAGATTTTCTATTTTACTTGGAATTGCAAGTGGTGATCCGGAGATCAACCTTCGCAAGTAAAAAGGAAATCAACTTCTTTCAAGTTTTCCATTGCACATATATTTAAGAAAAGAGACATTTTCTTGATTTGCCGTGAAAGGCGATTTTTTTGGCATTTATAGCCGATTTTGGCATTTATAGCCGATTTTACAATCCTTATCAATAATGAAAGACAAGAATTGTGATTTTTGTCTCTTTTGAAAAAATACAAACTACAATGAAAAGCAAGAAAAGGAGGATCTAACTTCTCAGGAGATTGTGGGGGACTCGTTTAGATTGACGGTCGCAAGCCATATGTGGGCTTCGCCATCATCCATGCAGATGAGAACAGAGGATGCTATTTGATTCACTTGGCTTGGCTATAACCTCGGGTTTTTAGAAGACAAAGACCAAAGGAAGGTCCTATGTCCAATAAAAAGCCGAGTAGACGGGCTGAAAAGCCACATCTAAGCCATTGGAGGCAGGAGGAGAAGGCAAGGACCTTGGGGGGGGGGTACCCCCCAAGGGACTTTTGTCACCTTGTTGCGGTGGCCGGTGTAGAACTTCCGCAGAGTTTTCTCTCTTTTTCTTTTCTCTGGATTTCTGACTGCTGTCTGATGTTTGTTGTGTGTTTTTCTGATTTTCTGATGTCCTTTCTTCTTGGAGAGCCCTCCTATTTATAGGCTTTTAGGTAGCCTTTTAGGTGGGTTTATGGGCTTTTATTGTCATTTAAGCCGCATAATGGGAGGAGTTACAAAATTGAATTGTTTATTTTGTAACTCCTTTTTCTTGGCTTCTGATTGGCCGGAGGAGATTGAGGGCATTTAATCGCCTTTAATCGCCATGATGGGAGGAGTTTCATGGGTTAAATGCCATGAATCTCTTGACTTGTAACTCCCAAATGCTTGCTTCTGATTGGGCCGTCCAAAGAAATGGATTAATGACTGTAATAAAGCTAGTCAATTAATCGCATTAAGTGGTCGCCGAGTAGCTGAAGAGTCGCGGGCCGTGCCACGTCTTTTGGAATTCTTCTGTCGATGATCATCGATGGATCTTCATGTAGATCGACATCAGGTGACCATGTAATTTCAGGTGCTTGTTGCCAACAGCGGGTCGGTGCCATCTGTCCTGTCGATTTCTCGATCGGTCGGGTGGAAAGCACACTTTTTTTGGTTGACCGGGTGGCGATCAATACTGTCTTTGATACTCTTGATGATTTACCCGTGTTTTGGACGGATATCAGAGGACTTGGTGTCTCAAAAGCATGAATTTTGGAAAGTACCAGAGGCTGGGCCCCTCGAATCGCGAAAAAAACGGCGAAAACCGGGGTTTCCGGGGCTTTCCCGGCGACCCCGGGGTCCATGGTCGCCGGCGACCCTGGCCCAGGGTCGCAGGGGTCTGCGACCCTGGGGGGGTTTTCCCCCTTTTTGGTCCCGTTTTGCGTCCGTTTTTGCTCTTTTTTGATTCTTTTTTCTTCTGTACTTTTCTTTGACATTTTGATCATTTATTGGCCTGATTTCTTTGTAGGAAACCTGATGAGAATCCTTGCATTTTATTTTGCAAAGTTTCCAATTTCCTGAGAAAGCCGAAGACTTTGTCGCGCAGAGTTGCCGATTTCCCGTCAGAAGCTGAAACTGGGTCAAACGATGTCGGAATGACCTGAAATTTGGTGTGAAGCCTGCTGAGCAATAAATAAGACCAACCATAGGCTTTTGTTTGAGTTTTGAAGCCGTTTGGGGTCCTATCACCTGTAGACTTGCTTTTTATCGCGATGAAGATGTCGCGGTTTGATGTGCGGTCAACCGACGTCCGATTGACTTGAAATTTGACAGGGAACCTATTGGAGTCATTTTAAGATGATCCATAGGTTCTGTCTTGGAAATCATGGTCCCGGAGAGCTTTACCGCCGAGAGGCTTGATTTGGCTGTCGGAGAAGCGAAGTTAGGCCAAATGATCTTGAAATGGCTTGAAACTTCTTGCGTACTCCTCTTTTGGCTGTCTGGAAGAATCTTGCAGTTTTTGTTTGATTCTGACAAGATTTTATTTTTGGAAGCAGCATTGCCTATTTATGGCAGGTTGCGACTTCATGTAGCTCTTTGGATCTTGAAAAGGCAAAGTGACATTTTTGGTGTCAACAGTGTCATTGATTGAAGATACCTTCCTCTTAAGGGAAATTGAGCTTTCTTGTTGTACATTATGCAGTGTGGGAGCAATAGGATATATATAAAATAAGTTGTCATGTATTCTACCGGAACATAAAATATTTCCATCTCTACTGATATCAATACCAGAATGGAAAGAAACTGAATAATTAAATTCAATTAATCTGGAAACTGAAATTAAATTCTTCCTCATGTCCGGAACATAGAAAACATTATTTAAAACTAATATCCTATTACATGGAAAATGTAAGGTAACTACTCCTACTGCAACTGCCCAAACTTTAGCTCCAGTTCCGACTCTAAAAGCAAACTCTCCTTTCTCAATTCTCTGCATTATCTGAAACCCCTGCAATGAATTACAGATGTGATTAGTGGCTCCTGAGTCTACTATCCATGAGTCAGTAGAATCAACCACTAGACAAGTTTCAATGTAGTATGAAAAAGATGTACCTTTCTTAACTGAGGCCAGGAACTTGGGACAATCTTTCTTCCAATGACCTTTGAGGCCACACTTGAAGCATTTCCCTTTGGGCTTTCCATCTGTACCCTTGTCCTTCTTATTACCAGCATTGTTCTTTTTCTGCCCTTTTCCCTTATTCTGCTTCTTCTTGGACTTCTTCCCTTTCGGGTTCAGTTTAGAGGAAGACTGGAAAAAATGAGCTTGGGCTTTGGGCTTCATGATAGCCTCTGCCGCCTGGAGTTCTTTCATTAACTCAGGTAGATCATGTCCATCTTGCTCATATTGAAATTGAGCTTGAACTGATTGAAAGATTCCGGCAGAGTTTCGAGAATCATGTCAGTCTGACTCCCTGCATCAATCTCAGCCCCTAGAATCTCAGCTTCATTGAAACAATCTATCAGCTTGAGCATATGCTCTCTGCCAAGTGTTCCCTCAGCCATCCTAGCATTCATGATGGTCCTTATAGCAGCTTGCCTAGCTGGCCTGCTCTTGTCTGCGAACATCTCAGACAAGGACATCATGATTTCATAGGCTGTGTCCATTTGCTCGTGCTGTGTTTGCAACACGTTGGACATGGAAGCGAGCATGTAGCATTTAGCAATGCTATTCGCTTTCTTCCATTTCCTTTCAGCCTCCCGCTGGTCATCAGTAGAATTAGCATCAATATCGGGACAGTTTTCCAGCAAGACATACTTGTACTCCTCAGCAGTGAGTACTATGTCAAGATTTTTCTTCCAATCTACGTAGTTAGGGCCAGTCAGTTTATTCTCACGAAGAATGCACATCAACGGACTAAAAGAGTCTTTACCCATCTCTTTCTGGATATAAAACGGTTTATAATTAGACATGCAGTATATATGTAATATGCATATGGTGCTTGTTACAAAAGGAAAAACAAAGCACAAAAAACTTTTTTTTACATTATTCAACCCCAATCATAATGTATCAGTGTTTCAACCTCCTCATAGACCCTCCATCGAAGGGATGGCCGAGCCTACAGTCACGTTGAATTAAGGCAGACTTATTTGGATTATCACTATCTGGATACACATCCAGTGGTAGTCCAATCATTGATTGGTTTGGCCTCATATGACAAATAACCCTTTTACTCCTAAGGAGAGGTCATCACCGTCTTATGTCAAGTGTATAACCATCTCTTATGAAATTCCCAGAATGTCTATGATTAAGTCTTCCGAAGGGAAGAGACTTTTATCCTTCCTAGAAGTGAACTTTAGTAAAGAGCTCCACCGAAGGGATGGCCGCTCCCACCAACACTTCATTGACATTCTATAGAAGTGATCTTTAGTAAAGAACTCCACCGAAGGGATGGCCGCTCCTACTAACACCTCATTACGAATATTCACATTAGTTCACCCATTAACCCATCAAAGCGGTCTTTAGTTAAAGAACTCCACCGAAGGGATGGCCGTTCCTACTAACACTTTAATGAGATAACATGAACCGAAATTGGAAGGCCATGGGGTCTTTCCTAAAACCCCTCTCCCACTTGATTATTTATCACTAGGGTTTATACTACTTGACCTTTGCATTGTTTTACTCAAAAACTCTTTTCAAATCTAGCAAACTTGGTTAATTAAATTTATGACTCAAGTCATCTTAAAAATAAATAACCTTTGCTTTAAAACATTTGAGCAAATCCCTTCAAAGAGTCAAAAACCTATCTTGGGTTATGAAAACCCATAGGTAGCATCTAATTAGATTTTAGTTTAGCCTTCTTTGGAAACCAAGGGTGCCAAGATAAACCAAACCCTATCCAATTTTAAACCTTAGACAAATAGAAGGTGCTGGTCTAAGTTCCGTTTAAAACAATTTGCCAAACTAAAAACAATCTAATACAATAAAGATGCCAATTTTAGAGCCTAATGGTGGCCATGTTTCTAGGTGACAATTATAGCAATTATATAAAGCATTCATCCATGCATTCCATATATAAAAGCAAATAAAAGTATGCAATCCTTGATGGCTCCTTGCTCTTAGGATTTCAAATCCTAATCGAATTAGGACTCCTCATGCATCTAGAAGTCTTGACTCCTTGATCTCCAAGGACTCCAATTTCTTGCAACCTTCTTGTCTTGAAACTTTCCTTTTCTTGCTCGTTTCCATAAATAGATTTATACAAGCAAACCCATGAAAAACAAAACCAAAATTACATTGGAGATTCCTATGCTTTTCAAGAAAGCTTACATCAAGACTAGTTGGAATAAAATTAAGGAAACTTTACAACTTCCTATGATTGCTAACCGCGCAATCGTACACTTTTCAACTAATTAAAAAACATCCAAATCCACACAACATACATGCAAACCATCAAGGATGCTAATTATGGCTGCAACCAAATAGGTTAGTGCATAATGTACAACATGATTCAGATCTGGAAAAATTAATTCCAGCAATCCGAACGTAACCATCATACAAGATTACAGCACTAATACAAATCTGAAATAAATTTCAGCAGGGTGCCACCATGCCCCATCTAATCTAGGATTAATTAATCACATCATGGGATCATGATTTTGCATGGAGTGGCTCTGATACCACTGAAGGAAACCGCAATTCAGATCTGAAACTTCTCAATAAGAGACTACTATGGCTGATGCAATGCATGACAGATTTTTCAAAATCTGATTTCTGCACTATGCAGCGGAAATCAGCCATAAAGAATCGCATAGAAACTCCATTAAATCATGATCAACATGTGTCCAATTAATAGAGATGATAGAAGACTATTACCTCGATGTTTTGGAAGCTTTAATCCTCTGAAAAACTGATGCAAAAAGGGTGAACTCAGGTCTGCAATCAGCAAGTATGTTGCTGGAATTCTGCTGCAGAAATTGTGTTCTCTTTTGATCTTCTCCTCTATCTCACTTCCAAATCTGATTGGCTAAGATGGTGGGATCTTGATCTAGGAAACAAGAACTATTTCTCCAAGGGAAAAACTCAGACCTTAAGCTCTCATCTATCAAGAAGAGAAGCAACCAAGGCTGGATGTGTGGGAGACTTGTGGCTCTCTTCTAGTGTTGGACGTCCAAAGGGGAAGTGGTTTCTTTTAAAGAAACTTTTGTGGAAACCTTTCCCATAAAGTTATCTCTCCTTATTCTAATTGATGTCCAAAAAGGAAAGACTTATTTCCTTTAAGAAACACTCCAATTAGAAAATGAAACTAAAAGGAACTTTCCATACAATTAGTAATCCTAGTTGTAGAACACTTACTAATTTTAAGTTCCTAATCCAAAAAGGAAACTAACTCATAGGAATACTAATCCAAAGAGGAGTCCAACTTTCCAAGTAGAGAGTCCTACTCAAAGTTGGAAACCTTACCCATGGAAATCCTATTATGGACGTCCCACATATCAAAGCACATCATGGCCCACATATAATTTATCTAGAGTTAAATTCATGTATGCCATCAAAGGCCTATTTGAATTTAAACTCAAAATTATTTTTCCACTAAAATAATTCATCCTTATGTTATCTAAACATCTTAGGAAACCATGCCAATCTTGGTAAGTGACTAGAGAAGGGACCAAAAGACATATTTGCCATTGGCTCCCAAAATGACCAAAATGTCCATGTTAAACCCATAGCAACATTAAGACCATTTTAACCGTAACTCATTCCACTAGAGAGTTATGGTTGAACTCCAAGGACAAATATATATTATAATAAGCTTGTCATAAAACGACAGTTGTCTTCGACCTACTAAGTGTAATGACCTGAATGCCCCTCTATGTAACATCCATAATCGAGTTAGGTTATCATATGTACTATCAACCTTCCCGATTACATCTAAACCTTAGAACTTCATATCCTTAACATAATCATCATTCGAATATCATTCTCTTGATCCAGGGAGCGACCCACAAGTTCAATATCCATATGGAACATCCATATACTAAGATCTTAGATTTTGATGATTAATCGGATAATTCTAAGGGGACGATTATTCCATCATCAGATGGCATAGATTCTATATTGCATCTGCACGTCCCAACTGATCAAGACCGAGTACCCAAAACACAGAGCTGTGGACCCATGAAAAGAATCTCACCCATAGTGAATTAAAGCACAAGAACTTGACTTCGTCAGTTCATCCACAAATGCTCAAGATTAAGAGCACCGGTTACTCAGTAGCATGAGGTGACTTGATCTCTTTTCTGTGATAGTACTATTTTAGAGATCACACCTACCATGGTCCTGTTCAATGCATTGCATATGCACTAATGAGATGAATCCGGGAAATCCCTCCCATGACTTAGGTAAGTCACCCTGAATACAGGAGAGTCTCTCATTATAACTTATACCAAGATGAAGTGCCCAGCTCCATCTCTCAGTTATGAACAAATATGATGTTTCCAGTTGTCCATGAATTAGATCTATCTGTGCGTAGACACTTCACACCTAATTCATTTACTAGAAACAATGGGCCTTACGCAACCATACATATACATGTTTAAGCATAAAAGAGTCTTTCAATTAAATAACCAGTAAATATCCAATAACAAAGGATGAGAGTGCAGCTAGTGGGCTTTAGGGCATACACCAATCCCAACAAACTCCCACTTGCACTAAAGATCACTACTTCCTAACCTAACACCCATAGACTCAACATGAGAAGTGAAGACTTTCTCTGTAAGAGTCTTAGTGAATGGGTCAGCTAAGTTATTTGCTGAAGCAATATGCTCCACCACTATCTCTCCATCCTGAATGAATTCCCGGATCAAGTGGTACTTTCTCTGAATGTGCTTTCCTTTCTTGTGATTCCTGGGCTCTTTGCACTGTGCTACAGCACCAGTGTTATCGCAGTACATGACAATCGGTTTTTGTACTGCGGGAACAACTCCCAATTCCATCAGGAATTTTCTGAGCCATACCGCTTCCTTCGCGGCTTCCGATGCCGCCACATACTCTGCTTCCATGGTAGAATCAGCTATACAGGATTGCTTGACACTTCTCCATGATATAGCCCCTCCTGAAATACTAAAGACGTACCCTGAGGTAGACTTTCTGGCATCACTATCAGATTGGAAATCAGAGTCTGTATACGCCAATGGCGTTAGATCATCTGCTCGAAAGGTTAGCATATAATCTTTCGTTCTCCGAAGATACTTGAATATATGCTTAACAGCTGTCCAATGCATAGGTCCAGGGTTTGACTGATATCTGCTAACCATGCCAACGGCAAAGCAAATATCTGGTCTAGTACATAACATAGCATACATGAGGCTTCCAACAGCGGATGCATATGGAACTCTCCTCATGCTCTCTATCTCTTCAGATGTCTTTGGACATTGATCTCGAGACAGTGGTACTCCATGTCTAGAAGGTGGGAGGCCCTTCTTGGAGTCATGCATATTAAACTTGACCAATATCTTCTCAATGTAAGAAGATTGGGATAGGGCTAACATCTTATTCTTGCGATCACGCAAAAGCTTGATCCCTAAGATATAGCTGGCCTCACCCAAATCCTTCATCTGAAATTGAGAGGATAACCAAACTTTTGTGGATGACAATAAACCTACATCATTTCCTATGAGTAATATGTCATCTACATACAGAACCAAAAATGCAACTGCTTTCCCATTTCCTTTCTTATACACACACGGTTAATCAATGTTTTGATCAAAGCCAAAAGATTTGACTGCCTGAGTAAACTTGATGTTCCATGCTCTAGATGCTTGCTTAAGTCCATAGATAGACTTCTTAAGTTTACAAACCATGTTATCTTGGCCACTAGCAATGAAGCCCTCTGGTTGCATCATATAGATGCATTCGTCAAGACTTCCATTAAGATACCCAATGAAGTAGCACATTTCCGATCTGGGTTCTAGCTTGGTAGCTTTATCATTCAGTACATAGGCTGGACAACCCCAAATGTGAATATGTTTCAAACTAGGTTTTAGGGCTTTAGGGCATACACCAATCCCAACAATTTTTGCCTTCCGGAATGCCCTGTTACCAGGGCACGAGCTGTGGAAAGATTTAGCTGGAGATCCCGCTCCCTCCATGCCGGCCTTGATGTCCCGGATATAACGCTATATCGCCCGGGAGGAAGACGAAATCCGGGCTCGGGAGGAGGAAGGCCGGGAGGACGCAGGCCCGGAACCCAAGGAAAGAAGCAACCAGCCCCAGCAGAGGGGCAAGAAGCCATTCCAGAAGCAAGAGCCGAAACAAGCCTGGGTCTCCAGTTCGGCGAGAGCTTCAGCGTCCAGGTCCGGGGGCAGCAGGAGGGCCAGACCTTCCTCTAACGCCTACCAGGCTATGAACATCGTCTTCAAGGAGCCGATCCACCAGGTTATGAACAAGGTAAAGACCCAGCCATTCTTCAAGTGGCCTCGTCCCTTGCCAGGCGATCCCTCCACCCGTGACCAAACCAAGTTCTGTGCCTACCATAAGGGTAATGGGCACAGGACCGACGAGTGTAGGACTCTGAAGTTTCACCTGGAGAGGCTCGCCAAGGAAGGCCACCTTGCAGAGTTCGTGAAGGCATGAGACGTCGGCAGCGGCGGCGGCAGCCGAGCTTATCAGAGCGCGACTAGGGATCCAGACAGCGAAGACTCTGAAAAGATCATCAATGTGATCCATCTGGCGCCCTCAGCTTCCTCTCCCTCGGCTCGAGACAGCCCTCAGGCTCGTGCCGAAGCCGAGCGGGCCTCGCACGGGAAGGAGGTGATGAGAGCCGAACTCAGGCCAGCGTCCAAGAAAGCGCGCCGGACTGACCGGCCATCTCGTTCTTGGACAAAGATCTGGAGGGAATCCAACTCCCTCACAACGACCCTCTGCTCTTGACCATGAAGCTGAAGGACTTCACTGTGAAGAGGATCCTCGTAGAATCCGACAGCTCTTCCGAGGTCCTCTACTATGAGTGCTTCAAGAAGATGAAACTCTCAGAAGCTGACCTCACGGAGGTCCGTGCGCCCTTGCTGGGGTTATCCGCCAAACCAGTCTATCCCAAGGGTAAAACACCCTGGAAACCCGAGTGGGCGGGGCCTCCGTGATGGCCGACTTTCTAGTCGTGGAAGCTACTTCTCCCAACAACGTCATCTTGGGCAGAACGTGGCTCCACAAGCTGGAAGCAGTCCCCTCTTGCCTCCACCAAAAGCTGAAGTTCATGCTCGAAGACAAGGAGGGCAAGATGGAGGTGGTCACAGTGGAAGGAGATCAGCAGCTAGCCAGGCAGTGCATGCTGTCCGTGGTCCCCGTAGAGAAGGAGCCAGAGCGCGTCAACCTGGTGGAGTTTGAAAAGGGTCTAGATGAGATCGGCTGAGACCCTGACAAGAAAAGTATAGAGGACCTAGCTGAAGTCAGGCTCGACCCAGTAGACCCTGACAGATTTTTCCTAATCGGCACTCAGCTGCCAGATGAAGAGAGAGTCGAGCTCTCAAGGTTTCTAGTGCAGAACGTGGATGTCTTCGCCTGGGCCCCGAGCGAAATGCCTGGGGTCGACCCCGAGGTCATGTGCCGCAGGCTGAATGTGGATCCCAGCCACAAGCCAGTGGTGCAGAAAGCCCGAAGGACGGGGTTGCAGCAGACAGACGCGGTAGTCGAAGAGGTCGACAAGTTGCGAGGCAGGCGCAATCCGGGAGGTCCAGTACCCGGTTTGGCTAGCCAATACGGTGGTGGTTAAGAAGAAGACTGGCAAATGGAGGGTGTGTGTGGACTTCACAGATCTCAACAGGTCCTACCCTAAAGATAGTTTCTCCCTTCCGAAGATTGATCAGATGATCGACGCTACCGCCGGCCATGACTGAATGAGCTTCCTTGATGCCTACAGAGGCTACCATCAAATCCCGATGTATGAGCCAAACGAGGAGAAAACCGCATTCATAACCCCCCGTGGCACTTATTGCTACAAGATAATGCCCTTCGGGCTGAAGAACGCAGGGGCAACATATTAGCGCCTCGTGACAAAGATGTTCCAGGCTCAGCTCGGCAAGACGGTGGAAGTCTACATTGATGACATGGTCGTCAAGTCCAAGCACTCCAGCGACCATCTGGCGGATCTGGCCTAAGTCTTCGGCATCCTTCGCGCGTTCAAGCTCAAGCTAAATGCTTCCAAGTGCGCCTTCGGCGTAGCTTCTGGCAAGTTCCTCGGAAGCCTGGTAACGCGGAGGGAAATAGAGGCCAACCTGGACCAGATTACTGCAATCTTGGGCATCCAGAGCCCATCTAATACAAAGGAGGTCCAGAAACTTACAGGCATGGCTGCAGCACTCAATCGCTTCATCAGCCGATCATCAGATAAGTGCCGGCCTTTCTTTCAGCTTCTGAGGAAAAACTTGAAATTCCAATAGACCCCTGAGTGCGACCAAGCGTTGGCAGCACTCAAAACTTATTTGTCTTCACCACCCTTACTCTCCACCCCAGCTCAGGGGGAGATTTTGTATCTATATCTTGCGGTCTCAGATCATGTGGTGAGCTCCGTCCTCATCAGAGAGGACGAAGGAGTCCAAAAGCCAATTTACTATACAAGCAAGATCCTGCTTGATGCCGATACCAGATACCTTTTGTTGGAGAAGCTCACACTGGCACTCGCCAGCGCCTCCCGCAAGCTCTCCCATTATTTCCAATCCCACGCCAATGTGGTGATCACGGAGCATTCACTCCGTTCTATATTCAAAAAAGCTGACTTTTCAGGGCGAATCTCAAAATGGGCAGTCGAACTGGGGTAGTATGACATTCAGTACCATCCCCGGGCTGCGATCAAAGCCCAGATTCTAGCAGACTTCATTGTAGAGTTCGTCTCACCAAACTTGGCTCCGACCCAGCCCGGCACGGAACTGGGGGGCATAGGGCATGAGCCTGAAGTTACCGAGGTCGAACAAGCTCCCGCCTCGGCATGGAAGGTCTTTGTTGACGGTTCGTCCACCTCCAAGAGAGCAGGCACCGGGATAGTCCTCCAATCGCCAGAGGGACTGGTCATAGAGCAAGCCTTCACCTTAGACTTCAACAAAGCAGCAAACAATGAAGCGGAGTATGAAGCACTGATAGCAGGGCTGAACAGCGCCCGAATCCTCGGAGCCCAGCACCTGGTGATCTTCAGCGATTCGCAACTGGTAACTAGCCAGCTCGCTGGAGACTACCAGGCCAGGAACGACAGGATGGCGGCCTACTTAGCCCTCACGAAAAAACTACTCTCTCATTTCCAGACAGCCGAGGTCAAGCAGATCTCCAGAGATACCAACACGCACGCGGATGTGCTTGCAAACCTGGCCTCCGCTGTCGAAGTAGGAAAGAAAAGGACTGTCGAGGTTGGGTCGATATCAAGATCAAGCCTAGAGCTCCACTCACCTCGGCAAGTCCTTTGTGTTGATCTCGGCCCGAGCTGGATGGATCCGATCATCTCTTGAAGGACGACCAGCTCCCCGAGGACAAGACTGAAGCCCACCAAATCAGACTCAAGGCAGCTCGTTCTGGCTATCTCCCGAAGGCAAACTCTACATAAAATCCTTCACGGGTCCCTACCTCCAATGCGTCCATCCGAGCAAGGTGGACAACTTCCTGTATGAGATCCATGAAGGAATCTGTGGCAGTCACATCGGAGGTCGATCACTGGCCTACAGGGCTATAAGCCAAGGATACTGGTGGCCCTAGATGCAGAAGGATACGCAGGTATATGCCAGGAAATGCGAGAAATGCCAGAAGTTCTCCCACTCTCTTCATCAGCCAGCGCAAGACCTGAGTCCCCTCTCTAGTCTGTGGCCCTCCGCTCAATAGGGGCTGGACATTGTGGGGCCTCTCCACCGTGCTCCAGGGAACAAGAGATGGCTGATAGTTGTTACGGATTACTTCACAAAGTGGATAGAAGCTGAGCCGCTGTCCTCCATCACTGATAGGGACTCTAGGAACTTCGTGTGGAAAAACATCATAACGAGGTTCGGCATCCCCAGGACCCTGATTTCGGACAACGGGACTCAGTTCGACTCCAAATCCTTCAAGGACTTCTGCCAAGAGCATGGCATCAGAAACCATTACTCCACTCCGGCATATCCACAGAGCAATGGCCAGGCCGAAATTTCCAATAAGATAATCCTGGACGGCCTGAAGAAGCGGTTAGACAAGGCAAAAGGGAGATGGGTAGAGGAGCTTCCCAGCGTGATGTGGGCATACAGAACGACTCCAAGGCGCTCCACCTCGGCTACACCTTTCTCTCTGGTGTACGGGATGGAGGCGGTCATTCCCTTAGAAATTGGCCTCCCCACCCTAAGGACAGAGTTGGTCTACCAGGGCCGAAACGAGACAAACTTGGCAATGGAGCTGGACCTAGCAGACGAGCATTGAGAAGCAACAGCCCTACAACTGACTGACTATCAACAGCGGCTAGCCAAAGGATATAATGAAAAATTCAGAGAAAGAAGTTTCTCCGTAGGGGAACTAGTTCTGAAGAAGACCCTGCCAGCCGACAAAGATCCGAATGAAGGAAAACTGGCCCTGAACTGGCATGGCCCTTTCAGGGTGGTCTCACTGGCAGGACGATCCTCTTACAAGCTCGAAGACTTAGAAGGCAAGCCGTTGCCGAGACCGTGGAATGCATCCCACTTGAAGAAATTCTACTTCTAAAGATGTAACATGAGTCTCAGAATCAATGAAAGCAGCGTTTGCCCTGTCATCAATCTGTGTCATCTCTCCTTATCTGAGTTCGGCAGTTTTGGGTCCCTGACCTTGGAAGAGACTTCGGATTCATACATCCAGTCGCTTCCTAAAGTTCGGGTCCATGACCCTGGAAAAGGCTTCGGATTCATACATCCGGTCGTTTCCTAAAGTTTGGTTCCATGACCCTGGAAAAGGCTTTGGATTCATACATCGAGTCGTTTCCTAAAGTTCGGGTCCATGACCCTGGAAAAGGCTTCGGATTCATACATTCGGTCGTTTCCTAAAGTTTGGGTTCATGACCCTGGAAAAGGCTTCGGATTCATACATCCGGTCATTTCCTAAAGTTTGGGTCCATGCCCCTGGAAAAGGCTTCGGATTCACACATCCGGTCGTTTCCTAAAGTTTGGGTTCCTAACCCTGGAAGAGGCTTCGGATTCATACATCCAGTCGCTTCCTAAATTCCGGGTTCATACACCCCTCGAGATCGTTCCCGAACTCAGGCTCGCACAGCCGAGATCCTCGAAGTTCTGGGTCCGTCTCGGCAAAAGACAGTTCATCTCGGCCAATGGCGGTCCATTTCGGCCAGTGACAGTCTTCGAAAGAAAAAGAGCAGTGCAAGCACTAAAGTGCAAAAAAGCAGCACAAAATTGCAAATATCGCAAAACAGTATAAGAAAAGCAAAGAAGAAATACACAGAAATACTATACACAGATTGTATAATCACAAAAATTGTTCTTTTTATTCATTGTAATTACTTCATTACAAGGATTACAGAGAAGAAAACAGAGTACAGAAAGGAGGTTCGCTGTCCTCTAAAAATAGAAAAAGAAAGGAGGCTTCGAGACTGCTCTTCGCTGATTCCATCCGCTGACTGGAGATCTTCAGCCGCAAGGCTTCTCGATTCCGCCCGCTACCTGGAGGTCTTGATATCCCACATGACGACCTGCGGCGTGGTCCCACACAGAGCCCTGTGGGATGAAAACAAGACCCCCCCAGCCGCCCGGAGGCGCCTGGACCTGGTGTTCAGTGCCAGGAGCTCTACAATACGCTTTGGTTGGTCAGACCAAGCTTTGCAAAAAAGATCGAGCTCCTGGTACAGTCGATGCTTGGATCTCCATAGAGCACCCTTGTTCAGAGGGCGCGCAGTCCATGGAGATCGCCTTCAGAGGGAGCGCAGACCACAACAGACAGTCCCTCCCAGAGGAAGCTATCTTTTGGCGCAAGGGCTTCACCCAGGTCAAAGGCTCCTAAACCTCTACAGTATCTAGCTACCAGGATGTCTGGCAGAGGCAAAGGGGTCCCCATTACAGTCAAAAGCAAAAGGGGAGAAGGGCCTCTGGTTTAAGTCCTCTCTCCCATGGCGAGCTTACCCCCCGTATTTATAAAGGGATGGAGGGCTCGACACTCAAGGAAATTTATGGGGCGAGGTCTCCCACGCCCCACTAGGAGCGCACGTCTTCCAATATGCTGACCACCGGCTCTGATGGTGACACGTGGAGCCATCTACTCGATTTCCTCGTTGACCATACCGCCATACTTACTGCTATTTATAGTCTTCAGAATACGGAGTATCAGCGCGAATATCTAAGAAGACCGCTCGGTACTCTCCCTAACTCAACTCACGCGTCTTGTCACGAAAAACACTCAGCTGAACTCAAGCATAGAAGAGCCGAGCTCAAAAAGATGGATGTGACAGAAATTACAAGAGCGAAAGCAGGAGAGACAGGGGTCTACGGCGACTTCGGTACTCCTGCTGGCTTAGCCCAGGACTAAACTGGGGGCAGTTCGACATCTACTCCTACTGAGTCCGTACACATTCAAAACGTTCAACCGAAAAAAAAAACACGCGACTGGTAAAGAAGAGACAAGCAGCTGGAGAAACTTTCAATTGCATTAAAATTTTGTTCATTACACAGCGCGGCATATACAATTGAAAGAAATTACAAGGAACATAAAATAAAAAAGCCTTCTCCACGATCAGAGGCGACAAGATTGTCCCGAGGTCATGCTCGATCAGATGTGCGGGCGGCAGCGTCAGAAGCTTCGCCGGTGGGAGGGGCAGAGTTCGGCGTCGGAAGTGGAAACGGAGGGGGTACCCGGAAGGATGGGTGATCCTTCGAGACCCCGGCCTCCTTCAGGCCAGCGCGCCATCCTTTCACCCATGCCTTATCCCACACAACGAGGACTCTTTCCTTGTAGTAGGCAGTGACCTGCGCTCTGGCGTCCTCAAATGCACCATCGCACTCTGAAGTCTGACTCGAGCTTCGCCTCGGCTTCATCCGCCCTTTTGGATTCGGCTTGAAGCAGGGCCGCGTAGTCATCTTCCATCTTCGAGATGGAGACCTCGAGTTCGGCCACTCTAGTCCTCTCCGCCTCGGCATCTCCCTTCGCTTGCTCGAGCCTTGCTGCATACTCTTCCTCAGCCCTCGTCAATTTCTAAGTAACGCCGTCTAGGGATTCCTGCAGGCCATTTTTCTCCGCGGTCAGCTCGGCAATGTCGGCGCCGTATCCGCACAGTCTGTCGGCAGCGACCATGGACTTCTGCACTGCCTATTGGAGAAACAAGGCGTTCAGGACAAAATTCAGGAAACACTGATAATGAACAACTGGATAAAATATGTAGCGGTTCAAATGGATTTACCGTGAAATTCGACTGCAACATCGACAGTATCAGCTTCTGATCGCTGTACCTGTCTAGTTGCGCCATGTCTCGAGGAAGGGCGCAGGCTAGCCCGAGTGTCTTGAGGACCGGGGGATCGATCTTGTGGAGAACGTGATCGTCCATCGTCATCGGCCTCCCCGGTTCAAGCATGAAGCTCGGCTCCCACGGATGTGGGCCCCGGAATGGCGAAGCCGCGGCCGAACTAGGACCTGCATCGGTTCTCGGCATCTTCAGCAGCCGAACTTCCTCTTGCCCGGCCTCAGCCGGGGACGAACGTACCTTCGGACCGGCGGGGCTAGGAGGAGCAGAGACCTCTACCGCAGCCACCGGAGAAGCTTCCCGAACCCTCGGAGAGGGAACCTCAAGGGGACTCAAATTCGTAGGCACCTGGGGAGCTAGGGCATCTTCAACTCCGAGCACCAGGGTCTCGAGGTCCTCAAAGGACAGACGTCTGTCGCGCCTCATCTCCGAACTCGGCGAAGGAGATCGGGTAATTTGACTCGACTTCCTTCCTGAGGCCTCGTGTGGTCTCGACCCTGACGTGGAAGCTTGGGCACCGGACGCAACTCTGACGTCGGACGTCACCCGTGAAGGCCCCTCTTCGACCCTTACTCTAGGACCGGCCTGTTCTCACCCTGCCTCGGGATCGGCACCGCCGAACCTTCACCTCGGGGCGGCTCGATTGTGCCCCTTAAGTACCCACGATACTTCGGCTGGTACCCTAGCAGTGACCAAGCCGCCCTGCCATCGTGACCACTGTATCGCTTTACTAAGCAGAGCCAGGCTTCATTCCTCTTCCAGATGTACCGAGCAGCCTGTTTTCTCTCCTTCAAAGCTGCACAGTGATCAGAGGTATCAGCATGGCGGAACAGAAAAGAAGTCATATGGGAAACGAACAAAGAAAAAAGGGTATTTACTTGGAACAGTCCCGAAATGGCGAGGAACCTGGTAGCCTCTATCGGTGTCGGCCATCCCGAACTCCCAGTTGCCCGAGACATACAGAAGATCGTCTCCGGCATATTTATTCGAATCTTCCAAGTACCGGACGAAGCCATCCCGACCCGGCTTAGCCCGGAGATAATAAGCACCTCCGGACTTACATATATCATAGACGTCCTCAATATCGAAGATGCCGAGGTTAATGCCCATAACCTCGTTTAATTTGGCCGTGCCCATCACGATCTTGAAAGCATTGGGCAGCAACTGGCAAGGGCAGAGACACCACTGACTGAGGCATCTCCTAAGAAGGGGATGAAGGGGAAATCGGACCCCACCTTCTGTCACGGCCACTAGGGGGAAAGGCATCCAACCCCCCGAGGAGTCACGGAGGTTGATGCCATTGGGTTCAGCGCCCCTGACTTGGACATCGGCGGGAATCCTAAAAGTCGACCTGAAACCCTCAATCGCCGCCTCGCCCTCTTACCAATGGCTATAGATGCCCATTCCTGCCCTAATCTAAAAGCAGAGGAATCCTTAACCTAGATACCCACAGGAAGGAGGCAGGGTAAAGGGGACTTACGGGGGTGAAACGAAGATGCTGAGCAGCAAAGAGACTCGGCCCCAGCAACGCTCCACTTCTCAGGCGGAGTTCCCTCGCAGCAGCTTCCTCCTCTCTGATTCAGAATGACAAACAGGGAAGAAATGAACCTTGATTGCCCTATATATAGCAGAAGGGACCCCCTCTTCAGAAACCCTAATGGCGCACGCTAAGTAACACTTCCTAGGGCTCCGCGCACATCATTTCAAATATTGAATACATCCCTGACAAAACGGCGCGCGCAACATCGAGGCAATCAGTCAACTAATCAGAAAATGACACGCGGAGCCGTCGATATATCTTCGGCATTGATTGACAGACGCCATTTATTACCTCGACCATCCAAAGCGACTCCGATCAAAGGCCAAGCGCCAACTGCCAAGACCAAGCAGGACAATCCCAAAAGAACTCCTCGTCATATAGCTCCCGACCTCACTTTGCTGGCGAACCTCGCAAGGTCAGAAGCTAGGGGCAATTGTGTGGGGAGATTTCCAAAACTCTAGGATTATGCTAATCACGGCTGTAAGATGGGATTAAGCATTCTCACGTGCCTCCCGCGTGCCATCTACGTGGCGCCAGGCTCACCTCGGCTACCAGGGTAGATGCCTCAGCCGAAGTCAGACATTTTTTGGCCGCAAGTGCCGAGCTCGGCTGCCCAGGTGCCCACCTCAGCTAAAAGCTTGACCTCGGCCAAAGGAGCCAGGACGAAAGCCGAAGTAAGAGAGAATCTCCACTCGCGCCCTTCGCCCGCCACGCCATCGGGCACGTGGAGGAATAGGGGCACGAGCCAGTAAGACAGATGCGACATCCCGCCGTCCACAATCTTTGCCAGATCGCTGACAGGGCGGCATCCAGATCGCTTTCAGGCAGCAGATCATCTTCTTCATTTGGATAAGTCCTATAAGGCACCCCGATTATTGTGGGTCATATTTTTCCGCGCACCTATACGTATTATACTAAAAGACGAAAACAAACATGACTTATGTATAACTTAAGTTTTCAAATGCATAAATCTTCATTCATAATCTTAGTTGTATGAACCCCCTTTGTAGGAACCTGCGATGGGATTTATTGCCTCCCAACTGAACTCTCATACACTGGATTGAAAGATGCTTTTCTTTACTATTAAAATAGTCATCTATGCATCCATTTTTTTTTACATCGATGAGAATAATAAAGGGAAATCTTCATATAAGGCCTCAAGTTAGATTAATACAAGTTCAGCTAACACATCAAGTTTCAGTTCGTATTCGCCATATAGGTCACAAAAATTACACAACATATAATCACGATAAAAGCAAATAATTTGCAAGTAGCTCTACTTTTGCATCCAACTTTGCATCAATCGAACTCAGCCTTGTTTCCATGCACTCCAACTTTGGTGACAAATTACAAAGTTCTCTGTAAGATATGGAACAGTGGCGGACCCAGGATTTTCATTTGGGTGGGGCGGAAGATGTTCAATTATAAAAGTTAAAATCATCGCAACTACCAATCATCAACGCCGACGACAAATAATCTCCACTGATTGCATGGTTCTAAGGTTTTTTTTTTGGCAAATTAAGTTAAATAACTCAATTCTCGTAAAAGCTTTTTAATTACCTCAAAGATTTCGCAATAACTATTTATCCTTAAGGTAATGCAAAGTGATATGATCTTTATCAATTGGGTCCCACAAAATAATTGTTTATATGAGTGGATGGGTAAAACAATATATATAAACACTCCCTCAAAATAGTGAATGGTTGCACGTGCATTAGTCTCATTCTGACCTTAATAGGTATTTTGTATTAATTGGGATTGTAGAATGGAATGTGATAAAAATTTAGAGAGAAATTGTAGGAAGAGATAAGATGAGAGAGGTTTTAGGAGAAGATTAGATTGGTAAGATGAGAGAGATTTTAGGAGATTGGATTAGATATTGTAGAATGTGCATTAGCAAATTAGAAAGAGGGCGATTTTTTCAACAAAGCACCCGGGGCGTTTTCTAATCTGCCTCATTAAATATTAAAGATATCCAATGAAGTTAAGGGATGATGCAGATCGGACCTGGGGCGACCGCCCCAGGTACTTACAACATGGGTCTGCCTCTGATATGGAAGATCGGTTTACAGCAGAATTAGCGCCCTTCAATTCGTCCATGGATATTTCATCTTTCAAAATAAACATGCCGCAACCATTTTCACCCTAAAAACATTGAGGCTAATTAGTTCCTTGTTTTATTTTCTTTGAATGAATTGAAGAGGAGAAGAGAAAAAAACTCACATTACAGTCTAGGCATTTCCAAAACTTTCTACTAGGGTTAGATGGGGTATGGGAAGCCTTTGAAATCATATATCATGCCCACAAGTGCATTTTGGAGCCCAATGCAAACTTCGAACACGAGATGAATTTGACCTGCCTATAAATTAAAACAATCACATTATAAATCCCTTAAATTAACAACCTAAACCTTGATGGACCATTAACAAATAAAAAAATTAAATTCTTAAATTGGACACTTACTCGTACATGATTGCGTTGCCATGGATGAAACTCACCTGTTCATTAAACTAAAATTAACATCAATATCATTATGTTATATTTCAACTAAGTTTTTTCCTCCTATTGTAATTGGAGATATACTCTCAACTGTTTTTTTCCTGTTATCATATATAAATGACCCATTTGAGTTTCCAAATGGACATGGGTAAAGGAATTTTAATTTTGAGGAGTGGCCAGATTTAACAAAATTTTAATAACAGTATAAGTGGCACACTACGTTATTTTGCCTCATGTATCAAAATATTATTTGAGCAAGGATTCTCATTGATAGTGGCTTGTCTTCTAGACTAAAGAATTCCCAAATTCCCAATCATTTCAGACACCCCTATTTTGAAATCTGCCATGCCATGTGATCGCCGGAGCAAGGATCGAATGCCCATATGAAAATTTGCCAAACGCCCATATGAAATTCGCCATGCCATTGTGACGATTTAAAATCGAAAGAGTATGAGATTAAGGACCGTAGACGTAGCCAGGAGCCTCCTTGAAAAAAGGTATGTGTAAGACCCCGACCCGAGAGACCTCGATTAGAGTTAATTAAGTGTGTTTTAGTTTTAAGTGTGTCTAGTGGTTTTTGGATTAGTTTGGGGATTAGAATAGCTTTTATAATAGCTTTGGAGAATTTGGAGAGCCTTTTACTTATGGGACCCTTTGGGGGTTCTTGTTACGAATTGTGTGAGATTGGGGGTTTACCGATGATTTCTAAAAATTGTGTTTTTAACCCCATTTGGACTTATTTTGTTAATCCTTACAACTTTCATGTTGACATCGTTCCCATTCGAGAGCCCTAAACTAGGTTTTTCGCAGTTTGAGTGCAAAATGGTCTTTTTACCCAAAATCTGGACACCGATTTCAATGTCACCAAAATGTGCAAAATATATACTTTTTGGAAACTAGAAATTTTGCCGATTAACTTTGTCTGCTTCGTCGAATTAGTTTGAAGCCCCGAATGCCATGTTTTGAGCCCGATAAGTCTTTTAAGTTGTGGGCCCCATTCCCACTTACTATATATAGAAAGCTCCTTCTTCATTTTTCCATTTCTGGCAAAAACCCTAAAAGGAGAAGAGATTTCCAGCCCTAGGGTTTTCCCTTGCCTTTTTCTTGCTTCTTCATCTTCAATCCTTCACCAAGTTAGTGCTAATGGAGAAATAGAGGTTACAATCTTCTTCCTCGTCTCAAGGGCTTCATTTTGACACCATTTTTGAAAAAAACCGCCCACTCCAATACTTCCTTTAGGCAACACCTTGCTTTTTGAAGAACTTCTTTGTAAGTGATCTTCCTAAAAGTTTAGAATCTTGTTTGTTTAGCCCTAGGGAAGCTCCATTTCGTTTATTGGAAGATTTCGTTTTGTTTTACTTGGATTTTGATATTTTAGGGTTTGGATTTGGGGGTTTTTGTATAGGTGTTTGATTGTGGGCTTAAGAAGTGATTAGAGCTCAATTTGATTGGCATTGGACCCAAGGCAAGTGGATGAAATGATTCTCATGTGTTTATCATATTTTATGCAAAATCTTGATTTATCTTTATTGATAGTTTTAATGGTTTATCATGCTTGATGGTTTGGTATTATTGATTTTAAATGATGATTTGATGAGATGAGGAGGTTAAGGAAGGGCCCAAATATTCATGAAGTTATGTTTGGAAGAAAGGGGAAAGAAAGGAAATGGATAGGAGTTAGACAAGAGAGGAATTCAACCAAATGGGTTGAGATTCGTCCCAGAACTGATCGATCGCCCATCAGGTCCGATCGATCGGACTGTAAATAACTGGGAGTGTTTTCAGAATCGATCGATCGCACATCAGGTCCGATCGATCGGACTGTAAATAACTGAGAGTGTTTTCAGAACCGATCGATCGCCCATCAGGTCCGATTGATCGGACTGTAAATAACTGTGAACGTTTCAGGACCGATCGATCGGCCAATGAGTCCGATCGATCGGACTGAAATGAGATGAACTACAAAATAAGGGAATTATGGGACTGTTCTCCAGATTCATTTCAAGCCCATACTCAAGTCCAATTCAGCTCCATCCCTTCTCTTCTTATTTGAAGGCATTGAACCCGTAATGATGCATTTGAACCCATGAAAGATTTGAGTAAATTGTGATGGGTTGTAGTGGGGAGGTATTGTTTGGAGCCCCAATGTTATTTAAGGACTCATAAGGCATTATATGAAGTCCGGAGGAAGGAGGAATCTCATCATGGAGATTCCATGAGGTTTTCTAGATTGACCAATGTGTATAAGGACCCGGAATGTCCCTAACTCTTAAAGAGTACCAAATTACATCATGATAGACATACGGGACCCTATTCACACTGAATCAATTCTAGGAACCCCATGGTTTAGCCTGTAAATGTGTGGGAAACTATTTATATTCGATTTTCAACCAAACTCCTATTTTGGGATTTCAACCCATGATATGTGAGTACACTTGACCCGAGGGCATTGTGTTACCATATTGTTAATTTGTTTAGACCCGTCCCGACTTTTATGCTTCTTATACCTATGGGTACCCCACTCCATTATGTGTATTTATTTGCTTTGATTTTTGCATGTTACCTATGAGTCGGCACCACTAAGCTTGGATAACCTTATCAGTTTGATCCACCGGTTTGGATATCCCCCTTCTGTTATACCCGCTGCAGCATGGTTCCCGCCTCGCCTCGATATACCCGGTTCGCTACCGTGGTCCTGCAGAGTATTATAAGTATTTATTATATAAAATCGTTGACTCTCCTCACCTCGTGTGACTGAGGTTAACGTCGTTGATTCTCCTCACCTCGTGTGACTGAGGTCAATGTCCCGATGTGCTCTCTTCACGTCGGTGAGAGAGGATGTAGCTTTGTGTGGTTGCCATCTTGACTGTTCCTTATCCTTGGTACCTCTACTGTTTTATATCGTTCATGTTGATATTTAACAAATGATGCATTATCTTTTATGAAAATTCATTATTTATCTAGGTTTCACTATGTTTCTAAAGGCATCATTGTTTTGAATTATTGTTATATCTTTTCATCCACCTGCCAGACCGTCGTGTCGAATCCATTTATTTTGGTACTCAGGTCCCGAGCTTATTGCCATTGAGGAGGAGCCTGAGGATGCGGTTGGTGAACCGCAGCGAGTGATTGAGTGGCAAGCCGACGATGTCATGTAGATATTCGGCCTTGCCTTGAGAACGTCACATTTTCGGAACTTATGATATCTTTAATTTAGGTTTTGTTGGTTGTATGGTCTTTGTTGACCATTATTTTGGGGCATTAATCAACTGATCTTTTGTAATTACACTTAAAGTTACTTTTAGGGAATATGCTTATGATCATTGCTCATTCTGATATCTTGTCATGTTAATCATAGGTCAATCTCATTTATGGGATGGAATAACATTATTATGATTTGCTACACGCTTCCGCAATCTTGAGAATGTGTTCGATATGGTTGTATGTGAGATGATGTGTAAAGATAATCCTCACCGCGGAACCCTGTGGGAAATCACGTGCACGGATAAATGCTCTTTTAATTCCGTGTGTGGTTTAGCCAAAGAGATGCACGTGGCGCGGCATCATCACCGTCCCGATCCCGGACTTGGCCTTTTTCCCCTAGTCCCGGTCTGGAGTCGCGACAGTATGCAATCTCATCTTCCTAGTTTTAAAAATCTGGCAAAACTGTCCTCCAAACTGAACGAGCTTACTAAGAGACTCGAAGTCATTAAAGAAGAGAGTGATACATTTCAGTTGATAAAGACAGTGGATTTCATATGGGCGTTCGATCCTTACTCTGACGAACACATGGGGTTGCAGATTTCACACGGGCCATCACCAGTTAGGGTTATTGGTTTCCCATGAGTGAGAAAGAGGGAAAATGGAAAGGGGAAAAGGAGGGAAAAAAGGAATGCGATGATACCTTGGTTGGCAGTCATGTGGACATTCACTCCTGAAGATTTAGGGTTCGAGATCTCTAGATTGGTCCACTCAATAAATCAACCCATTAGTGTGCAAAAAATAATAATCTACACAGCGAAAATAAAATCACAAGCACACACCACAAGGACACCAAATTTAAGGTGGAAAACCCTAACCGGGTGAAAAACCACCGATCTGAACTGTATCTAATAAAACACTATGAATCTCGCAATTACAAGAAATTCAGATTTCCTCCCCAGATATCCCCTATCTAAAGACTGAAGTTACCTTGTGTCACTTTACGCTTCAACGACTTCACACCGTTGATTGCAACAGACTCAATCTAGTGCTTGACTCCTCAAATCTTCTACGCAAGAAGATGATCTTCTACAAGGGATGCAGAAGAACCTGCCTCTCTAGAGTACTTGGCAGCACCACTCTTCAAAAATCTCTAGAAAATATTTCTCTCAGTTAGATCACTAATTCAGAACTTGAGAGATGATTTGTCTTACTTTAGGGTTGTGAGAAACACCCAATTTATAGCCCTTAATTCGTGCATAAGACTCCTTATAATTATCCACTTGGAAAAGAGTCCTTTTTCCAACTCTAAAAAAGAGTCATGAACCAAATGTTCTTCCACCGTCCACGACCCTCGCTATAGCGAGCTTCATCCTCGCTATAGCGAGGTATGATTCTGCCTCGGGATGGTCCGAACATTAACTGTTCAGCCGTTTGACTTTTTTTACCTTTTATATTCTAACAATCTCCCCCTTTTGGCAATTCTTAGACAAATCTCCCTAATACAATATGATCTACCCAAAATAAAAACCCAAAATACAATGAGTTTTAAAACAAAAAAAATCAGCACTGTAGATCTTGATTTGCCTTAGCTTGTAGAACTCTCCTTGGCTTCATTCTTCTCCCCCTAAATTTGTCCATAATTGACAAATAAAAATAATCATGCAACTTCTGTCAATCTGGATGCAGTAGCTCCCCCTCAATTTTGACTCTCCCTCATTATGATCTTCGTATCAACACTGGGGGTGGGAGCTTGACCTCTTTGATCAGGGCTTTTTATAATTAGCCACCCACACTTGTGTATTTTGAGCTTTCAGCACAGTGTGAGCAAACTCCTTAGGCAAATCCGAATTTCTTACCCAAATTGGAGTCGTCTTGGGTGGAGAAAAATTCTTCCGCCATTGCTTGGTCTTAGGTAGACTATTCAGCTCCTTGCAATGGGGATGAATGTGTCATTTCTTTCCATAATGGTGACAAGTGGATGTGCGTGCAGCGCATGACACATTCTTTTTCTTGAAACTGCTCGACACATTATTTGAAAGCGCAGTATGTGGATTAGCATGTGCAACACTTGAAACAAAAATTATTTTACCTTTAGCATTTGAAGTGGATGCACAATGATCATAACCGATACCGCTTTTATCAATCGAGACTTCTGACCGCACAAGATGTTTTTAAGAGTCTTCGACCTAGTATTCATCTTGTTAAGCGAAGCTTGTTTCACTTATAGCTCAGACAGAGTGATCTTTACTCTTCCTTGCAAATCTTCTTTTTTGGATTTAACAGCCTGTAACTCCGTCTTCATATTATCAATCTCTTGTTCAGCCTTTTCAAGTTTTTGACTCTCAGTGGTCAAATTTTCAGCCATGCAATTTTGTTGACTTTCCAAGAGACGAATCTTTTCAAGTGCTTGCTCTAAATCATTCTTTAATGCATAGTTTTTATCTTGAGCAGCATTTAACTTGATGGTGACCTTCTTACCATACTTGGTCATCCTCACGCAATCATTAAACGTGGAGTAATATTTTTCCTCCCAATCATGTTCTTGATCTGACACCTCAACTTCATTATCATCATCAGACATAGAAGGTCCAGCCAAGAATTGATTGAGTACCATTCTAGAAATCTCTTAGATCAAACACAACAAATAAGTGCAACCCGCTCTGATACCAATTGAAGATTTAGGGTTCGAGATCTCTAGATTGGTCCACTCAATAAATGAACCCACAAGTGTGCAAAAAATAATAATCTACGTAGCGGAAATAAAATCACAGACATACACCACAAGGACACCAAATTTAAGGTGGAAAACCATAACCGGGTGAAAAACCACCGATCTGAACTGGATCTAATCAAACACTATGAATCTCGTAATTACAAGAAACTCAGATTTCCTCCCTAGATATCCCCTATATCTAAAGACTGAAGTTACCTTGTATTGCTTCATGCTTCAACGACTTCACACCGTTGATTGCAACAGACTCAATTTAGCGCTTGACTCCTCAAATTTTCTATACAAAAAGATGATCTTCTACAAGGGATTCATAAGAACCTGGCTCTCTAGAGTATTTGGCAGCACCACTCTTCAAAAATCTCTAGAGAATATTTCTCTCAATTAGATCACTAATTCAGAACTTGAGAGATGATCTGTCTTACTTTAGGGTTATGAGAAACACTCAATTTATAGCCCTTAATTCGTGCATAAGACTCCTTGTAACTATCCACTTAGAAAAGAGTCATTTTTCCAACTCTAAAAAAGAGTCCCGAACCAACTGTTCTTCCATCGTTCGCCACCCTCATTATAGCGAGGTATGATTCTGCCTCGGGATGGTCCTGACATTAACTTGTCAGCCGTTTGACTTTTTTTACCTTTTATATTCTAACAACTCCTCTGGTGCTTGCCGGAGAAGAAAACATGCTGCAGAACCTGAAATGGTGAAGGAATTGAGAAGAATGGAATGGAAAATGGAGAAGGGGCTAAGGAGATGGGAATGGGAAAGGATGGGTCGTTCTCCTTAACTTAGGCCCTAAGGGTATTTTGGGGGTTTTGGAAAAAATGAGGGAAGAAATGGCCGGAAGACCATCAAATTCACCGGATGTCCTCAATTGAAATGCTTTTGGAAAACTTAAGGCCTGTTTTGAAATCACATTATAATTTTGTCCTGTTTTGAAATCTACAAAAAACTTAAGCCTTGTTTTGAAATTTTCCCGGTTTTAAAAGTCTAGCTTGTTGGTATTTTGGCCCCTCACAGATTCTAGTTTTCAAGAGTTTTCCCATGGAAAATGCTTTCATTTATTGGGCTCGTTTGTGTAACGAATTTCCCCAGAAAAGCTTTCGATTTTTCACGAGAAAGATTGGTGCAGCCCATATCTGCAAAAAATAAATTCCTCCTTGTACTTTTTTATGCAAAAGTGTGGGTTTTAACTTCCTATAGAGGTGATCGACACTTAAATGTGCAACTTTTAACCGCAAGACTATGGTGTCATCAAGTAGTAAAGAACTAAAGAGTCCGAATTATCGATCCTACGAAGAGAGGATGGAACAAGCAATGAATCTAATTTAAGTAGAATTGAGATAAGATATAGCTAATACAGACAACTGAAGTGAATAATTAAAACTAACAAACTATGTGCGAAAAATGGAATTAAACTAAATGAAATGTAGAATAAAACTAAAATAACAATTAGAGTACTCTAATTAACAACCTAAATATGAAATTAACAAGATCTAAGCTAATCTAACAAACTACACTAAACTAGTGGATGAATGGTGGTGGAAATGGAAGATTTAAGGTGAAGATATGTGGTGTGAAATGTGTATGATTTTAAAACAAGTGGTGTGAAGTGTAGATCTAACAATCTAGAAGTGAAAATAACAAATCAAATAAAGATTTAAATTAACAACAATAAGAATAATAGATTAGGCAATCCAAAATCCACTAAGTATGTAATTAATTCAAATAATGCATGTTCTAATCCAATTCCCAAATCTACAATCCAATTAGCAATCTCTTGCCTAATTGGATTGGATGATATAAAAATAAATATCAAATTAAATAGAATCAAAGGCCAAGATCTTAGATCATCATCTAGCTACCCTAACAATAATTCATCAAAATCAAGCTACAAAAGATCAAAGATAAGGGCTTTAGAGCATGCTATGTGAGAGAACTTAATCAAACTACAAAGCATCAATTGAGATTATCCAAGCATCAAGTATATAGATAGAGCATGAGAAATGAGAGAGATTAACACAACTAGATCTAAAATCTACAAATCAATTAAGGCACAGGTAGGGAATTTAAACTAAAAGATGCATAGAATTGAACTAATCACATTACTTAGCTTCAAAAGGAGAGCCTAATCCAAGAGCTTTAGCCACTAAACATCAAGAAAGAGCTCAAAATCTTCATTAATGATCTTCAATTATACACTCTCTCTAAATTAGTTACAAAGAAGCTCCTAATTACAATAAGTATAGAGAAGGTAAAATAAAATTGCTGAAAGACTAACTTGCCAAAAGATCTCCCTTTCTCTACAAAAACATTCAAATTTATAGAAACATTAAAGACATTTGATTGGCTCATTTCCTTTCACAAGGATTGCTTCCATTTGATTGGTTTCAACTTGAAGGCTTTTGATTGGCTCTTTTGCTTTCACATGATTGCTTCAATTTGATTGGTTGCAACAAACTTTCCTTCCAAAAGCATATGTGTTTTTTGCTTTTTGTAGTCATGGATTTGTGCCATGGCAAGCTTTGATTGGTGGAGATGTTAGAGTTGGATGAAATATCTTCTATGTAAAAAAAAAAAGAAATGTAATTGTTGAGATTTGAACCCATAACCTATTTCATAGGAACCCAAGCTCTAACCAATACACTAACCACTCCTTTGTATTATAAAATGACTTCTTTTATGCTTAAACTCTTATTCTCTTATTTTTGTAATTCAACACTTCACTAAGATTTCTTCATGTAACTTCTTTATTGAAATCTTTTCTTGATGCCTCAGGACACTAGGCGGAAGGTTGGGATAGTCGTGGGGTCCACCTACACAAGAGAAATTACATAAAAATGCTCTATAAATAATCAGATTTATGCATGATAATCCGATAATCCGTTTAATGTGATAGAATGATAAAATCTTTATGTAAAGTAAATGATATGCATATGAGATGCTGATAAAACCCGGACTAATGAGGGGTAAAATATGCAATATTTAACACTCATCAGGAGGTTTAAAAAATACTTCCATATTGGCCTTTTAAAGCAGTGTTTGGAAAGATAGAATAAAATAGAAGACAATTATAATGGTCTTTTGTTTTTAGTGACTTGATAGTAAATTTATTTTTATTTAAAAAAGGGATATTTTTTATCATTTAATGGAGAAAAAAATGATAAAATTCTGAATTTGTGTACTGATCTTTTCTTATCTGGTTAATAATGGAAGCTTTACATCATCTCAATTCAATTTACTACTCATCCAAACATGACCGTGTTTTTAACCAAACTTTATCATCTCTTTTCTTAACCCTTGCCCTTCAAAAACCCTACATGTTGTTTCAAGCTCACCTAACCTGCTGCTCGATCCCTCTTTCATCGACGATTAGCACGATAACCTCCAATAACAGTCTCTCTTTCCAAGCATCTTCCCTCTCTCATCTCCTCTTTCTCTATCAACCAAGACTTTGAAATGGTTTTGGGACTTGTCGGAATGGGCTTGAGATTTCTAGTTAGTTTCTTGTGGACTTCATGGTCTCCGTTTTCTTTAGTTTTGTGATGGTCTCAGTTGGATTTCTGGTTCTCAATATACATCCCATTAAAAAAATAGATTTGAGATCGATTTGCACATAGGTGGGTGTGTTCTTAATTTTAAAACCATGAGCCATGTGCTAGGACACTTAAACTAGATTCTCTTTTTCATCTTATTTTGTTTATTATCAGTTAAACTAGCATAATAACCCGTGCTCAGCACGGATATGGCCAACATTTCAATCTACATATTCATGCATTAAAAAAATCATAGTTTTTAGAAAGAAAACAAAAGAAAAAAGAGGTTATGATCCAAGAGCTAGTGGGGAGAAAGGAAAAGGTAAAATTGGATTTGAAAGGGAAGTAGAATTGGAGTAGAAAGGGGATGGTAGAGTTTGGGTGAAAATAGAGACTTTGCAAAAGTAGAAGAAAAGAAGAAAAAAAGAGAGCAAATAAGTGGTTTTGATAAAAAAAAAAAATAAAGTAGGTCAGACAAGTGGTTTTTGATAAAGAAATAAAGTAGGTAGTTGTATGAGATAGGGGTGGAGAGAAAACATGCAAGATTTTGAAAAAAAAAAAAGCATTATAACTTCCAGTCAAAATTATAACCGACAATCAAAATTGAATCCAAAACCCTCCTCTTTAATATAGTATAATGGGGCTGTTACAATTCTTGTAACCTGGAATGATGAGATAACGTGTCCTCCCATCTCAAGTTGTAAACAAGAAACATGGCCCGGTTTCAAGGATATATGAACTACTAGTTTGTTTGGTCTTGGCATGGATGGGACAAAGTCCCGAATCATCATCATGATTGAATGCCTTTCATTGTTACCTACACAAGATATTGTACTTGCGGGGTTTTTGCTTCATACGTGTTGCATTTTATTTAAGAGCAAATTTTCTACTTTAGGAGTGATATCAAATTGGTCTTTTTGTGAAATTATTGTTTAATTTATTTGAATGATTTGTCTTTTCTAGA
Organism: Litsea cubeba; assembly: GCA_012931725.1. Taxonomy (NCBI): domain Eukaryota; kingdom Viridiplantae; phylum Streptophyta; class Magnoliopsida; order Laurales; family Lauraceae; genus Litsea; species Litsea cubeba. Next base: position 49,444,205 of record CM022952.1, read on the forward strand.
ATAACCGTGTGGTTTGAATCTTCTATAAAATGTCAGTTGATGCAATATATCTATGTGAATGTGAATGGTCTGTAATGTTATGCAACCGCTTGGATGGTAAAAAAGCAACACTCTCAGGCTACTAAAAGATAAAAATCGATCTACCTTTTACCCAAAAAGTCAAAAATATTTCTTATCAAGCCACTAAAAATAAATTTTCATCATATTATGATTGCACCCCTCCTAATATTTTATTCTCTCTTCAATATTCACTTCGCTTTATTTCACCCTACCAGTATTCTTACCAAACTAACCCTAAAATGTGAATGTATCTGAAATGTATAATATTTGAATGGTTTTGCAAATTATATGCTTGGATGGTAGCAAGGCCCAAAAATAGTGTTATTTAGATGATGACAACGATTTGTTTTCTGGATTTTTAGAAGACCTATGGATTTGTTTAAATTAAACTGTGAGGAGACAAATGTTTTCATAAAATAAAAGTTTGACAAATGTTTAAATTAAACTAGACTAATTTTCAAGTTTGACATAATATATATATTCTCATCCTCAGTAAAATTTGTAGGAATGAAATTGCAAAATACAAATAATAATTTCGCCCACCTTTCAAAAAATTTAAAATGAATGCCGGTGCAAGATGACATGCTCATCCAACTTATGGTTAAGCAATGTAAAGAGGGTTGCAGCATAAAAGGAGGTTTCACATGTGAATAGTGGAATTTATTGACAAAGGGAATGAAGACTCAATATGGTGCTTTTCAAGTAATTAAGGATAAACCGAAAAATAGGTTTAAAACATTGAAGAAGACGTATGGAAATATAAAAGCAATGGTAGACCTTAGTGGGTTCGGATGAGATGATATGAGAAAAATGGTCACCGTTGAGCTAGAGTCTTGGAAGGAATATGTGGCATTGAACCAGTCCATATGTCAAATTTTCAATAGTTCTTGTTAATGTGGTAAAAGAGAATTTGTTAGAAATATGCGATATTTTTAATCACTTGCAAGCACATCCCAAATGCATCTCTTAATAAAAGAACAAGACCTTCCCAGACTGGATTTCGCTGGCCATTATTTTTATTTGCAGCGTTGCGGATGGTGGAGATGGGTTTGCTAGTAATGATCCAGAACCTATAGAAGTTCAAGCCGAAGAAGTGACGCAAGCTAATTATATGGATAATGTGTATGAAGCTAATGCATAGGAGGATATTGATATGCCCATAGGCAGCAATAGGAAGCAACGCCAGATGAGTACTACAACGAATTGTCGTCATATGGCGAGAAACCAACCCAATATGGGTTAAGCACTGATTGGTGTAGTGAAAACTGTTAGTTTTATGGACTCAATCCAGTAGATGATATGATAAATTGATTAATTTCTTTATTTATCAGTATATTCATGTTTTCCTTTTATGAGATGAATGGTGATTTATTATATACTTGCACATAACCAATACGAATGACATGATGGTTCATGAGATGAACCGGAGTCCACAAGTATATTAGATGTAACACATGTATATAGATGAGATCCACATACGGGAGACATGTGTGAAAAATCTTATACTTAAAATATCTTCACAACCAGTGATGAGACTGGACATCTCATACTGACAAGGTTGCAGCACTTTGATCACTATGAGATAGTGTGATTTGTCTCGATCATCAGAATGGAAGATTCTGGATCATAGTGCTGGTACATTGGATGTATTGAAGGACCATGAGAAACACCTTATAAACACTGTCTTTATTCTAAGGTCTGCTCTCATAATTCCCTAGCAATAGGCTCTCAATCCTGAGACATTAATGAACTCAAGTTTCTATCTATTCATTTGCTTTGAGTCACCAATGAGTGAGGCCAACTGTAGGTCAACACGTCGGTGATTTGGGTACGTGGTAGTAGAGCTGTGGGAACATTCAATGGTCAAGATGGAATCTATCTCTAATATCCCCTTGTACCAACTAATGGATTTATCATTGGTAAGTGTGCACCCATTCCGATTAAGAGTTAATTGGAAAGGTACCTATGATCATTATAATTAATTGGGGTTCAAGGATAATAAGATATGGATTTAGTTTGGAAGATAGGTCCAATTGATCCATGGATATTGATAGAGGGGCCTACTTGTGGTAATGTGGAAGTTTAGGGTCTTCTATGTAATATTCCTAAGACTGGAGTTCAATTGCATTTATATAGTGGAGTTATTTGCAATTAACTGTGGGCCCGGATTACACATGAGATGTGGGGTCGCGTGTCCCGGTTGGAGCCAGCTTTCCAAGGAATCCCTAGTGGTCCCCACGCTAGCCCAATTATTAGAAAATATCTAATTCTAGTTGAACTCTAAAAGGAAAGTTATTATTTCTATTTGAAGTGAGACTTCTAATGGTGGTAATAGTAAAATTACTAATTTTAGTAGAAGTGAGACTTCTATTTTAATTAGAAAGGAATTGGAAAGTTACTAATCATATTTGAAGTGAGACTTCTAATTATGATCTGGTAAGTTACTAATTAATTAATGGAAGTAAGACTTCTATTTTAATTAAGAAGAGATAGTTACTAATTTTTGGAAGTAAGACTTCTAATGGAAATTAGTAAGTGGGACTTGCAAAAGCTATAAATAGAGGAGAAGAGGGCTGGACGTCCATACATCTATCCTATTATTGGGATTCACGCCCAGCCCCTTTGGAGTGCAAGAGTTGCACGTTTTTCCTCTCTTCCCTCTTTTAGTTCTCTTTCTAGTTCCTCCCTAGAGTTCCTAGTAGTTTTCTCTTGGAGATCCCACCATCTTCTTGAGAAAAAGGAGAATCTGATACGGGTCATAGCGTGGAAGATCAAGAAGTCTTGGAGATCCCTATTTGATTAGTGAAAGCGTTTCATCATCAAAGAAAGACGCAACTTCTCCATTAGAGCACAACCGAGCTCCAAAGGTATAATCCACTTCCTTGCATGTTGTAGATTATTATGGATGCTTATTAGTTGCTGTTTCTATCTTCTAGATAGATTGTATTTATTGATCATGACGGCTGAGATTGAGGGTTTAATTCCTGGATTGGGTTTTATAGCCTTCTGGATAGTTGATCCCTGCATCAAGTGGGTCAAAAGTTTTTAAAACCTATCCTAGAGACCCACCCTATTTCCAACAATTGGTATCAGAGCCTTACCTCATCTCTTATCATGTTAGATCAGTAAGCTTGATCTAATCTTTGCATGAGATGCGAAGAGGATCGATCAAGGGCTATATACGGATCAGTTTGATGGTTTTGCTTGGATAATTAGTGAATCCATGCTTGGATAGTCACAAAAGGGTTTAATAATGATGGAATGATGGTAGGAAACCATTGGGAGTCTTCAAAAGAGTTGTGGAGATGTTTGGACACGAAATAGAAAAACCCAACCTGCAGATTTCCGTCAGGTCGGTCGACCGAAGACACTGAGGTAGGTCAACCGAACCCTCTGGTAGGTCGACCGAAGACACTAACACAGCAGATCGCAGTTTTTGTTTTTGTTTCGGGGGCGCTGCCCCCTGAGCCCCCGCGAGCTGACCGGGCAGGGGGGACACCGCCGGACCCCCTCTGCGTAGCGCATGAATTATAGTAGTGACAATTTTTGGCATCTTATCGTTCCATTGTTGTTTGGTAACCCGATTTTGTGAGTTGCTTTGCTAGTATGAATACTAACATGCAGGTTATCACGTCCTCTCCATATAGCCCACAAGTCTTTTACTTTCTTTTATGGTTGAATGTTTATTTTTGGCAAATTGTAAAGAGCATCATGGTTTCCTTAGTTTCCCAGTTTAGGGCAAGGCATGGTGAAATTCCCTATGAGCCTTTTATTTCCATTAATAGATTATCATGTAAGTCTCATCGTAGAGACATAGGAATTTATGTAATTATCTAAATTTGTAAATTCTGCCGATGTCTGAGACGAAGAAGGAAAGTGAAGTTGGACTCCTAATCAAAGAGTTTCAAGATTACCAAAGGTGTTTTGGAGTTTCCCAAAGTGTTTGAGGAATTCCAAATTTTTGGAAAGTCTAGAAGTCCAAGAAGTCTATTCCGCTTGGGCCATGTGGAGGAGAGGACTAGTTTCTAATTTTAGCATTTTTTATTTATAGTTGAACGCTTGATTTAGAATTTTTCCAAATCTGATCCAAACATAGCAAGTTACTAATATTGGTCAAATCAAATTAATTTTTGGAAAGAGTTCTAATTAGTGTTGATGTTCCATGAGATCGACACATTGGTAACACTAGTTTAAGAAACTGGACTTTCCTTAAAATAACTTGACTTGGAACCAATCTTAGATCACAATCATGAGATGATTTGATGATTCATATATTTATATATGTGGGCCCTAATTCCTTAAAAGGAAATCCTCAATTCAAAATATTAAGTGGGAGCGGGGTATTTAAATTGAGAAATCCCCATGGTTTTCCACCATAGGTCCATTGTAAGGAAAGTATTAGCCTCGCACCACCAAGAGAGTGGCCGTTCCCCACGGAGGGCTTTTATTTGTCTATTTACTAGATATGGATCTCCAATGGATAGTATTGGTGAGACGTGGTTGGGGTTCACTCCCCAAGGAGGAGCTGCCCATCGCGGTTGTCATGCAATATTAGTTGGTGGGTCACACTTAACTAAAATAATGATGTAGTATCCCCTAGGATTTGCCTCATGTATTTTAGAAACCAAAGCTAATCGGGAGTCATACATTATTTGGTATGAGATACCTAGATGATAATGAATGATGGGGATCATGGATAGTTAGTCTTAATTTCAATTTTGACGAACTTTGATCCGCACCAATCCAAGGACATTTGCACTCCCCTAGGAGGCATGCCCTAAGGGATTGGGATTCCGATGTATTTTAAACTCAGTGCTTATGAGGATTCCCGCATGAATTTGGTAGAATACTAAACCCTAATGTCATTTATATTCTTTCATTGAATGTATGGTTATGTGCTTTAGTTTATACAGCATGAATTCGAATACTTTCAATCCACTTGCGACCATCCTCAACCAGAACAAGTTGATGGGATCCAACTATGTAGGCTGGAAAAGGAACCTGGATATTACCTTAACAGCTTCAAGATGCAAATATGTCCTTACTGTACCCTCCCTTCCTGAGCCTGAGCCTGATGCACCACAGATTGTGAGAAACTTTTACACTAAGTGGACCAAAGGCAATGAGATTGCCAGATGTTTTATTCAGGCATCCATGTCTACTGTTTTGCAAGAACAACATCAATCCTATAAGTCAGCATACGATATTATATCGAACTTAAAGGAGATGTTTGCAAAACAGGTCAGGCCTGCTAGGCATGCTGCTATAAAAGTGCTGATGGAGACAAAGATGGCTGAGGGAACCCCAGTACAAAAATATTTATTGAAAATGATGTTGGCATTGAATGAGTTAGATGTACTGGGGACTACGATTGATACAGAATCGCGGATCTACATGATCATTCAATCACTACCGGACTCATTCGAACATTTCGAGATCAATTATAATAAATTGGAAATGATCATAGCTGAGCTGTCTCGCCAGATGGTAGTGTTTGAGGAAATCATGAAGAAAAGACCAACTGCCCTCATGACAGAAAAGTCATTTGCTAAGTCTAAGCCGAAAGGCAAAGACCAGGATAGCAAGAAGAAATCAGTCATCAAAGGTCCTAAGGTGGAGTATAGTTCCACTAGTGGTGTGGCCAAGTTCAAGGATACGGGAGCAAAAGGAAACTGTTTCCACTGTGGTATGACAGGACATTGGAAGAGGAATTGTCCACAATTTCTGTCAAAGGAAAAGACCTCAGGTATGATTGAGTCACTTGTTTCTGAAGTTAGTTTTGCAACTAGTACTTCAGAATCTTGGTTTGTAAACTTCGGTGCAACTAATTACATCAGTAATATGTTGTAGGAGTTACAGGTAACCAGGAGGATTAATGACGAGAAAATCAGTATTAACTTGGGATCGGAAGCCAAGGCAGAAGCAGTGTCAGTAGGAGTAGTAACTTAGTTGCTTTCAGATATTAAATTGATTTTGTCAGATACATTATATGTACCGTTTTAAGATGGAATTTTAATTTCTAGTATGATGAATAAGAGTTATTCTGTTACTTTTGGTAATTAAATTGTCTTAAAGAGGAACGGTACTCTTATATACTCTGACAAGGTAATCAATGGCATTTATTTGTTTTACTCCCACAATGTATGAGATACATGACACTGATGTTAATAATAGACCGTCATTAAAGAGGTAGTTACCTTCATCTAATCCAAGAAACTTTTGGCACCCAAGAGGCTAGGTCATATAAACCTAAACAGGATTGACAGGCTAGTGAAAGATGGTATCTTGCCTTCATTGGTGGTAGAACCAATGCCTGTCTGCAAGTCTTGTCTGGAAGGTAAAATGATCAAAAGACCCTTATTCATCTAAGGGCAGTAGGGCCAAAGATTTATTGGAGTTAGTGTATATATGGACCCATAATATTAGAGCGAGAGATTGATACTAGTATTTCATCACTTTCACCAATGATTACTCAAGATATGGATACATATACCTTATACACCGCAAGTCCGAGATTTTTGAATAGTTCAAAGAGTTTCGAGCAGAAGCGGAAAAGCAATTAGGTAAAAGTATAAATACTCTTCAATGAGATCAATGAGGCGAATACCTCTCCGCTAATTTTATGGGATACTTATCAGAAAATGGGATTTGATCCCAGTAGTCTGCTCCTGGTTTGCCTCAACAGAACAGAGTAGTAGAAAGAAGGAACAAGACTCTTTTAGATATGATCAAGTCTATGATTGAGTTTCTCAGGATTACCTATATTTTGGGATATGGAAACTGAAATATATATATTAAATCTCATTCCATCTAAGTCTATACTTGAGACTTCCCGGGAGTTATGGACAAGGCGAAAGCCTAGTCTACAATGTTTTCAGGGTTGTCCGGCACACGTGCTGAAGGATAAGATGGATTAGTTGGAATCGAAGTCGGAAGTATATATGTTTATATTCTATCCCAAAAAGGAACTAAAGGATTGGTTGCTCTATAATCCCAGAGAGCAGAAAGTGCTTGGCAGCACCAATGCGGTTTTCTGGAGGGAGATTATAAGATTAACTGGAAATCTTTAGAAATGGTTATCTTGGAGGAAATTCAAAAGAAATCAATTCCAAATCCAAGAATAACCAAACTTTAAGAAAATCCGCTCATACTAGACCCAGTAGTTACACCAGTGCCTTGTCGTAGTGGGAGTATTGTCAGGACCCTTGACAAGTTCTCGGTCTAGGGAAAGTCTTACGAGGCAATCTCGGAAGAACTGGAACAAGATCCCTGTAACTATGATAAAGCACTTAATGACATAGTTTCGGGACGTTGGCTAGATGCTATGAAAGCTTTTTTTTTTTTGCTAAAGGGTAATTTGTATTGAGAAAAGAGAAAAGGGCAAGAAGCCCCCAACTTTACAAAAGACTTACACAAAGGCAGAAGCGACCCAGAGGCAAACCAAACACAGAAAATTACATTTGGAACAACAAAACAGACCAAAAGAGTGATACTGCCAGAAAAGAGACAGAGCAAAATGAAAAAATTTAATGGAACCAGCTCCCCTTCAGGCGAATTGCGCAACATTTTAAGGAGATGACAGCCAGCAGAACAAAACCAAGCAGCTCAGAACAACTCGCCAAACAGAAGAGACTGAACTGCACCCCCTAAAAAGAACAGCTTCAAACTATCAGCATGTTGAGCTCACTGGAGAGGAGCAGAAGGATTGGACTACCTCCAACTAAACAGTAGTGGAAAATGCTAAACACAAAGCTCTGCCGCAACCAGCCTAGATGATTTGCCAGTAGAACAGAAGGAGCTCGGGACCCAGGATCTTTTCATTACCCAGGGCAAAGTGAGGAACCATTGGCTGAAGCAGATAGGAGTACCTCCAGCGGGAGGAAAAACTTAAAGGCCCCAAAGCTTGTAACAAGCTGTCCACAAACCATCAAAACAGCTCCACAGAGCAGGCGCAGAAGACCCAAAGAGAAGCAAGAAAGAGGAAAAGAGATGTACAAAACTCAATGGTTGGGGTTAGACAAAAAATGTATAAACAACTAAAGAGTCCTACCAGAAAAAGGTCTGTTGATAGAACTGAAAGAGGAGGAAAGAAGCTCTTTCAGTAGGATCTTGACCTTCGTCTGAGAGGCTCTTAAGTTTCTGTGAATTAGGTCATTTCTGCATTTCCAGATAACAAAAGTAGTAGAGAAGAAGATGGAGGAAACTCCTAGTCTTGCTATCTTGTCACAGCTAGCTGAAAGACTCTGCCAAATAACAGAAGGGGAACAAGGAACAGCAATGTTAACTCCTGCAGCTTGGAGAATCCATCTCCATTGGGCGGAGGCAAAGGGGCAGAGGAAAAAGAGGTGCAGCACAGTTTCCACATTCTGATTGCAGAGACAGCACCTAGAGGCTAGACTGAGGCCAGTAGCTTGAGCCCGGTCATTTGTAGGAGTCTTGCAATGCATCAGGCGCCAAGCGAAGAAGGACACTCTCGGTCTTATGAGGTGGTTCCAAACCAGGGGAGCCCAAGCTTTACGAGGCTGAGAGTGCCTAATTAACTGCCAAGCCTCTTTGAGAGATAAATCTTTCCCTGGGTGACTTTTCCAATAGATGGAATCAACTGAAGCTGGGTCTATAGAGATAGACTGGACTGCACTCCTTAAAGCCTCTGCCACCTCTAACTGAAACCCTGATGGCAAAGTCCAGGCTGAGCCATCCCAGAGGGAGCTGACCGTCTGATGAGGGGGAAAGGAGAAGGAAGGAAACTTAGTTGCCAGGCTTGAATCTGAAGACCAAGAATCAAACCAAACATCGGCCAGTTTGCCATTCCCAATGGTCCATTTACTGCCTTCTTGAATGATATGAGCTACCTTCCTAATTTTCCGCCAGACACAGGAACCAATTTTGGTCGTGGAAGAGCTCCATAAGGTAGTCCTGGGGAAGTACCTCCCTTTCATCCAATCAGCCCAAAGAGAAACTGACGTAGCAGCTGTCCATGCTAGCTTAACAAAAGAAGCTCCGTTATGTTCTTGGATACGCCTGATACTAAGACCTCCCTCTGATGTGGGAAGACACACCAGGTCCCAACGAATCTGACTCCTCTTGGATCTAGAAGCAGCTCCCGACCATAAGAAATTCCTCATTATACTTTCTAGGTGGTTTGAGACTGACTTTGGGAGTGGGAAGACCATAGCAATGTGAGTGGCTAAACTGCCTAGCACGTGCCTGATCAGGATAGTGCGGCCAGCAAAAGAGAGCAGCCTGGACTTCCACCCGACTAGCTTGGAGAGGAACCTATCCACCAGAGAGTGCAAGTGATGTCTTTTCGGCGTTCCAATTATCAGTGGAGCACCGAGGTAAGAAGAGGATAGAGGATGATCTTGAAGGTTGGTGATGGACAGTATCTGTCTTTTTGTCAACAGGCTGCACTTGCCTAAAAAGAGCTTACTTTTTGCCACATTGATGTGTTGCCCCGAGCTGAATTGATAGTTAGCTAGGACTTGTTTGAGAGCCATCAGACCTTTCTTGTTACCTTTCAAGAAGAGCAGGATGTCATCAGCATAGAAAAGATGACAGGGGGTCTTTGGCACTGAGGAAAGAGGGAGAACCAGCCTAGAGGAAACCAGTTTCTGAATGTTGAGGCTGAGGATTTCCTCTGCTAAGATGAAGAGGTAAGGGGACAGAGGATCCCCTTGTCTGAGACCACAAGTAGAGTCAAAAAACCCAAAAGGCACTCTATTTATAAGTACAGAGCCTTTTCCAGAACAAACACAGGCTTTAACAAGGTTAATCCAGCTGTTTGAGAACCCAAAGAAAGCTAGAGCTTTAAAGAGGAAGGCCCAACTTAGCTTATCAAAAGCTTTAGATATATCAAGCTGCATACAAAGAGACCCTCCCCTAGTCTTCAAGCGGAGGAGTTGGAAGAGCTCATGAGCTAAGGCTATGTGTTGATGGATTGATCTCCCTTTTACAAAAGCTGCTTGGTTTGGAGAGATTAGAGAGGGGAGGATAAGAGACAATCTGGAAGCTAAGATTTTGGAAATTATTTTGTAAGAGAAGTTGAGAAGGCTAATTGGCCTGTAATCAGTGAAGGAGCTTGGCGAAGTTGATTTAGGAATCAAAGCCAAAAAGTAAGCATTGGAAGCTTTATACAGTTTACCAGAGGAGAAAAAATGCTTCACTGCTTTGATGATGGTCCCACCAGTAATCAGCCAGGTAGCAGTGAAGAAGGAACCAGGGAAACCATCTGGCCCAGGGGAACTGTCCGCTTTCAGATCAAAAACTGCTCTCTTAATTTCTTCTTCATCCGGAATTCTTGTCAGGTGGAGGTTCATGACAGGAGAGACTTTGTTACTGTCTAACTCGAAAAGGCTCCCTCCAGGATCAGGGTGAACTGACTGGGCCAGGCCAGAGAAGTGACTGACTGCCAGCTGCTGGATTTGGGTAGGGTCCTCAATCCAGTTACCATTGGAGAGGATTTTGTCAATTCGGTTAACAGCCCCTCTGGATTTTGCATAGGCATGATAAAAAGCAGTGTTTCTTTCTCCGTCTTTCAGCCATCTCACTTTAGATTTTTGGCGCCAATGGAGATCTGAGATTTGGAGCCAATTGTGAAGAGAGGCCTTGGCCTCCGAAAGAGCCTGATGGAGAGAGTCTGTTGGATCAGCATCCAACATTGCTTGGGCTTCCAGCACATTCCTTTCCGCTTCTTGAGTCTTGAGCCTGATTTCTCCGAAGACAGTCTTGTTCCACACTTTGAAGACCTGCTTCATTTCTTTCAGATTTTGAGCTAGCACGTATTGGGGGTGGCCCTCAATATCTGGCTTCCAGTTTTCCGCTACAAGACTATGGAAATCCGGGTGGAGCGTCCACATTGCTTCAAATTTAAAAGGAGCATTGGAAGGAGAGGGGCTCTGACTGTGAGAGAGAAGCAGGGGACAATGATCAGAAGAGACCTTTGGCAAGTGGGAGAGCAAAGGGTCAACGAGATGGCAGTCCAATGGTGGTTGCATAAAGCTCTGTCCAGTCTAGCTGCAACATAACTGGTGCCTCTGCGGTTGTTAGACCATGTGAATTTGTTTCCAGAATAACCCATGTCTTGCAGGCCAGTGGCTAACAGCATCTGTTGGAAGTCAGTATTCAGGCGAGAGGGTCTAAGACTAAATTTTTCGGAGGCAGAGATGATGGAGTTGAAGTCTCCCAGCACACACCATGGTATATTTGAAGAAGCTTGAGAAGTAAGGTAGTCCCAAAGCTCTCTTCTACGAATATAGTTTGTGGAGGCATATATACCAGTGAGAAGGCATTGGGTAGCATTGGCTGGGATAATCAAAGATAGGGTTAAGAATTGGCTGGAGAAATCCAATAGAGAGAATTGGAAAGCATAAGTAGTTTTGAAAAAACACCAAATGGAAGCAGATGATTGATTGAGGTTAGAGAAGAAGCCATCAAAGCCAAAGATTGACCTTAAGGAGGGAGGGGGAGAAAGGGTCATCGGCTCCGAGAGAAAAATTATGTCTGGAGAGTTAGAAGAGATGAGGTGGTGGAGAGCCCTAAGGGGAGGGGAATTGGCAATACCCCTACAGTTCCAATAGAGGACTTTAATCATTTGGAACTTGAGGGGAGAGAGGGAGGTCCATTTGAGCTTCTGGTCAAAGGGCGGGAGGAGGAGGCCTTTTTATTTCTGATTTTGGTTTTCTTTTTGTTTGAGGGAGGGGTGAGATTAACCTCTAAGGATATATCAGCAGGAAGAGGGGGAGAGGGGGGATTAGGGGGATCAGAGGAAGGCAAGGGCTGTGAGGGAGAGGGGGGATGAGGAGGGAAGGGGAGGGCATCAGTTGGCTCTATAAAGGAGCATTTTTCCAGAATGTCAAAAGGGTTTGAGGTATCTAGGGCAGGAGCAGGTATTTTATCAAGGACTTCCAGGAAGATCTCCTGGGGTAGTTGATCAAGTCTGGAGTTTGACTGAAGATGATGGCCGAAAGAGGTGGAGGGACTAGGGGAGCCAGGGGGAGGGAGGGGGGGAGGGGGAGAAACAGGGTCCTTTTGTGGTGCCGAGGAGCTTCCTGGAATAGAAGGGTCAAGAGAGTCCTCATGGTTTGAGGCTAGGACTGTCTCAGACACAGTGGGGGATGCAGAGATGGAAACAGGATGGTCTTGGGGGCCTGGCTCCAGAGTTGGAGACTTGCCCAGGATACCTTGGCTGGTGTGGCTCTGTTTAAATGAGGATCTAGGAACAGTGTTACAGTAGGTCTCTGAGTGTCCATGGAGAAGGCAGAGGGAGCATGGCAGATTTTCGTAGGAGATAGAGAGAAGGACTTCCTCTTCTCCAGCTAAATCCACCTTGATTTCTGTAGGTTTAGGTCTGGAAAGATCAATGTGAACCAGGATTCTAGCAAAAGTGAGTATTTTTTGGGAGGCAGTGATGTCATCCAGTTTCAAGGGAGTGCCTATGGAACTAGCTAACGAGAGCAGGATATTGGAGCTCCAACAGTGGTAAGGAATGCCATAGATATGGATCCAAACTGGGTGAAGATTAGGCCATTCTACAGAGCCTTGACCAGGGGACCAGGGAAGAAGAAGGAGTTTTCTATTCTGCATGGTGTGAGGTGATTGAGAGAGAACCAAGTCCCGGTCTTCCTTGGAACTAAATCTGAAGATAAAATGGCCTTTATCAGTAAGGGAGATCAGACATGGTTTAGAGAGATTCCAGTGAGAGTTGGCTTGGGAGGTCAGCCATTCCACTGTCGGTCTTCTTCCGATGAATTTGCCTATAGCTGCATTTGAGAAGGAGTTTTTGCTTGGCTCAATCATGGAAGAAGGGATTTTCATAACTACCTGACCATCAATTAGAGAGGAGGTTGGGAAGTCTGAGGGGGCTATCGGCTTTGAATCAGGGAAAAGGTCTAACCAGGAACTAGGTGGGGGCTTAGATTGCTGAACCAGGATTGGGTTGGAGACAGAGTTAAGGAGAGGAGCTAATTGTTCTGTGGGAGAGCAGGGGGGTATAGGAGGAGGGTCAGGGGGTTTCAGGGGAGGAAGAGGCAAGGATTTACCTAAAACTGAGCTGAGGAGACCAGCCAAGCGGTTGTGCAGGGTAGCTAGCTGAGCTTCATCCCAAACCTGAGAAGTGGGACGATCTGAAGTAACTGTAGAGGGGAGAGTCAAGGTTTGAGACCTTAAACCTGTAGCTGTGGAGCTAAGGGACTGAGCAGAATGGGTTGGTTGGGGCAGTTGGGTTAGAAGGGACCCTGGCGAGGGGACTGCCGAGGTGGTTGCTGACCGAACCAGAGCAGCAATAGGCTGGGAGCCGGGGAGAGGGGGAAAATCTGAAGAAAGAAAAGGGAATGAAGCTACGGCTTGAGGGGGATCAGTTTCAGAGGTGTTAGAGGGGATTTGGAGAGGAAGGGAACGAAGGGTAAGGGAAGGGTTAGGGCTTGCAGACATGCTTGCTGATTCTCTCACAAAGATGCTATGAAAGCTGAGGTGGAGTCTTTGTACTCTAATCAGGTCTGGATACTTGTGGACTTACCTGCCAATAGCAAACCTATTGGGTGCAAGTGAGTCTACAAGAGAAAAGGAGAGCCAGATGGAAGAGTTCCATCTGGATACTCTTATCCGTTGCGGTTCATCTCGGTGACGAGATTTGGCAAATGGATGTCAAGACAGCGTCTCATGACGGCAATCTTGAGGAAGACATCTATATGATGCAACCAGATGGTTTTATAGCTGATAACCAAGTGCAAAGAGTTTGCAGGCTGCATAAGTTCATTTATGGATTAAAGCAGGTATCCCGAAACAGGAACATCCATTTTGACAAGGAAATCAAGTCACTTGATTTTTATCAGAATCCGGATAAGTCATGTGTAAATGAAAAGTCAAGAAAGCAGGGTAGTTTTTCTGGTATTATATGTCGACGACATCCTTCTCCCATGGAGTGACATAGGGATATCGTCAACAGAAAAAGTTTTAGTTGGCTAAGACTTTTGATAATAAAGGACTTTGGAGAACCAGGTGCATCCTAGGGATAAATTTTCATTGAGACCGGAAAAATAGGATGATAGGCTTATCTCAATGATGTGTACATAGATAAGGTTCTAGTACGGTAAGCTATGCTTTGTACTAGACCGGATATCTGTCACGCAGTAGGCCTAGTCAGCAAATATCAATCTAGCCCAGGTATTTGTCATTGACTGCTGTAAGATGTGTTCTCGAATACTTGAGAAGAACTAGAGATCACATGTTGAGTTATAGCAGTGATGAGTTGATTCCAGTCAGTTACATAGATACTGACTTCTAGTCAGATCAAGATTCCATGAAATCAACTTCTAGGTATATGTTTTTGCTATAGTCATTTGAGAAGCAACTACGGAAGCAGATTGGCTAAAAAGACTCCTTATGGAACTTGGAGTGGCATTTTTGGAAGGACAGCCGATTACAGTTTACTGTGATAACAGCAGGGCAGTCGCTAAGTCCAAATAACCCAAGAGCCAAAAAGCATGTACAGAGGAAGTTATACATGGTCAAATACATTGTGCAGAGAGGTGATGTACGATCACCAAGATAACCTCTGCCGACAATTTAGGAGATTCCTTTACTAAGCCTTTGACTACCAAAGTCTTTGAGCTATAAGTAGATGGGATGTGCGTCAGATGCAACTCTAACTGGCATTGAGCCCAAGTGGGAGATTGTTAGTTTTATGGACTCAATCCAGTAGATGATATAATAAATTGATTAATTTCTTTATTTATCAGTATATTCATGTTTTCCTTTCATGAGATGAATGGTGATTTATTATATACTTGCACATAACCAATACGAATGACATGATGGTTCATGAGATGAACCGGAGTCCACAAGTATATTAGATGTAACACATGTATATGGATGAGATCCACATATGGGAGACATGTGTGACAAATCTTATACTTAAAATATCTTCACTACCAGTGATGAGACTGGACATCTCATACTGACAAGGTTGCAGCACTTTGATCACTATGAGATAGTGTGATTTGTCTCGATCATCAGAATGGAAGATTCTGGATCATAGTGCTGGTACATTGGATGTATTGAAGGACCATGAGAAACACCTTATAAACACTGTCTTTATTCTAAGGTCTGCTCTCATAATTCCCTAGCAATAGGCTCTCAATCCTGAGACATTAATGAACTCAAGTTTCTATCTATTCATTTACTTTGAGTCACCAATGAGTGAGGCCAACTGTATGTCAACACCTCGGTGATTTGGGTACGTGGTAGTAGAGCCGTGGGAACATTCAATGGTCAAGATGGAATCTATCTCTAATATCCCCTTGTGCCAATTAATGGATTTATCATTGGTAAGTGCGCACCCATTCCGATTAAGAGTTAATTGGAAAGGTACCTATGATCATTATAATTAATTGGGGTTCAAGGATAATAAGATATGGATTTAGTTTGGAAGACCGGTCCAATTGATCCATGGATATTGATAGAGGGGCCTACTTGTGGTAATGTGGAAGTTTAGGGTCTTCTATGTAATATTCCTAAGACTGGAGTTCAATTGCATTTATATAGTGGAGTTATTTGCAATTAACTGTGGGCCCGGATTACACATGAGATGTGGGGTCGCGTGTCCCGGTTGGAGCCAGCTTTCTAAGGAATCCCTAGTGGTCCCCACGCTAACCCAATTATTAGAAAGTATCTAATTCTAGTTAAACTCTAAAAGGAAAGTTATTATTTCTATTTGAAGTGAGACTTCTAATAGTGGTAATAGTAAACTTACTAATTTTAGTAGAAGTGAGACTTCTATTTTAATTAGAAAGGAATTGAAAAGTTACTAATCATATTTGAAGTGAGACTTCTAATTATGATATGGTAAGTTACTAATTAATTAATGGGAGTAAGACTTCTATTTTAATTAAGAAGAGATAGTTACTAATTTTTGGAAGTAAGACTTCTAATGGAAATTAGTAAGTGGGTGTAAGATCCCGACCCCAGTCCTTTTGTTTAGCATTGATTTAATCATGGTTTAACTTGTTAAGCGAGATTTGATTTAGTTTGGCCGCGTATTTGAGTTTGACCGGATTTTTCCTTGCCTTGGAGATTTTGTAGACCGTTGACTTTAGTTTGACCCGGTCCTTAGGATTTGTATTTTTTTTATGAGAAATTACTTTCGATTTCTAAAAATTCTGAATTTGGTTTATTTTGACTCATTTTATGAAGTTTAACAACTTTCATGTTTTGACCATTATGATTTGATACTCAGAAATCACGTTTTTCGAGAAAAAGGGCAAAACTGACCTTTCACATGAAATATGTCCATGAATTTCGAAAATTTCAGAAATTGGGGAAAATATACTTTTCGGAAACTAGATTTTTCGCCGATCGTTTTTGTCTTCTTCGTCGTTTTCGTTCGGGGCCCGCATATACCATTTTCAGCCTTGTGAAGTTTGGGGCCCACAAGACCCACCTTATAAGAGAGGAACCCCTCTCTTCTTCTCCTTCATTCGTTTCCAGCAAGGGTTGAGCTAGGGCTCTTTCCCTCTCTTCCCACTCTTTCTCTCTCATCTGAAACACCTCTCTCTTGGAGCTTTCATGGAGATTTGATCTCACCTCCTTCTTCCCCAACTCTCAAGCATTCCAAAGACCCCATTTTCAAGAGATTTGGGCTAGGACAACCCTCCTCTTCAAGCCCTTCTTCTTATTTGGAACACCCAAAGGTTAGCAATGGTTTCCTTTCATGAGATTTTAGTTTTTCAAACCTCTTGGAGTATTTCTCTCATTTATGCAATGGGTTTTCATGGAGTTTGGAAAATGGTTGTTTCCTAGGGCTTCTTTTGAGCTATTTTGGGGATTTTGGTGATCTTGGAGTGTGAGGCACTAAAACCTTGTTTGAGGAGTAATATTGCTCCCATCTTGACTTAAGGCAAGTGAAATTTTCAATTACTATGATGATTGCTCTCATTTAGTTCTATTTTATGATTCTTCTTTTATGTGTTAATCTTCTTTAATCTATGGGTTTACTTTGATTGAATGAGTCATGGTTACATTGATTTCAATAATTATTATTGTTTTACAATGCTTGGGAACCTTGCTTTCATTCTGGTCATTTAAAAAGAAAAGAAGGGATTTCTTTGTGCTAAAGGTAAGTGTTCATAGGAATGAAGTAAAACTTTGATCTTTGAAAAATAGTGTTGTGTTTGGTTAATTGGAATGATTTAGGAATGGTTTTGATGAGCTTGGAAGGTCAAGGAAGGGCCCAACAATTCTTGGAAATTAGTATGAAAGAAGAGGAATCAAAGAATCAAGAAAAAAATCAGAAAAATGCAAAGGAATGGAGAACTTGCACAGCCGGGCTGGACTGGGCAGGCCCAGTCCGCTCGAGCGACCCACTGGGTCGCTCGAGCGGACCAGGCACTGCCTGGCCCTCGCTCGAGCGACCCACTGGCCGCTCGAGCGACCCAGCTACTGTCTGGGTCCGCTCGAGCGGACCTGGGTTCGCTCGAGCGAGGCCCAGCTCAGTCTGGGGGCTGGTTTGGGCCCGAGTTGGGATGTTTGGTGGGCCGGATTGTTTGGGGCTTCCTTGGGCCTGATAAAAATCAGTTTATGGGCCATTTCAGATCTGATGTTGGGTCAGTTTAGGGCCTGATAGTGGGCTGTTTTAAAATTTGTTGGTGGGCCTGTTTTATGGTTAGCCTGGGTTTGTTTTAAAACTTGTTCCTTGGGCCTGATTCAGGCCAGTCTGTGGGCCATTTTAAGACCGGATGCTGGGTCACTTTAGGGCCTGACATTGGGCTGTTTTAAAACTTGTTTGTGGACCATTAAAGGTCTAGCTTTGGGCTGTTTTCAAGATTGTTTTGTGGGCCTGTTCAGTTTAGTCTTGGACTGTTTTTAAAAGTTTATTTTGTGGGCCATTCATGTTTAGCTTTGGGCTGTTTTTAAGATATGTTTTGTGAGCCATTCGAAGTTGGTTTTGGATTGTTATTAAGGACTGTTGTGGGCTCGGTTTAAGGCCAACTATAGGCCTGTTTTAAAGAGTTTGGATTTTTTTGTAATACTTGGAAAGTTTGTGAAACGGGAATGGGATCATTGTGAGAATGAATGTATGTGGAATTATCCGGGAACCTTCCGTGTCTCAATGCGCACTTTATCATTTAAACATTATGGATTTTCATTGGCATCAAACACACTCTTTACTAATCAATGTTTAAAGGTTAAATGTGCATTGAGATGGTTCCTTGGTAAGTCATTAAGTTATTCTCCATTGTCCATTCCATTTCAAGTCAGAAAAATGTATTTGTATTTGTATTTGTATCTGTATTTGTTTTCTTTGGTGAACTAATTTAAATTGCATCGATGATTTGTTATAAAAAATCATGTGGTTTTCCACGTTCGAAAGGATTGACCGTACGACTTTATACAAATCACTTTGATGAGTATTCGAACGGTTTATCATGGATATTCGTATGTTTTCTCCGATTTGATTTGAAAAGAGATTGGAGTATGTTTGTCACATTCGGGATTTTTCGATGAGACTATTGTTTTGATAAAGCTAGTATTTGAAAATAAAAACCTCGAGGCAAGACGGGGCCAGAGCTATGTGGTGCGAGCCCATGAGCCAAAGAGGCTATGATTCCGAAAACAAAACCCCGAGGCAAGACGGGGCCAGAGCTATGTGGTGTGAGCCCCTGAGCCAAAGGGATTAGTATTATGTTAGATTTGTATCGGTTTGAGTTTGAAAACTAAAGGCACCACTAGGCTTAGGTCACCTTGTTGGGCTGATCACCCGGCTTGGGATCTTTAATTTGTCCGCCAGCTGCAGCTTGGATTCTGTCTGTACCGACCATGGCAACGGTTCTATCTGCCGGTCCCATTTGTATGGCTACGGTTCTGATACTTTTGATCTGCCGGTCCCATTTGTATGGCTACGGTTCTGATCCTACTTTAGTACCACATTCAGTGGCTACGCTCTGTCTGCTTTTATTACTTCGGTAATAGGAGGATTTAGCTATTTGTGGTTGCCAGTATTTTATCTGCACATTACTTTAGTTTATGATTCTTGTTGGTTGTACTTTTATGCTTTGATTTGTTTAATGTTTACGATATCGATCTTTATTGTATCGTCCCTACTATTCAGTTTTAAATGTAGTTCCAACTATTAAATGTTTTGCTTAGGTGGCTATCTTTTCGAGACATTTATGCTTTAGAGACTGTTCGTTTATTGCTTTGATATTTATGTTCGGTCTTTCGATCGTCTTATCATGATTTATTGTTATTATTGGTTAGACTCCTTATTCGGTTTTACGAGCATTTCGCCTGGTTTTATGTATGTTCCTTTCGTTCATATTATTTGTTTATTTGCTTGCCAGACCGTCGTGTCTGACCCTTTTTGTTTGGTGCCAGTTTCTTCTCTTTCTGGTTTTAGGTGTTTGATCAGAGGAGGCGGCGGGACCGCTGGTCTGACGTGAGAGGCTGCCTATTGATATCATCTAGATGTCAAGTTGGCACCGGAGGTCGTAACTAACACTTGGGGGTAGTATTCTGTCTAGTTGGATATTTGTATGGCTTGTTAGCCTTTTTCTTTGGGTTGTAATTAAGATATTTGTTAATTGTAACTTGAATATGTGGGAAATAATAGATTTGTTACTACCAGCTCAGTGTGTTCTGATATATGATTTATGCCAGTCTGCTTATATGATGGCTTTATGGAACTGGTTGCGTGCGACACGGAACCCGATGGCCACGGATTCCGGGTCGTAACACCATGTTTAGCTTCCGCGAAAAATATACTCTGATTGTGTGGGAATGTGATTATCCTCATTCACGCGGATCTTGGGAACTATAACAAAAAGTTTCAAATTATCCCAAAATTTCGCACCCCGGGATCGGATCGCTGCAGGGCCCGGTTTCGGGGCGTGACAGTGGGGCTTGCAAAAGCTATAAATAGAGGAGAAGAGGGCTGGACGTCCATACATCTATCCTATTATTGGGATTCACGCCCAGCCCCTTTGGAGTGCAAGATTTGCACGTTTTTCCTCTCTTCCCTCTTTTAGTTCTCTTTCTAGTTCCTCCCTAGAGTTCCTAGTAGTTTTCTCTTGGAGATCCCACCATCTTCTTGAGAAAAAGGAGAATCTGATACGGGTCATAGCGTGGAAGATCAAGAAGTCTTGGAGATCCCTATTTGATTAGTGAAAGTGTTTCATCATCAAAGAAAGACGCAACTTCTCCATTAGAGCACAACCGAGCTCCAAAGGTATAATCCACTTCCTTGCATGTTGTAGATTATTATGGATGCTTATTACTTGCTGTTTCTATCTTCTAGATAGATTGTATTTACTGATCATGATGGCTGAGATTGAGGGTTTACTTCCTGGATTGGGTTTTATAGCCTTCTAGATAGTTGATCCCTGCATCAAGTGGGTCAAAAGTTTTTGAAACCTATCCTAGAGGCCCACCCTATTTCCAACAAAAATGATAGTATCTGCAATGTTTGATTATGAAAACAAAACAACTAAAGAGCATCCACCAGTGGACAAGTGCATTGATGCACTTCGCAAACTTGGACTTCCGAATCTTATTTACTTCAAAGCACTTAACATAAAAGAAATTGAAAGGAAAGCAACATTCTTTCTGGTGTTGCCTCTCAGTGATTGCCAACTTGGATTACAATGATGATGAGAACTGTGCTATGAAGTTGAAGCGATCATGGACTTATGTTTTGCTCAATTTTTTTGCCATGTTCTTAAACAATATAGTTGTAAATACATGGAAATTTTCAAGCTTTAAACTTTGGAGTACTTCTTTTTTGGCCTTTTTTTTTGTAACATGACAAAAAAACTATGGATATGTATTCAAAAGATGGATGTCATAAAGATATGCCAATTTTTTTACTCATAGAGAGAACTTTTCAACTATGGATAGTAACATGTAGGAATGAATGCTACTATTTATTGTTGTCTTTTGTATTTTTTTTCCATATGAGTTGCTTCTTTTTCGCTATATACTTTATTCTATATTGTTGATATGCACTTAGAGGATGAGAATCAATTCTATATAACCAAACCAAACCAAACCAAGCCTTTTCCCACTAGGTGGGGTCGGCTATATGGATTTGACGACGCCAATCAAATCTGTTTAGGGCCATGTCCTCCGTTAGATCCATGTAGGCAAGATCATGTTTAATAGTTTCTTTCCAACTTCTCCTGGGTCTCCCTCTCCCTCTCCTACTCTTGGCAAACTCCATGCTTTCACACCTTTTAATAGGTGCCTCTGTTGGACGCCTTCTAACATGGCCGAACCATCTTAGTCAATTTTCTCTCATTTTATCTCCAATCGGTGCTATTCCTACTATGCCCCTAATCTCCTCATTCCTAATCCTATCTCTCCTTGTGATCCCGCACATCCATCTTAGCATTCTCATCTCCGCAACTTCCATCTTCCAGACATGATTATGCTTTACTGCCCAACACTTTGATCCATATAACAACGCTGGCCGTACCGCCACCTTATAATACTTTCCTTTAACCTTGAGGGGGACTTTCCGATCACACAAGACCCCCGAAGCACTCCTCCATTTGGTCCATCCGGCTTGAATCCTGTGACTTACATCAGTATCAATCCCTCCATCCTGTTGCACCATAGATCCAAGGTACCTAAAGTTTTCTTTCTCTACTATCTTTTGCGTGCCCAAACTTACTTCTATGTTACCAGGTGGCCTACTTTGACTAAACTTGCATTCCATATATTCCGTTTTGCATCGACTTAGCCTAAACCCTTTTGTCTCTAATGTTTTCCGCCACAATTCAAGTTTAGCATATAGAATCAATTCTATATGACTATATTATTATTTTGTTACTCGTTGCATATTCTTTTTTTGTTACGAAATGGTTGAGGATAAGGAATTCTTTTACTTTTGTGCCCGATTAGTGGCCTCTTATTTGTGTACTTGGGTGCTATTATTCATATGACCATAAAGATATTAAGCGGTGAATCTTTTGTGAATGAATTATTGATTGAACATGAGTGCACTTGCTTTGATTTATTAAAGTGGGCAAGGAATGCTATGCTAATCTATCAAATGAGTTAAGACAAAGAGGTCCACTAGCCAACTCATGAAATGTTATGGTAGAGGAGCAGATTACTTTTTTTTTGTTCATGATCGCTCACAATGAGAGTAATTGAGTGATGCAAAATCGACTCCAACACTCTGGTGAGACTATTAGTAGCTACTTCAACTAATTGTTGAGTGCAATTTTGAGGCTTTGTTCTTATTATATTAAGCATGGAGGAAGTGAGACTCCACCAGAAATTGCTACGAACCAAATCTTCTACCCCTACTTCAAGGTAATTTAACTATGATTTAAACCTGGTTGATTTCTTATACTGGGTTTATTATAAATTTGTTTATCATTAGGATCATATTGGAGCAATTGATGACGCACACATACCTGCATGGGTTCATTTGGAAGATCATGTGCATTACCAAAACAGAAAGGGTTTCCTCTCACAAAACATCATGGTTGTTGTATCCTTTGATATTCGATTTCAATACGTATTCACTGGGTGATATGGGTTAGCATTTGAGTCTAGAATTCTGGAAGATGCGTTGTAGAGACGCCATAAAATAGGATTCAAGTCCCAATGAATAAATTCCGATTTTAATCTTCTAGAAATAAGAAATATATTTTTTTGTAGAAAGAAATATACAATATTTTCAAATTCTCATTCTCATAGAGTAAATTTTTTTTCTAGGAAAATATTACTTGGTGGATGGGGGTTATGTGAACACACGCGGATTTATTGAACTATATATATCGGGGAGCGTGTTATCATCTCAAAGAGTGGTCAACACCACAAACACCCAAGGAACTCTTTAATTTATGGCATCTTAAATTACACAATGTAGTGGAGCGCACTTTTGCAGTATTAAAGCAACGCTTTCCTCTCCTACAGATAACACCACGACATCCTCTTAAGACACAAGCAAAAATTAGTTGCTTTATTGCGTCATGCATAACTACATCAAATAATGGAACTATAATGATGAGATGGAGGAAGAGCATGCAAAAGTGATGGATGTTGATGAGGACATGAATGTTGAGGAGGGAAAGGAAGTTGGATCCGTTTTGAATGATGTGGACACTCGATTTGCATATGAGCTATGAGATAGAACTGATCAACAAATGTAGGATGTGTATTAATTTATTAGATGTTTAATGTTTAGTGTTTAGACCTTGAAGTTTTTTCAAGCATTTTTTCCAAGCACTGCATTGTTGACACAAAAACTGCTGCTTTTGCCCCTGAGCATATTTAAACACCAAAGAAGTCACACAGAGCTACATCAAGCCATTCAAATGTGATTTTCAACATCAGCAAGGTTCACCAACGGCCCAAAAGCCTTGCGAGGCCTTTAAAAAGACTATAGGGTGGTCAAAATATCCAAATGGACCCAGAACACCTTCAAAGGTGCAAATAGCTCACAAAAGTCCTATTTAGCAAGTCAAAAGATTTCATATCACTTTAAAAAGGTTTCAACATCATTTCATGATCAACAGTTCTTCTTACGACAAACTGGACAACGGCTATTTCAAGCATCAAAATAATCTAAAAATCACCTGGATAGCTCAAGATCTTCCATTATGACCTCGAGGAGTGTCACGATCACGAACCCGATTAGTGGTTAAACTGGATCTAGGGTATGAAGATTAGGGCTAATTAAAAAATTTTGCCCTTTATTTCCAAAGATCGAAGTCCCCTATGAGGATTATGCATTTGAACCTCATTGACAAAATAATATGTGAGACTTGGCATATGAACACACATATCATTTCCTATACAGATACCAAAGCAAAGTATGTATTTCATTCCCATTTATATGTTAGAGTTTCGAAATACAAGAGATATATAAAGTTTATAAACAAAGGGGCTATCCCAAAAACCTTAGCCCTGAAACAAAAGATATATTGGATGGAATAAGACAAGTCCCAAAAGATCAAATTGACCAAAAGACAAAAGATCGATTCTAAAAGTTCCCATGAAGCGCTCACTCGTGCTGGAAAAGATGACGCTACTCTACGTCATCAGCACACCACTAACATTACTCCTCATCCGGCTGAGAATCCTCTGAAATCATCTCAATCTCTGACTTTGCTTAGTAACCTATTGTCTCGTCTGCACACCAAGTAAAGAAAGTCAACAAGTGTTTGCAAGGAGATGAGCAGTATATAAAATCATATCATGTCTCAATATATGAATAAAGGCAAGTAAAATGATCATAAGATATCAAGGTAAGAAGCTAGGCATGTAAGCAATAATAAGTGCAAGAGTTAACGAATAACAAATCCTAGCATCATCTAGTAGCATCAACTACAAACACGTAATATGAAATGCATAAGCAAAGAAGATTCTGAAGGTGTCCAACCCACCTCCCAAGGGTGTCAACGCTGTCTTAGCCGACTGCTAACACCCCAAAGTCTGGCACCAATGGTATCCAAAGCTACCTACAAGGGATAACAACGTCATCCAAGCCGGTTGCCATTATCTTGCACCGTGGACGCCATCCAAGCCGACTACCTACGCTGATGTCTGTGTACCGTCCCACCATAGAACCCTTAAACTGTAGCTAGTCATGAATGCAATCCTCCCCATAGTAGATCCTACTGTCATTGGATAAAGTACAATGATGTGGTGTGTAACACTAGAATCAAGACAAGCACATCTGGCTAGATTTCATAATACAAGGCAATATAATGGGGGTTACTCCGAGTCAAGCCAAGTTACAAGACAAGTCCATGAATTTCCACCAAGTAGTCCTCTCATGGCATCCATGCATCAAGACAAGTTTAGCCACACTTGTCCATCAAGTACAAGATAAACAGGGTGCCTATGGACACATTTTAAGCCCGGTTCAATCCCTAAATCTAAGCAAATTATCTTTTTAAGTTATACGAGTGTTTTATGGGTATAGTGCACAAGGTACAACATGCAACGGATACGAGATTGCAAGTCAAGGAAGAAGGTACGAGCCAATCATAGGTCAAGGGTTGTCCATCGTGTACCGTACGTGTTTCCAATGGAATACATATATGTTAGGAATTTTGTGTGTTGCAATTTGATGGGTGAATTATCATGTATCATCATTTGAGTTTTCACATGAGCATTGTTTTTGAAAAACTTGAAATCTTGATTTTCACAAGCATTGTTTTTAAGACTTTTAGAACTTATGTTACATGCATGTTTTGGATTTTAAACTTGGATGCATTAATTTTAAATAGAAGATTTTCGAATCATGCTAGCTTATGAGTTTAGTCATTCAAATCATCTTAGGCATTTTAGTTAATGTTTTGATTGATTTAAACATGAAATCGATCATGACTTTCCATGGCCAAACTTCCCTATTTAGAAAACCACTTTCATATAGTTTTTCAGGGGAAATTTGGTCAACCAATCTGTCAACCGAATTTGGGAAATGGCTAACCAAAATTTCACAGCCCAAAAAATAAAAATAAGTAATTCAGTCAACCAAAATATTGGGGATTTCGATCAACCGAATTTTCACAGAAAGTTGCAGCAAAATTTCCGACCGTTGGAATTTCGGTCAACTGAACAGCTAGTCATCGAACACCTTTTTTCTATTTAAACAGCTCATTCCAATGCCAAAATTGAGGAACCAAGAGGGTCTCCTAGAGGTGTTTTGAGGCCAAACAAAGGGGAATGAGCTAAGGAAGGCTAGTTCGTCAAAAGGGAAGCTAAAGCTTGGAATCAAGAGTTAAATCATCTAAGTAAGCTTAGTTATCCTTGTCATATGTTTTCATGCTTTGTCTAAATTATTGGTAAATTATTTTTAGCATGTTAAACTATGATTTGTTGTGTCCTTAACATGTATATGATTTGAATTGATTTATTATTTTGGATGCATCACCTTGATTCACACCAAGTAGGACCCAAATTGGTATATCTAAGTGAATCATGTTGTGAAATCACATGTAACATGTTTCCTACACTTGGTTGAATATTTGGTTTTGGATTTCCATCACAAGAAAAATCATTTTCATTCTATCTTATGTTTTGAATTCAACAACACTCACAAATCATATGTATTTGTTTTTAAAGTTTCACTCAACTTGCTTAGCATTGATGGCTTGCAAATCACGGGACTACCGGGGTCAACAGATGTGAGAATCCGTGGGGTCTAACCCTTTCATGACCGGAGACGTGCGAACATCAATTTTTATGTATGGGTACGCCAAATTTTCTACTCTATTTGGAATAATAAGCAGTGGTCCGTGGATCCACCTTCACAAGTAGAAAAGAAAATTAACTTTTTTTAGCTTTCATTGCACATGTGTTAAGAAAAGAGACATAATTTGAATTTGGATGAAGTGAAAGGTGATTTTCATTTGTTTGCCGTGAGGCAATGTTTTTGCAGTGAAAGGCAATTTTTGTGTTTGCCATGAAAGACGATTTACAACTCTCATGAAAAGAAAAGACAAGATCTGTGTTTTTGTATCTCTTTTAAAAATACAAATACAATGAGAAGAAAGAAAAAGGAATCTGACTTCACAAGAGATTGCGAGGACTCGTTCAGATTGACAGTCGCAAGTCATGTTTGGACTTCGCCGTCATCCGTCAGATGATAACAGATGATGCTTTTGATTCTCTTGGCTCGGCTAGAACCTCATATTTTTAGAGAATAAGGACCAAGAGGAAGTCCTATATCCAATAAAAAATATAAGTAGACGGGCTGAAAAGCTGCATCTAAGCCATGGAGTCAGAAGGAGAGGACCTTGAGGGGGGGGGGGGCAAAGGGTCTTTGGTCACCTTGTAGTGGTGGTCACTGCGGAGCTTCTTCAATGGAGGAGAGATCCTCATAGCAATGATGTAGAGTTTTTTTAGGATTTGCACATCATGCATTTTTATGGTGGAAATGACCTTCTTTTATAGACTTTTGGTGGCCATGGCGGTGGCAAAACATGGCCCGACCAGCATATGAGCCGCATAACTCGACCTGCATAAAATACGGGCTGGGTTAGGGTTAGGTTTTTCCAACCCATAGAAAAATGGGTCGGGTTAGGTTTGACCCACCTAACCCGCATGACCCATATAAAGTCTTTTATATTGATATTTATTTTTATAATGAATTATTAGAAATAATAAAAGATATGATTTATTTTTTATTTTTTTTAAGAATCCACATTTTGAG
The DNA here is from genome assembly GCA_012931725.1 of Litsea cubeba. Taxonomy (NCBI): domain Eukaryota; kingdom Viridiplantae; phylum Streptophyta; class Magnoliopsida; order Laurales; family Lauraceae; genus Litsea; species Litsea cubeba. The sequence goes on from CM022952.1 coordinate 49,471,431, forward strand.
TTGTGAAATAAAGCTTAGGATCTCATGTAAATGTGACTTCTCCCTTCTCCACTCCTTCCTTTCGAGCTTATGCAAATCCCTTAGGTAAAGAAACATTGAAGGAGGAGTAGGAAGGTGTTGGCCATTTGCTAACATTGCCACCAAACCATTCCACAAATAAAAAGTTACAACTCACTCTCTGTCAGACCCCGACCCAGGTTTTCTTTGATTAGCGTCATTTTAGCCGAGATTAGATCTTAAGTGCAATTAGATGACGTTTATCCTAGATTGTGAGCTCGATAGATTTTCCATAGCTTTGGAAATTTTCGAGAGTCGTTGATTTTAGCCCGTGGGACCCGTGTGCGTGTTAGGGAAATTATTCTTGATTTTTGGATAAATTATGATTTTTAATTCTCTTGATTTATAAAAATAGCATTTATAACTTTTATGTTCTCTTTGTCCGTTTTCGAAACTTAAAAATCACATTTTCAGTAAAAAGGGTAAAACAGGCTTTTCACCTTGAAATCTGTGTATGAATTTCAATGTTTGCAAAATCATGTAAAAATCACATTTTTGGAAACTAGATATTTCGACGATCATTTTTCTCTCTTTCGACGATTTCATCCGGGACCCACATGATGATGTTTTAAGCCCTTGAAGTGAAATGGCCTAATGGAGCCCACAACCCACTTAAAACCAAGTCAAAACCCACATTGAAGTCTTCCTCTTCTTCATTCGTTTTCTGCTGGACCTGAACTGAGACAAGAGAGAACTCCCTTCTCTTATTCACACTCTCTCTCATCTTGCATGTCAAGGAAAAACTACCCAAAGAGAAGTTTTGATTCCATTTTCAACTTCCTCTCCCATCAAGCTTTCTATTAGTACCATTTTTAAGAGATTTATGCTGGGATTTCTTCCTCCTTGAAGTTCTTCTTCTTTGTTAGAGCTTCTAGAGGTAGGCCGTGGCTTCCATCTCAGATTTACAGTTTTTATGGATCCTTTGGAACTGTTTTATCATGCATGCAAATGGGATCCTTGAGAGCTCCCTCTAATTTCGAAATTTGTAGATTTTGAATGGTTTTTCATGGGGTTTTTGTAGCTTGGAGTTTCAGCTGAGAGAGGTGTTTGGGAGATTCATTTGAGTGCATTTTGGACCAAGGGCAAGTGAATGAATGAAATATGAATGTGCATGTGTTGTTTTATGGAATTTTATCTTGATTTCTTGCTTTTGAATCTATTAATGTTTAGTCTTGTTTATCTTGATATTTAGTTTACTAAATACATGTTTTAAATGTTCATATGTTATGGTTTATTCCATTGAATTTTTATCTTGAGAATTGTCTCTTTTAAATTGAGATTTTTATACTTGGATTATGAGAAGAATTGAGGTGTATGAAGGAGGTTGGAATGGTTGGATTTGAAATGAGGGAATTGGAGGTGTTGATTGGTGAATTGAAGGAGCTTTTTAGCTCATTTTATTGCAGGGATTGGGAGTATAGAAGGGAGAAATATTTGGGGAAAGGAAGAGCTGAAAACAGCTTCAGAAAATTGTTCCCGCAGTAAGGTCGGTCAGTTGTCGGCTAACCGATGGGTGACCAAATTAACTCGGTTCCAATTCCCGGGAGCTACATTTTCTGCCATATTCTGATGATGAAGTGTCGGCTAACCGAGACCGACATATCTTCAGTTCTAATTCCAGAGAGTTGTTTTCTCCCTGTTCCTGAACTCGGCTAGCTATCGTTCAGTATGTCGGTTAACCGATAGCCAGCCGAAAGGTGACCGAACTTCACCCAGAATTTTAGAAATGAAGAGAATGGAAGGGTTTTCTACTCCTATCACTTGTGGACCCTTCTTGGTCAAAGTGTACACCTTGATATCCTTAATGTCGTTACAAATTGGGCACCATCTAAACAAATGATTGACATGGGATTTCAAAGTATATATAGTTCGATCACAGTCTCAAGGTATTGATGAAAAATTATGATTTATGAAACCAATCTCTCGTCTTGTGATTCGTATTGATTTGAAGAGAAATATTTCCAAGATTTTTATTTAAAAACCCGATTTGTGAAATATTGAGTGAATGGTGTTTTTATACACAATGTGTAGGGACTACTATTTTGAAAGCGAAACTTTGAGGCAAGATGGGGCCAAAGCTATGTAGTGTGAGCCCATCAGTCAAAGAGATCAAGAGTGTGTGTACTTGATTTAGAGAGAATAGTTTCTGAATTTTGAAGTGTCAAACATTATTTTGAAAATGTGTATTTTTAGTGTCGGCTCCACTCAGCTTGGACGACCATTGCCGGTCTGACCAACCACCTTGGGTCCTTAAATCTTGTACCAACATTGGATTGGTAAATACGTACGTGCTTGCTTGCTTATTTAGCCCATTCTGCGGTGGGATTAGTGTGTGGTCCTCAGTTTACTGAGCTACTGCAATTTATGTTATTTCATGTTAGTGTCTCCCTTCACGTTTGTACGATCCGTGACCTTATTAGGTCAGTTGGGCCCAAAACCCAGTCCGTTGACCCATTTATTATTAATTATTTTATTTAATTATATTTTAGATATTTAAGTGGGTTTAGATCATGAGCGAGTTTCTTTTAGCATTAGAATAGTGTCTGTGAAGTTTCGTGCGATTCCGAGTTCGTTTGATCATAGCTGGGGGGCATTTTGTTATTTAGGAAAAATTGAGTGTTTTTCCAAAATATTTCAAATGCCATGACTTTTTGGTTCTTTGGAAAGGTTTCGTCGCACTGATCATTTTTGTCTCTTGACTCGTCACGATCCGACGATCAGGAACCCTTCAAGTGGTCCATTCTTCACCGGACCCACTTAAAGGGCAACTTAGTCATTTTCTCCCTCTCTTCTTCTGACACGAAGATTAACCCTAATTTTCTAATCATTCTCTGCAACGAAGAAGCAACCGCAGCCCCTTTCTTCTTCCTCTTCTCTTCTCAAGCCAGAACTCTAGTCCAGAAGACTACTCCCGAAGATCCGAACCGCTAGTCTTCATTCTTTCGATCCCCTCTTTCTTCCGGTACCAAATTGGTAAGATTTCTCTCAACCTCATATTTTCATTTTATCTTCTCTTTGGTTGGATTAGGTCCAATCTTGATCCTTTTCCTTTCTTTCTTATCCTTTGCGTTCTAGGTTGTATTTGGTTAGGTTAGATTGTGGATCTCGGGGTAGAAAAGCTTCTCCTCGAGTTTTGCCCAATTTCTATCATCTTCTTGGTTGAGGCAAGTAGATTTGCATTGTACTTTTAAGCATGTATATTTCTTTCCAATTGATTGGTTATGTTTCTTGTTAGATCTTCCCTAATTCCAAGCATGTTTTGATATTGTTTTGGGGATTCATATGCTAGGTCAGGTTTTTTGGGATTCGGGTTGGTAATTTGTAAATTGGTAATATCTGGTTGTTTCAAATTGTTAGAAATGATGAATTATAATTTAAAAATGATGGGAATGGATTGTTGGGAGAGCAGGAGGCTCAATTTCATGCAGGTTATGGTATTTGTGAAGGCCAGTAGAAGAAACATGGTGGTTTCAGACGTCTTGGGAGAGTTTCTGCCTCCCGGCAAGATGCCCATACAACTTTCGGGCGTCCGGACGCTAGGTTCAGGGCGTCCGGACGCCGGGAACCCGCAGGGACTAAAATAGACCATTTTGGAATGCCCATAACTTTTAATCTGCCTGTTGGATTTCTACGAATAACATGCCGTTGGAAAGCCCTACAAAAGTAGAATCCAATGGTTCTAATTTCATCACGATCTTATGTCGGAAAGTGATGTAAATGCTTAGATTAATGATCATGTTCAATTTTATTGGAAAATAGACTATTAACCTAGGATTGGGCCCTAGATGTTGGAACCCATGAACCTACTCTCACTTGACCATTAATGGGGATTGAAATCGAAACACATGGCTTGGTGTGAATTCGATGGGTTGTCTAGGTACTCGTGTATTACATATGGTATAACTGACTGCATATGGAACTGAACCAATAGATGCTTAACATGATTGCACACAAGGGATTTCCTTAGAAGCATCATTGATCCAACTTCTATACGTACTCTGTTAGGACATGTGGGGTACAGGAATGACATCATTTGCCTAGGATTGGATTGTAACATCTCATTGACTTTTGACTTGTATCCATTGTTTATATTCCTTATACACTCTCTTGGCATAAAATACTTAATTAACTATGAAACATAAATCCTTGTATGATTTAGGACTTGGACCTGACTTAGAGTATACCTTAGGAACTTGTGTCTTGTATTGATAAACATGATCGGCTAGCAATGAAAGGGATTATCACGTGGATCACTTGTCTTGTATTATCTTGAATGAGATAATCCCTAAGATCATGTCTTGTACATTGAACTAGCCAGACTTGTTTGTCTTGTTTTCCATGTGTCAACACCACTACGTTATTATTCGCATATCATGGCCATCTGCAGTTTGGGGTATTTGTTGATGGGCCGGTTACTCGGTCGTCGGGATAGGCAGTCGGCGTTGGACGGCGTCCATGGCATTGAATAGCTGGGAGTGGGCTTGGACCATGCTGCTATTCCCAGGACTGGGAGCTTGGATCCTACTGGAGCCGGACTTTGGTATCAGTAGTCTTGTTTGGATTGTTACTGGTACCCCGGGAGGTGGCTTGGACATCCTCGGAGTCTCCCTCTTGTTTCTTATATTGCATTGCATGGATAGTGGTTATTGTTAGATGATTGCTAGGATTTCCATCTTTTTTTATGATGATTATTACTCTTGCTTTATGCCTAGTTTCGATCCTTATGTTCACATGATTACCATACTTTCCATTACTCTATATTGATACATGCATGTTTATTATGCTTTGCTTATCTATTGCTCAATATGTCGTTGACTCTGTTCCTTGGTGTGCAGATACATCCGGTGGTCACTATACTATAAGGAGCAGGCTGATGAGGAGATCCCAGAGGATCTCCAACCAGCAAAGGAGGAACAAGAGTGGCGTGCCGATGACGTAGAGTAGCGTCATCACATGCGGCATGAGAGAGATACATATGGGATCCACTAGATTTTATTTATTACTTATCTTTTATTACTCGTTGGAATTTTCACTTTATTGACTTCAGTTTCCTTATTAGCCTTGTTTATTGGGTTGGCCAATGTAATAATTAACTCTTTTATTAGTTTTGTTTATATTCTTTCATGCAACTTTAATTTAATGAAGTTATTATTCATTGACTAATATTCCATATGTCTAAATTGTATGAATTCCGCAATTCATTAATGTCTTGAGGCTTGAAATACAATATCCTCACAGCAGACTTACGATCCATGGGCTTAAAGGATAAAATTTTAATTAGTCCTAAATTTCACTCTCCGGATCCGGTTTATTCTTTAATCGGGTTCGGGGGACGTGGCAACTTTTCTATGACGGAGAACCATGAGTGCTCTCGTCACTTCGTGTGATGGAGAATGGAGCTATATGTGGTTGCCAAGTTACGTTATTCTAATGGTCATCTTGATTTATGAATGAATCTTATAAATGATATTGTTAACCAAATACTTTGTTTTATACAATTTCTATTTATCGTACAATATTGTTTTATTTATTCAAAACTATTAATTTATAGCATGATTGTACTTCATTCCTTTGCCCGCCAGACCATCGTGTCTGACCCTTTCGTTTTGGTGCTCAAATCCAGGTTTTGTTGCCCTTGAGGAGGAGCACGAGGAGGCGGCTGTAGAACAGCCAGTTGAACGAGAGTGGCAACCCAACGATGTCATGTAGATGTCGGGTTTGGGTCTTGAGATACGAAACATTTTGGGAATGACCTTTTATCTTTTGAGAACTTGTTATTAGCCTTTGTTGGCTATCTTTTGGGATATGTAAAACTTAACTTATGTTGTGTATTGTTCAACTTGAAACTTTAATTATGGGCATGCTATTTATGTTTCCCTTTCTAATATGAGTTCTTTTATACTCAATCTTATGTATGATACTAATTGTGTGTTTGCTACACGCTTCCACAAATTTATTCTCATGTGTGATTGTGATGAGATTCGAATGTATGGAATCCTCACCGCGGGAACTTGTGGGAAGCCAAAGGACAAATGAAAAGTTTAAATTGAAATTAGCGTCACGGCTCTGGGTCTCGGTCCGAGGTCGTGACAGGACTGGTATCAGAGCAGGACACGTTTCAAGCAATTAAAAGAAACTTGAAACATAGAGACGTGTCAAGGATTTGTCAGAATTTTCGTTAGCTAGTATCAAGTGGGATTAGAAATACGCTTTCTTTAATATTTTGATTGTACTAACAAGTGATTTTTCAGCAGCATAGACACATACGCATAGGCAACACCAGCAATCACCCTTCTAGCAGTAACAACGCAAACCTATCAGGAGGATAATCAACTCCAACAGATTATGCAGATGATGGTTGAGCAGCAACAGCGAGCTAATGAAAATCAAGCCAGACCATAAGAGCAGATGGCCAAAAAGGATGAGGAATTAGCTCAAGTTCAAAGACAGTTAGTGGAAATGTTAGGGAGGAGGCCAAAACCCATACCAGTTGCACCTCAAGGTCCTCAGATCGACATTAACAACAGGGACCAAGACCCAAATGTACTTTTGAAAGCTTCAGAAAGAGAGGTCCTAAGGAATTAACCGGTCTGGAAGATCCCCTTGCAGCAGATGATTGGTTGTCTCACACAGAGAACATCTTTGATCTATTCAGGTGTACCGCTAGGCAATAAGTTCATTTGACAACCTCTATGTTTACCGGACTGGCAGACATCTGGTGGAAGACAATCAAGGAAGGATATCAGAACATTGACAATGACATTGCATGGACCAGTTTACGGAGAAATACGTACCCCCACATATTAAGAAACAAAAAGCTGCAGAGTTCTAGCTACTTGAACAAGGAGACATGACAGTATTAGAGTATGTGACGAAATTCGAAAGACTTTCTCGATATGCTCCGGAGTTGATCGACACCGAGGAAAAGAAAGTAGCTAAGGTCTTAGATGGTCTTAACCCTATAATTGAAAGAGATCCCTCAGGTGTTGTACTACCAGCCACTTTTGTTAAAGCAGTCAAGAGAGCATATAAGTTTGAAAATATCAATAACAAGATCATCAAAAATGATCAAAAGAAATGTCAAATAGCATCTTAAAAGAACCAGCAGAATCAGAGACAGCAGCAGCACAAGAGACAAAGGCAGGATCAGAATGTGCAGGCACATGGTACTTGTGAACATTGTGGCAGAAATCACAACTCCGAGGAATGCCGTAAAATTACAGGAGCATGTTTCAAATGTTGGTCTTTTGACCACCAGCTTCGTGATTGTCCAAGGTTTAACAACCGAGGCAATAGGCAACAGCAGCAAGCACCTCAATAAAATAATCAAGCAGTTCAGGATCAAGCTAGAGCACTCCAACAGCAGTAGCAGTAATAAGCAAGGCAACAACCCCAAAACCAAAATACCCGTCCACAGCAGCAAAACATAAATGGGCAACAAGGAAGACAAAATTAGAATCAAAATTCGAATAGACAACATCAACAGGACCGTCTGAATCATTTGAATCAAGTGGACCCGGAGGCAGCGGGCAACGTTGTTGAAGGTACTCTCTTTCTTTGTGGAGTAGAAGCAAAAATATTGTTTGATCCTGGATCTACACATTCTTTTATATCTCCTATGTTTACTAAGTTGATTCCTATTCCTACTAGCGAACTTGGATTTATTCTAACTGTTACAACACAAGTAGGGAAACAAGTTGTTTGTAGCACTTATCACCCTAGTTGCACAGTTAAGATAGGAGATGTCACTTTACCCTCAGATCTTATTGTTTTGGATATGCATGACTTTGATGTCATTTTAGGCATGGATTGGTTAGTTGGACATCATGCTACTATAGATTGCTTTAGCAAAACCATTTGTTTTAAATTGGATGAGTTACCAATCAAAGTAAAATTTCATGGAGAAAAAAGGGTATTACCAAATAGATTTATTTCAGCTTTATCAACAGCTAAGCTCTTGAGAAACGATTGTCAATGATTTATAGCATTTATCACGGAGGATAAACAATCCCAAGGGGTGGAGGGAATCCCCGTTGTGTGTGGATTTTCAAATGTTTTTTCAGAGGAGATTCCAGGTTTGCCACCAATTCGAGAGATTGATTTTATAATCGAGTTATTACCGGGGACTGCTCCAATTTCTATTACACCCTACAGAATGGCTCCAGCTGAATTGGGTGAATTGAAGATACAGTTGCAAGAGTTGTTAGAAAAGGGTTTTATCAGACCAAGTGTATCACCATGGGGAGCTCCAGTTTTATTTGTTAAGAAGAATGATGGCAGCTTGAGGATGTGTATTGACTACAGAAGATTGAACCAGGTTACCATAAAAAACAAATATACATTGCCAAGAATAGATGAACTTTTTCATCAGTTGCAAGGAGCAGCGCATTTTTTGAAGATTGACTTACGGTTCGGCTACCATCAGTTAAGAGTCAAGGAATCAGATGTTCCAAAGACAGCTTTCAGGACCAGATATGGGCATTACGAGTTCTTAGTGATGCCGTTCGGACTGACAAATGCACCGGCAGTGTTCATGGCTCTAATGAACAAGATCTTTGCACCACACTTGGATAAATTCAAAGTTGTTTTTATTGATGATATTCTGGTGTACTCTAAGTCCAAGGAAGATCATGAACAGCATTTGATAACTTCACTGCAACTTCTACGAGATAATCAGCTTTATGCGAAGCTTGGGAAGTGTGAATCTTGGCTAGAACAAGTTGTTTTTCTAGGTCACATCATCTCCAAAAGAAGGTTTAGCAGTTGATCCAGCCAAGATTGAGGCAATTATCAAGTGGGAAAGGCTGAGAAATGTGACTGAAATCAGAAGTTTTCTAGGTTTAGCAGGTTACCATAGAAGGTTTGTGTAGGAATTTTCATCTATTGTTGTGCCTCTTACCAAACTAACCCGAAAAAATGTACCTTTTGCTGGAATGAGAAATGTGAAGCTAGTTTTGAAGAGTTAAAAAAGAGATTAACCACAGCACCTATTCTCACATTACCATCGGGCAGCAATGGATTTGTAATTTATACAGATGCTTCGAATGTGGGACTCGGTTGTGTATTGATGCAAGATGGCAAAAACATTGCTTATGGCTTGAGGCAGTTGAAAGAACACGAGAAAAAATTATGCAACGCATGACTTAGAGTTGGCAGCAGTCGTCTTTGCATTGAAGATGTGGAGACATTATCTCTATGGGGAGAAATTTGAAGTTCATTTTGACCATCGAAGCTTACAATATTTATTTTCTGAAAAGGAATTGAACATGAGACAGAGGAGATGGATGGAGTATATTAAAGATTATGATTTTCCAATCAAGTATCATCCAGGGAAGGTTAATGTAGTTGCAGATTCTTTGAGCAGAAAGTCTGGGAATATGGCCAGTTTGCATGGAACTTGTATTTTTCAGCAGTTTGAAGACTTGAGTGTTGATTTTCAACCATTAAGAAAGGGTGTGATGATAGCAAACATGTCAATGTCAGAGCCTACCTTCATCGAGAAGATCAAGGAGAATCAGTTGCAAGACCTAAATTTGGCCAAGATTGTGAATCACATAGCAGAACGTCCAGATTTTTGGATTGTAGATGGAGTGCTATACTTCCGTGACCGGCTTTGTGTTCCAAATATTGAGGATTTGAGAAAGGAAATCATGGTTGAAACCCATAACACGGAGTATTCCATGCATCCGGGGAGTACAAAAATGTATCATAACTTGAAGAACCGGTTTTGGTGGAATAACATGAAGAGAGAAATTGCAGCGTTTGTATCTAGGTGCATGACTTGCCAGCTGATAAAAATAGAACATCAGAAGCCTTTAGGTCTTTTGCAACCATTAGAGATTCCTCAGTGGAAATGAAAGCATCTCACGATGGATTTTATCTCATGCTTACCCACTACTAGCAGAGGGAATAATGCGATATGGGTTATTGTCGACCGTCTCATGAAATCAGCACATTTCCTTCCAATGAAGACGGGAAAGAAGATGCATATGTTACCTCTTGCAGAGACATTTGTCAATGAGATTTTCAGTCGTAACGGTCAACCAGTCTCTATCACATCAGACCGAGATAGCAGATTCGTCTCGAGGTTTTGGAAGACTTTGCATGAGTCTATGCGCACTAAGCTTCAGTTCAGCACAGCGTATCATCCTCAGACAAATGGGCAGTCGGAGAGAACTATATAGATTGGAAGACATGCTACGAGCTTGTGTATTGGATTTCAAGACCCAATGGGATGAGAGTTTGCCACTTTGTGAGTTTGCATACAATAATAGCTACACTCGAGCATTGGAATGGCACCTTTTGAGGCACTGTATGGTAGAAGATGCAGGACTCCTGTGTGTTGGGAGGAAGTCAGTGAAAGAAGCTTTCGTGGACCGACTTTGAATGGAGAGACAAGCGATAAGATCAAACTAATACATGAGAGATTGAAGGTTGCCATAAGCAGACAGAAGATCTATGCAGATGTTCGGAGGAAAGATCTACAGTCTCAAGTAGGAGACAAAGTATTTTTGAAAGTATCACCAGTTAGAGGAACTTTGAGGTTTGGACAGAAAGGCAAGTTGTCGAGTAGATACATTGTACCATATGAAATCTTGAGTCGAGTTGGTGAAGTGGCATACAGACTCGCCCTACCGCCCGAGCTTTCGGGAATACATAACGCGTTTCACGTCTCCATGTTGAGAAAGTATGTTTCAGATCTGTCACATGTGTTGAAACATGAACCATTAGATATTTAAGAGGATGCCACCTATGTTGAGAAACCGGTTGAGATCATTGACACGAAGGAGCAACAACTGAGGGCACGGATAATTCATTGGGTGAAAGTACTTTGGAAAAATCATGGGCCAGAAGAAGCGACATGGGAACTTCGGGATCAAGTGCAGAAGAAATATCCTCACTTATTGCCAGAGGTTAGTGTTCATTTGGAGGACCAAATGCTCTAAGGGGTAGAGGATGTCAGACCCCGACCCAGGTTTGCTTTGATTAGCATTGTTTTAGCCGAGATTAGATCTTAAGTGCGATTAGATGACGTTTATCCTAGATTGTGAGCTCGATAGTTTTTCCATAGCTTTTGGAATTTTCGAGAGTCGTTGATTTTAGCCCGTGGGACCCGTGTGCGTGTTAGGGAAATTATTCTTGATTTCTGGATAAATTATGATTTTTAATCTCTTGGTTTATAAAAATAGCATTTACAACTTTTATGTTCTCTTTGTCCGTTTTCGAAACTCAAAAATCGCATTTTCAGCAAAAAGGGTAAAACAGGCTTTTCACCTTGAAATATGTGCATGAATTACAATGTTTACAAAATCATGTAAAAATCACATTTTTGGAAACTAGATATTTCGACGATCATTTTTCTCTCTTTCGTCGATCTCATCTGGGACCCACATGATGATGTTTTAAGCCATTGAAGTGAAATGGCCTAGTGGGGCCCACAACCCACTTAAAACCAAGTCAAAACCCACGTTGAAGTCTTCCTCTTCTTCACTCGTTTTCTGTTGGGACTGAACTGAGACAAGAGAGAACTCCTTTCTCTTCTTCACACTCTATCTCATCTTGCATGTCAAGGAAAAACAACCCAAAGAGAAGTTTTGATTCCATTTTCAACTTCCTCTCCCATCAAGCTTTCTATTAGTACCATTTTCAAGAGATTTATGCTGGGATTTCTTCCTCCTTGAAGTTCTTCTTCTTTGTTAGAGCTTCTAGAGATAGGCCATGGCTTCCATCTCAGATTTACAGTTTTTATGGATCCTTTGGAACTGTTTTATCATGCATGCAAAAGGGATCCTTGAGAGCTCCCTCTAATTTCGAAATAAGTAGATTTTGAATGGTTTTTCATGGGGTTTTTGTAGCTTGGAGTTTCAGATGAGAGAGGTGTTTGGGAGATTCATTTGAGTGCATTTTGGACCAAAGGCAAGTGAATGAATGAAATATGAATGTGCATGTGTTGTTTTATGGAATTTTATCTTGATTTCTTGCTTTTGAACCTATTAATGTTTAATCTTGTTTATCTTGATGTTTAGTTAACTAAATACATGTTTTAAATGTTCATATGTTATGGTTTATTCCATTGAATTTTTATCTTGAGAATTGTCTCTTTTAAATTGAGATTCTTATACTAGGATTATGAGAAGAATTGAAATGTATGAAGGAGGTTGGAATGGTTGGATTTGAAATGAGGGAATTGGAGGTGTTGATTGGTGAATAGAAGGAGCTTTTTAGCTCATTTTATTGCAGGGACTGGGAGTATAGAAGGGAGAAATATTTAGGGAAAGGAAGAGCTGAAAACGGCTTTAGAAAATTGTTCCCGCAGTAAGGTCGGTCAGTTGTCTGCTAGCCGATAGGTGACCGATAGGTGACCGAATTAGTTCGGTTCCAATTCCCGAGAACTACATTTTCTGCCAGATTTTGATGATGAGTGTCGGCTAACCGAGAGGTGACCGACATATCTTCGGTTCCAATTCCAGAGAGTTGTTTTCTCCCTGTTCCTGAACTCTGCTAGCTGTCAGTCAGCGTGTCGGTTAGCCAACTTGACCCTTGTCGGCTAACCAACAGCCAGTCGAAAGGTGACCGAACTTCACCCAGAATTTTAGAAATGAAGAGAATGGAAGGGTTTTCTACTCCTATCACTTGTGGACCCTTCTTGGTCAAAGTGTACACCTTGATATCCTTAATGTCGTTACAAATTGGGTACCATCTAAACAAATGATCGACATGGGATTTCAAAGTATATATAGTTCAACGATCACGGTCTCAAGGTATTGATGAGAAATTATGATTTATGAAACCAATCTCTCGTCTTGTGATTCGTATTGATTTGAAGAGAAATATTTCCAAGATGTTTATTTAAAAACCCCATTTGGGAAATATTGAGTGAATGGTGTTTTTATACACAATGTGTTGGGACTACTATTTTGAAAACAAAACTTTGAGGCAAGATGGGGCCAACGCTATGCAGTGTGAGCCCATGAGTCAAAGAGATCAAGAGTGTGTGTACTTGATTTAGAGAGAATAGTTTCTGAATTTTGAAGTGTCAAACATTATTTTGAAAATGTGTATTTTTAGTGTTGGCTCCACTCAGCTTGGACGACCATTGCCGGTCTGATCAACCGCCTTGGGTCTTTAAATCTTGTACCAACATTGGATTGGTAAATACATATGTGCTTGCTTGCTTATTTAGCCCGTTCCGCAGCGGGATTAGTGTGTGGTCCTCAGTTTACTGAGCTACTGCAATTTATGTTATGTTATGTTAGTATCTCCCTTCACTTTTGTGTGGCGGAGAACCATGAGTGCTCTCGTCACTTCGTGTGACAGAGAATGGAGCTATATGTGGTTGCCAAGTTATGGTTTTTGAATGGTCATCTTGATTTATGAATGGTTCTTATAAATAATATTGTTAACCAAATACTTTGTTTTATACAATTTCTCTTTATCGTATAATATTTTTTTATTTATTCAAACTTATTAATTTATAGCATGATTGTACTTCATTCATTTGCCCGCCAGACCGTCATGTCTGACCCTTTCGTTTTGGTGCTCGAATCCAGGTTTCATTGCCCTTGAGGAGGAGCACGAGGAGGCGGCTGTAAAGCAGCCAGTTGAACGAGAGTGGCAACCCAATGATGTCATGTAGACGTCGGGTTTGGGTCTTGAGATGCGAAACATTTTGGGAATGACCTTTTATCTTTTGAGAACTTGTTATTAGCCTTTGTTGGCTATCTTTTGGGATATGTAAAACTTAACTTATGTTGTGTATTGTTCAACTTGAAACGTTAATTATGGGCATGCTATTTATGTTTCCCTTTCTGATATGAGTTCTTTTATACTCAATCTTAGGTATGATACTAATTGTGTGTTTGCTACACGCTTCTGCAAATTTATTCTCATGTGTGATTGTGGTGAGATTCAAATGTATGGAATCCTCACCGCAGGAACCTATGGGAAGCCAAAGCACAAATGAAAAGTTTAAATGGAAATTAGTGTCACAACTCTGGGTCTCGGTCCGAGGGCCCAATTTAAGGCTTTAATTTTGATAAATCCTGAGTTAAAGCGTGGGAATGCCATGGTGAGGATCAACTATTGATATCCAACCATTCAAAGTAAACTCTTATCAGGTATATAGGACAATACAAAATTTTATCTTCATCGGAAAATGTCCAACTATTGGATTAAGTTTTTGATGAAAAATATGATAATAAATATCCAGATAGGATTATTATTTTTTTATTCAGAGAATCAACTTGAAAGTGGAAATAACTCAGGTAGAGTTGAAAATTGGTGATATCCCATAAATAGTATGAATGTTTGTCTTAATGATTATGAATTTAATAGGTGGGGTCTATCGTAGTGTTTTACACCATTTTCATAATTCACGATTTATAAAAGTCAAAGCCACAAAAAAAAAATCAAACTCTACTCTTTCTCCCACGGCAGGTATACATGGTAGCACATCAGTTACATGGAAAGTTTCCCCCTTTTCTTCAGTTCTGTATTGTTTGTGTGGATTTGTCTTTATTCAATAATGTTGTTATTTTTTATAAATTATAATAACTTGTTATTTTTATTAATCATTTATATATATATTATATATTCATTTGAGTTTAATTTTATTGCATAATGATTATCATAAAAATAAAAGCTTAACCACCATGCTTAAAGTACAACACATAAGTATGCAAAAATAGTAATTACAGTATCTATGGAGGTTGATAGTCTAAAAATATAGTTACTTTTATAAATACCTCATAGCTTAAGTCTAATTACTAGCCAATGTTCTAAAGTAGTTTTAATACTCTAAAGTGGTTAGGTTCTCATCCTCATCTAACTACTTTTAATAGTTTTTGGATAAATAGTTGTATACAATAGTTGTTTGGTGTGGTGGTTATTTTTACATCTCAAATCCCAATGGTTGTGAGATCGAATGCACCTAGAACACACATTTTATTTATTTTTACTAGTACATTACATACAAGTTACCCAGGTCAGGCCAGCCCAACCCTCGACCTACCCACGAGACCTATCGGGTGCGGTCTAAAGGTTCACAACCCATTTAAAAAATGGGTCGGTCACGGGTTGGGTCCAAAATAAGTTCTCCACCTTTGACCCGACCCGACCCGTTTGCCGGCCCTAGCCATGGGGAGAGTTTATGGGCTTTAAATGCATTAATTGCATTAATGCTCCATGATGGGAGGAGTTACGTTTTTTTAAATTTATATTTTTATAACTCCTTTTCCTTGGATTTTGATTGGCCGTTGGAGAATAATGGGCCTTTATTTACATTTAAACTCTATGATGGGTGGAGTTACATGGTTTAATGTCATAATTGTGTTTGACATGTAACTCCCACTCTTTGGCTTCTGATTGGGCCATCCATAATAATGGGTAATTAACCACATTAACTTTTCATGAAAATGGGTCATTAACTGCACTAAATGGCCGCCAGAGTACTTGAGAAGTCATGGGCCGTGCCGTGTCTTTTGGAATTCTACCTACGACGTAGGATGCCTTGATCGCTGGTGGAGTTTTCATGAGATTGTTGTCGGATGATCATGCAATTTCAGACATTGATTGCTATTAGTAGGCTAGTACCATCTGTCCTGTCGATTTCTCGATCGGTCGGGCATAAAGTACGCTTTCTTAGTCGGCCGGTTGGCGATTTTGAAGTTTTCGATGACAAACCTATGATTTCGACGGCGAATCCGTGATGTCGTCAAAGATCGACGGATTTTGTGCCCTGAAAATCAAATTTTTCGAAAAATCACAGAGGCTAAATAGCTCAAAATGCAAAAACGGACCCAAAAATTGGTTTTGGCGGAAATCCGGCGACCTTGGAGCATTTTTGCCCCTTTTGGTCGCCTTTTTCCGTCGTCTTCTGGTTTTTTCTGATTTCTTCTTGTTTGGCATTTTTCTTGGTGTTTTCGTATAAATTTTGGCATGATTTCCCTATAGAAAACTTGACGAGAAACAGTGTAGAACAGAAGGAAAATTTTCTAATTTCCCGGGAAAGGCGAAGACTTTGTCACGTAGAGGTGCCCATTTGTCGTTAGAAGCCAAAACTAGGCCAAACGATGTCAAAGTGACTTGGAATTTGAGGTGAAGCTTGATGAGCAAGAAATAAGACCAACCACAGGCTTTTGTTTGAGTTTTGAAGCCATATGGGGTCCTGTCACCAATAGACTTGATTTTATCGCGTAGAAGATGCCGCGCTTTGATGTACTATCAAACAATATCCAATTGACTTGAAACATGGCAGGGAGCCTCTTGGAATCATTTTAAGATGATCCATTAGCTTCGATTTGGAAATCATGGTCCCGAGGGGCTCCACCGTCCAGTGTTAGTTTTATGGACTCAATCCAGTAGATGATATAATAAATTGATTAATTTCTTTATTTATCAGTATATTCATGCTTTCCTTTCATGAGATGAATGGTGATTTATTATATACTTGCACATAACCAATACGAATGACATGATGGTTCATGAGATGAACTGGGGTCCACAAGTATATTAGATGTAATACATGTGTATGGATGAGATCCACATACGGGAGACATGTATGACAAATCTTATACTTAAAATATATTCACAACCAGTGATGAGACTGGACATCTCATACTGACAAGGTTGCAGCACTTTGATCACTATGAGATAGTGTGATTCGTCTCAATCATCAGAATGGAAGATTCTGGATCATAGTGCTGGTACATTGGATGTATTGAAGGACCATGAGAAGCACCTTATGAACACTGTCTTTACTTTAAGGTTTGCTCTCATAATTCCCTAGCAATAGGCTCTCAATCCCGAGACATTAATGAACTCAAGTTTCTATCTATTCATTTGCTTTGAGTCACCAATGAGTGAGGCCAACTGTAGGTCAACACCTTGGTGATTTGGGTACGTGGTAGTAGAGCTGTGGGAATATTTAATGGTCAAGATGGAATCTATCTCTAATATTCCCTTGTGCCAATTAATGGATTTATCATTGGTAAGTGCGCACCCATTCCGATTAAGAGTTAATTGGAAAGGTACCTATGATCATTATAATTAATTGGGGCTCAAGGATAATAAGATATGGGTCTAGTTTGGAAGACAGGTCCAATTGATCCATGGATATTGATAGAGGGGTCTACTTGTGGTAATGTGGAAGTTTAGGGTCTTCTATGTAATATTCCTAAGACTGGAGTTCAATTGCATTTATATAGTGGAGTTATTTGCAATTAACTGTGGGGCCGGATTACACATGAGATGTGGGGTCGCGAGTCCCAGTTGGAGCCAGATTTCTAAGGAATCCCTAGTGGTCCCCACGCTAACCCAATTATTATCTAATTCTAGTTGAACTCTAAAAGGAAAGTTACTATTTCTATTTGAAGTGAGACTTCTAATAGTGGTAATAGTAGACTTACTAATTTTAGTAAAAGTGAGACTTTTATTTTAATTGGAAAGGAATTAGAAAGATACTAATTATATTTGAAGTGAGACTTCTAATTATGTTATAGTAAGTTACTAATTATTGTAGAAGTAAGACTTCTATTTTAACTAGTAATAGAAGAGAGTTACTAATTGTTAGAGAAGTGAGACTTCTATTTGTTAATTAAATCGTCTTAAAGAGGAGCGGTACTCTTATATATTCTGACAAGGTAATCAATGGCTTTTATTTGTTAACTCCCACAATGTATGAGATGCATGACACTGATGTTAAAAATAGACCATCATTAAAGAGGTAGTCACCTTCATCTAATCCAACAAACTTTGGCACCCAAGAGACTAGGTCATATAAACCTAAACAGGATTGACAGGCTAGTGAAAGATGGTATCTTGCCTTCATTGGTGGTAGAACCAATGCCTATCTGCAAGTCTTATCTGGAAGGTAAAATGATCAAAAGACCCTTATTCATCTAAGGGCAGTAGGGCGAAAGATTTATTGGAGTTAGTATATATTAATGTGTATGGACCCATAATATTAGAGCGAGAGATTGATACGAGTATTTCATCACTTTCACCGATGATTACTCGAGATATGAATACATATACCTTATGCACCGCAAGTCCAAGATCTTTTGAATAGTTCAAAGAGTTTTCGAGCAGAAGCGGAATAGCAATTAGGTAAAAGTATAAATACTCTTCGATAAGATCGATAAGGCGAATATGTTGGAATTTGAGATGACTTGAGAAGTCTTTTGATGAATTGAAGAAGTTAGCATCTCAAGTATTGATTTGAGTTGGAATTCTTGTCAACACATTGTCACAAACATGATGATAATAAGCTGGTGTTGATAGAGCTTGAAAAGGAGAAACAGAATTGAAACAGCCAGGAATTAAGAATTCCTGATGCAGAGCACGCGGTCGACCGGGCTCTTCATGCGGTCGACCGAGCAAGAAGAAACCTGCAGAAAACAGAAAAAGGCACCTCTCAGTTATTTTCGTGACACAGTGTGTCTTCGGTCGACCGAGCCCTCAAGATGTCGACCGAGCTCGAAATTGTCTGTTTTCCAGTCAGTGTCTTCGGTCGACCGAGCAAGCCAGGATGTCGACCGAGCACGGGAACCAGAGTTGCGCAGAATTAGAAGTTTTGCACGAAAATTCAGCACAGTTATCTATTTCGTTTGGGAATCTTTCTAAACGAATTGTAGCCCGTTTTGAATACAATTAAGGGTTATTAAAACCTATATAAAGGCATGCTTGGGTCGTTCATAAACACACCAAAAAAAGACACCAGAGAGAGAAGAAGAGAAGAGAAAAGAGAGAGAGTTCTTGAGAGAAAGCTGGTGCTGTTGCTGTGTGCTGTTGTGCTACATCTTTCTACAGCAATTGTGGACGGGATTATGCTCTAGAAGATGGTGATTCGTCCATGAGTTAAGTGTCTCTCTTTTATGCTTTAGATTTCAATTTGTAAGGGATTGAGAGAGAGAGAATTGTAGAGGGGAAGGGCTGTAGACAGAATTAATCTTCTACTCTGTTCTTACATCAAGTTGGTGCTTGGTGTTTGGGGTTTGGTGATCCTATCTGTTGGTGCAGATAAATTGTAAAGGGAGTCGGTGCTTCCTAGATAGTTGGTGCTATCTGAAACTCAAGGGAGTAGGTGCTTCCTAGATAGTTGGTGCTATCTGAAACTAAGGGTTGGTGCTCTTTGTCGTTGGTGCGACTAAATAAGATTCAGATCTGTCCCGGATTGGTGTTCGGACAGTCTTTGAACCGTGGACGTAGCCTTTCGGTGAACCACGTTAAATCTGGTGTCATTGTGTGATTTGACTTGTTTTGTTGTTGAATTGGACCTGTTTTTAGAAATCACTGATTCACCCCCCCCCTCTCAGTGATCGCGGTATCCAACAATTGGTATCAGAGCCAGGTTCCCTTGATCAGTTTAATACGCTAAGGGTGATCTCTTGTCAAATCACATGGCGGTCAATACAGGGAATATGAAAGCACCTCTGTTTGATGGTTCTAATTACTCCTTTTGGAAGATTAGGATGCAAGCCTTCATCAAATCTCTTGGCTATGATGTTTGGGAGGCTGTCAGAGCCGGTTACAATGCTGCCACCGTACCCAATGATACAGCATCGAAGAAGTTGGCAGACAACGACTCCAAGGCGCAGAATGCACTCTTTAGTGGCCTTGTGGACAGCGAGCTTATCAAAGTAATTGCATGCAAAACAGCCAAGGAAATTTGGGACAAGTTGCAAAGCATACATGAAGGTGATGAGAAGATTAAAGAAGCCAAATTGCAAACCCATCGCTCTCAATTTGAATCTCTTCGCATGGAGGAAAGCGAGAATGTTGACTCGTATATGCAACGAGTGAATGAAGTCACGAATGACATTCGTGGACTAGGGGAGGAGATTAAAGAGCCGGTCATCGTCAAAAAGGTTCTAAGATCTCTTCTTCCCCGGTTTGATTCAAAAGTCTCAGCCATTGAAGAAGCCAAAGATCTGAATGCATTTTCCATGGATGAATTACATGGTTCTCTAACTGCCTATGAGATGCGCATAGGAAAGACGTCTTCATCTGATAAAGAAGCCGCCTTCAAAGTTCAGAAAAAGGCAAAAGAGATTGCTGGTCATGATATTGATTCTGATGATGATGAGCTTGAGACTCAATTTGTTAGAAAGTTGAAGAAAGGAAGCATTGGCAAGTACAAAGGGAAGCTACCCTTTAAATGCTTCAATTGTGGAGGTATTGGTCACTTTGCTGCGAAGTGTCCCCTAAAAGAAGACAATGATAATGACTCTTATGCTGAAAAGAGTAAAGGAAAGAGAAATTTCAGAAAAAGGGGCAAAGCTAAAAACTTTCTATGTCAACAAGATGACAGCACGTCTGAAACTTCAGACGATGATGAATCAACCGAAGCTCTCTTCATGGTCACTGTTGAAGAAGAAGAAGAGCTAGATCCGGAAGAGGATGAGGAGGCTGAAGTCAATCTTGAAGAGGAACTCATAGCCGCACTTGAGGAGCTAAGCATAGAACGCAAATCAAGTAAGAAAAATCTGAAACTTCTCCATGAATCTGAAAGTTCTATTATTGCTTTGAAAACTCAAGTAGAAGAATATAAAAGAATGGTAGAAGTCCTTGAAAACCAAATAAGTATCAAAAAGGAAGAGGCTATGAAACTTGAAACTGAGATCGCTAGAGCAAAGGCTGAAAATTTGGAAAATAGCAAAAAACTCAAAGCGCTCCAAGCGATTGAAGGGACTATGAAACTCAATGAACTACTGAAAGTTCAAAGACCAGCCCACTTCAGATTTGGTCTAGGATTTGAGAAAGGTGAATCCTCTAAGATTGCACCTCCTAAAAGGAAAGAGTTTGTGAAGCAAGTCACTGCACCCTCTAACTCCATGAAGCCCACTCAACCTAGAAAGGAGTCCATTCCTGTTAGAAAGGTAATGAAGACTAACCAGCCACAAAGAAAATACAAATTCTATGGTTATTGCTTTCATTGTAATATGTTTGGACATAAAAGAGCTGATTGCAAATTCTATGTAAAAAACAGCCCATTTGTGACTAGGAATCCTTTTTCAATCCTAAGTAGCCACAAAATTGAGTGCTATATGTGTCATAATTATGGACACTTGGCTAGGGATTGTAGGTTGCCTATTGCTAACAAATTTCAGGTTGAAAAGAAACCCAAGTTAGTCAAGGCTTGGAGAGCAAAGAAAAGTGCAGAAAGTTCCAAAGAATCTCTCATTGTGCAAACGGCATTCAATGCACAAAAGAAGACAGCACCATGGGTCCTTGATAGTGGTTGTTCAAGCCATATGACTGGTGATAAAGAGAAATTCATCAAATTACAGCACTATGAAGGCGGTTCAGTGAAGTTTGGCAACAATGATGGTGCCAAAATATGCGGAAAAGGTGTTATTCAGCTTATGGCAAACAAGATCAGATCTGAAGAAGTCTTATATGTGTCTGGATTGAGACACAACCTGCTTAGTGTGAGCCAGATCTGTGACAAGGGTCATGAAGTTATCTTCACAAAGAATGGGTTTGCCATCAAGAAGAGTAGCAACGGCAAAACAGTGGCAACTGGATCAAGAACTGCTGGAAATCTCTATACACTGTCAGATGGAGCTGAAAAGACCTGCTTGATGAGTCGGACAGAGGAAAGTTGGTTGTGGCACAAACGCCTTGGGCATCTAAGCTTTGACAACATGTCAAAGATTTGCAATTCAAAGGCTGTGAGAGGCATGTCTAAAGTGGAAAAGCCTTCCAATCCCATTTGCGACTCTTGCCAAAAGGGAAAGCAAACGAGGGTTATGTTCAAGTCAAAGGAGCATCATTCCAAGAAACCTCTTGAGCTAGTGCACACTGATCTCTGTGGACCGATGCGAACTCAAAGCACCAATGGAGATAAGTATTTCATGTTATGCATTGATGATTATACTCGTATGACATGGGTATTGTTTCTTAAGCATAAGCATCAAGCACTTGATCGTTTTAAAGTGTTTAAAGCACAGGTTGAAAATCAATTGGAAAAACGTATCAAGATTTTAAGGTCTGATCGTGGAGGCGAGTTCACATCTGAAGAGTTCACTACATATTGTGAACATCATGGCATTCAAAGACAGTACTCAGCCCCTAGAACTCCACAGCAAAATGGAGTTGTGGAACGGAAGAATCGCACCGTACAAGAGATGGCTCGTACGATGCTAAGTGAAAGCAAGATGGCTGACAAGTATTGGAAAGAGGCAATTCATACGGCTGTATACATTCAAAATCGATGCTTGATCAGGCCACATGAAGTCAAAACTCCCTATGAGCTATGGTTTGGAAGAAAAGCAACCGTCAAGCACTTCAGAGTCTTCGGCAGCAAGTGTTACATCAAGCGGCTCGAACAAAATCCGGGCAAATTTGAAGAAAGAGCTGACGAAGGTATATTTCTGGGTTACTCCTCTACTAGCAAGGCATATAGGTGTCTTAACAAAAGAACCAGAAAAATCATAGAAAGTGCTGATGTGAGAATTGATGAAAACCATGAATCCAAGAATGGAACTCATTATGACAGTCCCGTTTATGAGGACTCGAGTGAGATTGATGATGAGATGGCTGAATCTAATGATTCTGAGAAATCAAAAGATGACTCAGAAGATACTACACCTAAGAAGCACAACACTTGGGTAGAGCAACACCCTAAGGATCAAATCATTGGAGATCCTAAGGCAGGCGTTCAAACTAGACAAAGTGTAGTTAGTAATTACTCACTTGTGTCCACCATTGAACCCAAGACTGTGGCTGAAGCCAGTCTCGATGAAAGTTGGATGAAATCTATGCATGAGGAGTTGGAGCAAATTGAGAAGAACTCCACATGGGAACTTGTTCCTAGACCTACTGATAAGAATGTTATTGGTACTAAATGGGTCTTTCGGAATAAGCTGAATGAAGATGGTCAAGTCATTAGAAACAAAGCAAGGTTGGTTTGTAAAGGCTATGCTCAAGTTGAAGGCATAGATTTTGAAGAGACCTTTGCACCGGTGGCTCGTCTGGAAGCTATTCGAATGTTTCTTGCATTGGCAGCATATAAAACCTTCAAGGTATTTCAGATGGACGTAAAGTCAGCTTTCTTGAATGGTTTACTTGAAGAAGAAGTCTACATTGAGCAACCTGATGGTTTTCTCATCAGCAAAAATTCAGATCTAGTATGCAAGTTGAAAAAGGCTCTTTATGGACTGAAACAAGCGCCAAGGGCGTGGTATGCAAGGCTGGACCTATATCTCCGCAAGATCGGTTTTGGAAAAGGACTTGTTGATAGCAATCTATATGTCAAAACTGAGTTAAGCAAACAGCTGGTTGTCATTGTTTATGTTGATGACATAATCTTTGGAGGCAATGATGAGGAGATGTGCAGGAATTTTGCAGAAGAGATGAAGAAAGAATTTGAGATGTCAATGCTTGGAGAACTAAAGTTCTTTCTTGGTTTACAAGTTCAGCAGCTGAAGCATGGCATCTTCATATCACAAATGAAGTACATTAAGGAAATGCTGAAACGGTTCAATATGGAAGACAGCAAGCCAGTGAGCACACCAATGTCAACGAACACGAAGCTTAGCAAAGATGATAAGGCCTCGTCCGTTGATCATACTACCTATCGCTCTATGATAGGAAGCTTGCTCTACTTGACTGCAACAAGACCAGATCTTCTACAAGCAGTATGTATGGTTGCACGTTTTCAAGCAGCACCAACTGAAACGCACCTTACAGCAGTGAAAAGAATCTTTCGATATCTGAAAGGTACTATGGAGCTTGGTATCTGGTATCCCAAAGGAAAATCCTTCACTCTTGTTGCATATTCTGATGCCGATTGGGCTGGATGCGTAGATGATCGCAAGAGTACTAGCGGCGGCGCATTTTATCTTGGAGAAAGATTAGTTGCTTGGCATAGTAAGAAGCAAGACTCAGTATCCCTTTCGACAGCGGAAGCGGAATATATTGCAGCGGCAACTTGTTGTACGCAAGTGTTATGGATGCGGCAAATGCTCTCTGATCTAGGAGTTCCTACAACGAATCCTACGCCGATCCTATGTGACAACACGAGTGCAATTCACATCTCCAAGAATCCTGTTCAACATTCTAGAACGAAGCATGTAGCAATTCGTTATCATTTTCTTAAAGATAAAGTTGCTGATGGAGAGGTCAAGTTGGAATATGTTCCAACAACTGAGCAAGTGGCTGATATTTTCACGAAACCTCTGCCAAAGGAAGTCTTCGAGTATCTCCGGAAAAAGTTAGGAGTTACTCACTCTCCTAAACCGTAGGAGTTGTGCTTGAAAGGGGGAGCAATGCATTCATTGTATATCCTATTCGCTCCTCGGTTTGGTCCCTTTGGACTTGTTGTCAAAGGGGGAGAGATGTTATGCTATGATAGCAAGGAGAGATGTTATGCTATGAAAGCTAGGGGGAGATTGTGACAGTGCATGGTTGATATTTCCGAATTTCAGAATTGGTTCCAAGTGAGTATTGAAAAGAACTTGGAAGAGCTGCAAGCTGGAGTTGAAAGTGTTGAAGTTCCAATAGTGTTGCCAACAATTCCAAAGGGGGAGATTGTTGGAATTTGAGATGACTTGAGAAGTCTTTTGATGAATTGAAGAAGTTAGCATCTCAAGTATTGATTTGAGTTGGAATTCTTGTCAACACATTGTCACAAACATGATGATAATAAGCTGGTGTTGATAGAGCTTGAAAAGGAGAAACAGAATTGAAACAGCCAGGAATTAAGAATTCCTGATGCAGAGCACGCGGTCGACCGGGCTCTTCATGCGGTCGACCGAGCAAGAAGAAACCT
This sequence comes from Litsea cubeba, assembly GCA_012931725.1. Classification (NCBI taxonomy): domain Eukaryota; kingdom Viridiplantae; phylum Streptophyta; class Magnoliopsida; order Laurales; family Lauraceae; genus Litsea; species Litsea cubeba. Next base: position 49,496,260 of record CM022952.1, read on the forward strand.
GCAGAAAACAGAAAAAGGCACCTCTCAGTTATTTTCGTGACACAGTGTGTCTTCGGTCGACCGAGCCCTCAAGATGTCGACCGAGCTCGAAATTGTCTGTTTTCCAGTCAGTGTCTTCGGTCGACCGAGCAAGCCAGGATGTCGACCGAGCACGGGAACCAGAGTTGCGCAGAATTAGAAGTTTTGCACGAAAATTCAGCACAGTTATCTATTTCGTTTGGGAATCTTTCTAAACGAATTGTAGCCCGTTTTGAATACAATTAAGGGTTATTAAAACCTATATAAAGGCATGCTTGGGTCGTTCATAAACACACCAAAAAAAGACACCAGAGAGAGAAGAAGAGAAGAGAAAAGAGAGAGAGTTCTTGAGAGAAAGCTGGTGCTGTTGCTGTGTGCTGTTGTGCTACATCTTTCTACAGCAATTGTGGACGGGATTATGCTCTAGAAGATGGTGATTCGTCCATGAGTTAAGTGTCTCTCTTTTATGCTTTAGATTTCAATTTGTAAGGGATTGAGAGAGAGAGAATTGTAGAGGGGAAGGGCTGTAGACAGAATTAATCTTCTACTCTGTTCTTACATCAAGTTGGTGCTTGGTGTTTGGGGTTTGGTGATCCTATCTGTTGGTGCAGATAAATTGTAAAGGGAGTCGGTGCTTCCTAGATAGTTGGTGCTATCTGAAACTCAAGGGAGTAGGTGCTTCCTAGATAGTTGGTGCTATCTGAAACTAAGGGTTGGTGCTCTTTGTCGTTGGTGCGACTAAATAAGATTCAGATCTGTCCCGGATTGGTGTTCGGACAGTCTTTGAACCGTGGACGTAGCCTTTCGGTGAACCACGTTAAATCTGGTGTCATTGTGTGATTTGACTTGTTTTGTTGTTGAATTGGACCTGTTTTTAGAAATCACTGATTCACCCCCCCCCCCTCTCAGTGATCGCGGTATCCAACAGAATATCTCTCCGCTAACTTTATGGGATACTTATCAGAAAAATGGGATTTGATCCCAGTAGTCTGCTCCTGGTTTGCCTCAACAGAACGGAGTAGTAGAAAGAAGGAACAAGACTTTTTTAGATATGATCAAGTCTATGATTGAGTTTCTACGGATTACCTATATTTTGGGATATGGAAACTGAAATATATATATACAAAACCTCATTCCATCTAAGTCTATACTTGTGACTCCCAAGGAGTTATGGACAGGGCGAAAGCCTAGTCTACAACGTTTTAAGGGTTGTCCGGCACACGTGCTGAAGGATAAGACGGATTAGTTGGAATCGAAGTCAGAAGTATATATGTTTATATTCTATCCCAAAAAGAACTAAATGATTGGTTGCTCTATAATCCCAGAGGGCAGAAAGTGCTTGGCAGCACCAATGCGGTTTTCTGAAGGGAGATTATAAGATTAACTGGAAATCTTTAGAAATGGTTATCTTGGAGGAAATTCAAGAAAGAACAATTCCAAATCCAAGAATAACCAAACTTTAAGAAAATCCGCCCATACTTAACCCAGTAGTTACACCAATGCCTTGTCATAGTGGGAGTATTGTCACGACCCTTGACAAGTTCTTGGTTTTGGGAAAGTCTTACGAGGCAATCCCGGAGGAACCGGAACAAGATCCCTATAACTATGATAAAGCAGTTAATGACATAGTTTTGGGATGTTGGTTAGATGCTATGAAAGCTGAGGTGGAGTCTTTGTACTCTAATCAGGTCTGGAAACTTGTGGACTTGCCTGCCAATAGCAAACCTATTGGGTGCAAGTGAGTCTACAAGAGAAAAAGAGAGCCAGATGGAAGAGTTCTATCTGGGTACTCTTATCCATTGCGGTTCATCTCGGTGACGAGATTTGGCAAATAGATGTCAAGACAGCGTCTCACGATGGCAATCTTGAGGAAAACATCTATATGATGCAACCAGATGGTTCTATAGCTAATAACCAAGTGCAAAGAGTTTGCAGGCTGCATAAGTCCATTTATGGATTAAAGTAGGTATCCCGAAACAGGAACATCTGTATTGACAAAGAAATCAAGTCACTTGATTTTTGTCAGTATCCGGATAAGTCATGTGTGTACTTGAAAAGTCAAAGAAGGCATGGTAGTCTTTTCTAGTCGACGACATCCTTCTCCTATGGAGTGATATAGGGATATCGTCAACAGTAAAAGTTTTGGTTGGCTAAGACTTTTGATAATAAAGGACTTTGGAGAAGCCAGGTACATCCTAAAGATAAATATCCACTCAGACTGGAAAAATAAGATGATAGGCTTATCCCAATGATGTGTACAAAGATAAGGTTCTGGTACGGTAAGCTATGCTTTATACTAGACCGGATATTTGTCACGCAATAGGCCTAGTCAGCAAATATCAATCTAGCCCAGGTCTTTATCACTGACTACTGTAAGATGTGTTCTCGAATACTTGAGAAGAACTAGAGATCACATGTTGAGTTACAGCAGTGATAAGTTGATTCCAGTCAGTTACATAGATACTAACTTCTAGTCAGATCAAGATTCCAAGAAATCAACTTCTGGATATGTGCTTATGTTGTAGCAACTTGAGAAGTAGCTAAGGTAGCAGATTGGCGCAAAAGATTCCTTATGGAACTTGGAGTGGTATTTTTGGCAGGACAGCCGATCACAGTTTACTGTGATGACAGCAGGGCAGTCACTAAGTCCAAATAACCCAAGAGCCAAAAAGCATGTACAGAGGAAGTTATACAGGGTCAGATAGATTGTGCAGAGAGGTGATATACGATCACCAAGATAGTCTCTGCAGACAATCTAGTAGATCCCTTTACTAAGCCTTTGGCTACCAAAGTCTTTGAGCTATATGTAAAAGGGATGTGCATGAGATGCAACTCAAACTGGCATTGAGAACAAGTGGGAGATTGTTAGTTTTATGGACTCAATCCAGTAGATGATATAATAGATTGATTAATTTCTTTATTTATCAGTATATTCATGCTTTCCTTTCATGAGATGAATGGTGATTTATTATATACTTGCACATAACCAATACGAATGACATGATGGTTCATGAGATGAACCGGGGTACACAAGTATATTAGATGTAATACATGTGTATGAATGAGATCCACATACGGGAGACATGTATGACAAATCTTATACTTAAAATATATTCACAACCAGTGATGAGACTGGACATCTCATACTGACAAGGTTGCAGCACTTTGATCACTATGAGATAGTGTGATTTGTCTCGATCATCAGAATGGAAGATTCTGGATCATAGTGCTGGTACATTAGATGTATTGAAGGACCATGAGAAGCACCTTATGAACACTGTCTTTACTTTAAGGTTTGCTCTCATAATTCCCTAGCAATAGGCTCTCAATCCTGAGACATTAATGAACTCAAGTTTCTATCTATTCATTTGCTTTGAGTCACCAATGAGTGAGGCCAACTGTAGGTCAACACCTTGGTGATTTGGGTATGTGGTAGTAGAGCTGTGGGAACATTTAATGGTCAAGATGGAATCTATCTCTAATATTCCCTTGTGCCAATTAATGGATTTATCATTGGTAAGTGCGCACCCATTTCGATTAAGAGTTAATTGGAAAGGTACCTATGATCATTATAATTAATTGGGGCTCAAGGATAATAAGATATGGGTCTAGTTTGGAAGACAGGTCTAATTGATCCATGGATATTAATAGAGGGGTCTACTTGTGGTAATGTGGAAGTTTAGGGTCTTCTATGTAATATTCCTAAGACTGGAGTTCAATTGCATTTATATAGTGGAGTTATTTGCAATTAACTATGGGCCCGGATTACACATGAGATGTGGGGTCGCGAGTCCCAGTTGGAGCCAGCTTTCTAAGGAATCCCTAGTGGTCCCCACGCTAGCCCAATTATTAGAAAGTATCTAATTCTAGTTGAACTCTAAAAGGAAAGTTACTATTTCTATTTGAAGTGAGACTTCTAATAGTGGTAATAGTAGACTTACTAATTTTATTAGAAGTGAGACTTCTATTTTAATTGGAAAGGAACTAGAAAGAGACTAATCATATTTGAAGTGAGACTTCTAATTATGATATAGTAAGTTACTAATTATTGTGGAAGTAAGACTTCTATTTTAAATAGTAATAGAAGAGAGTTACTAATTGTTAGAGAAGTGAGACTTCTATTTCAATTAGAAAGAGGAGGTGGCTTAATTGCTTTTAAGCTATAAATAGAGGAGGGCAAGGCTTGGACGTCCCATGCATACAACCACCTAGGGATTCACGCCCAAGGCTTCTTTGTGCAAGTGTTGCACATGCCTCTTCTCTTCTCCCTCTTCTAGTTCTCTTTCTAGTTCCTCCCTAGAGTTCCTAGTAGTTTTCTCTTGGAAATCCCACCATCTTCTTGAGAAAAAGGAGAATCTGATATGGGTCATAGCATGGAAGATCAAGAGGTCTTGGAGATTTCTATTTGATTAGTGAAAGCGTTTCATCATCAAAGAAAAACGTAACTTCTCCATTAGAGCACAACCGAGCTCCAAAGGTATAATCTACTTCCTTGCATGTTGTAGATTTATTTATAGCTTATATGTTGCTGGTTCTATCTTCTAAATAGATTGTATTTACTGATCATGATAGCCGAGATTGAGGACATAGATCTTGGATTGGGTTTTGTAGCCTTCTGGATAGTTGATCCCTGCATCAAGTGGGTCAAAAGTTGTTGAAACCTATCCTAGAGGCCCACCCTATTTCCAACACCCAGAGGCCTGGTCGAACTTCCGGGAGGTCAAAGTATGGTCAAATGATGTCAGAATGACTTGAATCTCGCCATGTAGTCCCTTGGAAGTATTTTGAGACCATCCATGTGCTTTGTTTGATGAATGATGATCTCGATGGTTTCTTCTGCCGAGAGGCTTAGTTTTGCTATTTTAGGGTTGATGTTGGGTCAAACGTTATCGATTTTGACTTGAAATTTGACATAGAGCCTCTTGGAAGTGATTTAAGACCGTCCATAGGCTCTGATTGGAGATTTTGTGTCTTCGATGATGTTGTCGCCGGGAGGGCTGACTTTGTTGCATGGAGAATGTGGCTCTTTGCATTTTTGGCCAAATAGTGCCGAAATGGCCTGAAATTTGATGTAGAGTTTTCTAGTGGCATTTTGAGGCCAACTGTGTGCTATGTTTTGTGAAATAAGGTCTCCACCTTCACCGCTGCGCGGGAGCTCCTGTTTAGTTGCTGGAAGAGTGAAGTTAGGCCAAATGATGTTGAAATGGCCTAAAACTTCATGTGTACTCTTCTTTCGGCTATTTTTAAGAATCTTCAAGTTTCTGGATGATCCCAACAAAATTTGATGCTTGAAGTAGTATTGCCTGTTGTGGTCGGATGCAGCTTCATGTAAATTCTTGATGTTTGAAAGGGTATGAAGAGACAAAGTCGCATTTTTGGTGTCAACAAGCATTGATAGGTATATCATTCTCAAGTTGATTTTTAAATTACATGTGATTTGTCCTTTTACTTCAATCAAATTTATTTTTGTGTTTTACACTTTCAAATGATTTAAGCATACATGTATTAAGCTACATTGTTAAATTTGATTGCAGATCTCATGCATCACATGTTTTGTTCTTAAAATTTCACAACTTGCTTGGTCTGGATAATTATATCTTTTACAAGTTGTTCTTAACATGTGATTAGTAGTCTTGCCTCAATCATAAATGTTTTTATGAGCGTTTATTTTCAAATTGATTGAGGACATCATGCATACACATTGAGCATTCATCTTTGTATTCATATAGTGTATGTGTGAGTTAGATTTTCGCTTTTATATCCGCTTATTTAGAGGCGTTGCATTGAACCAAAATAGTATCTCCATCAAGTGTACTCTAGACACTACTTAGAGAGAGGACCAACCTTTTGGTTGCATGGGTTATTGCTTAGCCTTAGAAAAGCATAAGTATATGGTTAGGGGTGAACCATAAAACCCAAGAGGTTATCGCTTAGCCTAAAGAATCATAATATAAAGGTTATTTCTTAGCCTATTGAAAATCATACATACTGAAACTCCGGTGGGGGTGTAGGAACACAAGCCGATAGTGGATGTAGGCATTGAGGCCAAACCACTATAAATCATTGCATTATGGTGTTCAATTTGTGGTGATTGGTTTTGTTAGCTTCCGCACTTTAGTTTTATATCATCACTTGTGACTAATTGATTTAAAGAATTTAAAATTGGCATAATCGGTCACTAAAGTCTAGCTCACCCTTTTCACACCCCCCCCCCCTTTCTTGGGTTCGGATCCTAGACTTTCAATTTAGAGGATGAGTCAACGATGCCCTATTTGGTGAGCCCTTGGTGTACAAAAGTTATTGGGCACCATTTGACTCATTTCCATGCGCATTCGTCCAAGCCACGAACAATACACGAAAATCCCATACAGCCGAAGAAGCACACCAAGCCAGCGTACTTCATTTTCATTTTCCTATGTTGGTCATGCAAGGGTAGGGTCAAAGGGTCCCACACCTAAGGCCCAAATCAGGCTCGCTCGACTCAAGCAAACCTGGGTCGAGCGAGTAGGTATGCTATCTAGCCACCCCTGAGCAAGCAACTAAGTTCGCTCGACCCAAAGAAGTTTGGGTCAAGCAAACCATCAAGTTCCTGCATGATTGAATTAGGGTTTGCCCTATTCAGCCGTGCTTCCATTCTTCACCTGCTAGAAACGAGCTTCCATGCTCTCCCAAAACCACATTTCATCATCATATCAATCATCCAACCCATTCCACAATTAAGTCCATAACCATTTAAACCCTAACCTGGCATGTGAATCCAATTAGATAGCCTCAAGCTTGGAATTTCATGGGTTTCTAACAATAAAATAATCATAGTATCAACAAGTATTACATGCATATCATTTATACAGTGCAAATCAACTTTCCTTTGTCTAAGGAGAAAAAGAAATTGGGGAAATGAAGGAGATGAAGACCCTTTTCACTCTCACCACCAAACCCACTCTCAAATACCTCCCAAACCACACCTAAAGCACAAAGAAGAAGAGGCAAATCACATGCAAGGCTTAAATTGAGTAAGGAAAGGAGTTTGGGGAAGATGGTGATGAGGAAACCTACTTCAAATGGGTTCAATAGAAATAGGAGATCAAGAGAAATAAGAATATGGTTGGCTTGGCTTGAGTTCCACTTCTAAACACCACATGCAAGATGAGAAGATGAAGGAGAAAAAAAAGGAAAAGATCTTTCCAGCAGCTCTCTCTCTCTCTCTCTCTCTCTCTCTGAAATGAGGAAGTGACTGGAATTAAGGGTTATAAAAAGATAGGAGATGAAATGACCCATTTACTCTTTTGAGAAAAAACGGGAGAAATTTGATTATTTGTCGGGGTGTCGGATCGCGACGAGTCAGAACGAAAAAATGATCAGCGTGGAGAGATCTTTCCAATTAGCCCAAATTCGGTGAAAACTGAGTTTTCAGAAAAATCCACTCAATTTTCCCTAATTACAACCTACCCCTTACTATGCTCAAACGAGCTCGGAATCGCACGAGACTTTGTGGACACTATTCTAGTGACAAAAGCTACTCACTCAGCACTAAACTCATTTAATTAACTAACATGATAGTTAGTTAAGCTAAGCTTAAGAAAACTAACACACTAGTAAGGTCGGAGACCTTACAAGGAGTGTCCATGTTAAGCTTCGGGTTGTTACGACATTGTTTGGGCCTACTTCACTCTTTTTATGGCAAAATAGGTCTTTCTTGCTATAGCAGTGCTGGAGACTCTGTTTTCCAAAATTGAGCACATGTTTGGTCTCAAAATACCATTGAGGGGCTCGATGTCAAATTTCAGGCCATTCCAACGTGGTTTTGCCTGAAAAACAAAAGTGTTGACACAAAAAAATGTGTCACTTTGCCTCTCCAAACTCAAGAAAGCTACATGAACCTGCAGCCTGCCATAAATAGGCAATGTTACTTCCAAAAATCAAATCTTGTCATAATTAAACAAAAACTGTAAGATTTTTCAAGACAGCCAAAAGAGAAGTACACTAGAAGTTTCGGTCCATTTTAAAATCATTTAGCCTAACTTCGCTTCTCCGGTAGTTGAACAGGAGCTCTCGGCGGCGATAGCATCGGAGACACCAAATCTTCGATCAGAGCCTATGGATAGTCTCAAAATACATCCAAAAGGCTCAACGACAAGTTTCAAGTCAAACTGACAACGTTTGGCCCTACATCAGCCCTCGAACAGCTAAATCAAGCATCTCGGCAGTGAGAACTACCGAGGCCATCACTCATCAGACAGAGCACATGGATGGCTTCAAGATGCTTACAAAGGGCTACACGTCAAATTTCAGGTCATTTCGACAACATTTGACCATACTTTGACTCTCAGAAGCCAAATCAGGCCTCTCGATGGCGAAGCTCCCCGGGACCATGGTTTCCAAGACAGAGCCTGTAGATCATCTCAAAATGACACCAATAGGTTCCCTGTCAAATTTCAGGTCAATCGGACATCGGTTGAACGCACATCAAAGGCGTGACATCTTCCTCGCAACAAAATCAAGTCTACTGGCGACAGGACCAATACGGCTTCAAAACTCAAAGAAAAGCCTATGGTTGGTCTTATTTATTGCTCAGGAGGCTTTACCTCAAATTTCAGGTCATTCCGATATCGTTTGACCCAGTTTCGGCTTCTGACGGAAAATCGGCAGCTCTACGCTACAAAGTCTTCGACTTTCCCGGAAAATTGGAAACTTTGCACTCCAAAAAGCAAGGATTCTCGTCAAGTTTTTTACAGGGAAATCAGGCCAATAAATGTGCAAAAATGTAAGGAAAAATACAGAAGAAAAAAGAATGGAAAAATACCTCAAAACGGCCGCAAAACGGAGACCAAAGGGAAAAAAAGGGAAAATTCCCCCCAGGGTCGCCAGCCCCTGCGACCCTAGCCCAGGGTCGCCGGCGACCATGGAAACCCGGGTCACCAGGTTCGCCCTGGAAGGCCCGTTTTCCATCGTTTTTTCGCAATTCGATGATTCCAACTCCTGGGATTTTTCAAAATTCATACTTTTGAGGTACCAAATCCTTCGATATCCGTCAAAATCACGGGTCAATCGTCAATAGTATCAAAATCAACATTGATCGCCAACCGATCAACCAAAAAGTGTGTTTTCTACCCGACCGATCGAGAAATCGACAGGACAGATGGCACCGACCCGCTGTTGGCAACCAATACCTGAAGTTACATGGTCATCCGATGTCAATCTACATGAAGATCCATCGATGATCATCGCCAGAAGAATCCCAAAAGACGCGGCGCGGCCCACGACTCTTCGACTGCTCGGCGACCATTTAATGCGATTAATTGACTAGCTTTATTGAAGTCATTAATTCATTTCTTTGGATGGCCCAATCAGAAGCGAGCATCCATGAGTTACAAGTCAATTGATTCATGGCATTTAACCCATGAAACTTCTCCCATCATGGCGATTAGATGCCCTCAATCTCCACCGGCCAATCAGAAGCCAAGAAAAAGGAGTTACAAAGTAAATAAATTAAAACTTGTAACTCCTCCCATTATGCGGCTTAATGACAATTAAAGCCCATAAACTCTCCTAAATGGCTACCAAGAGCCTATAAATATGAGAACATCCCAAGCATTCCAGATAGACTTGGGAAAATCCGGAAATCTAGATAGAAAAGGGCATTAGAAATCTAAGAGAAAGAAAGAGAGAAAACTCTGCAAAGTTCTGCACCGACCACCACTACAAGGTGACAAAAGTCCCTTGGAGGGTACCCCCCAAGGTCCTTGCCTTCTCCTTCTGCCTCCAATGGCTTAGACATGGCTTTTCAGCCCATCTACTTAGCTTTTTATTGGACATCGGACCTCCTCTTAGTCTTTGTCCTCTAAAAATCTGAGGTTATAGCCAAGCCAAGCAAATCAAGAGCATCATCTGTTCTTATCTGCATGGATGATGGCGAAGTCCACACATGACTTGCGATCGTCAATCTAAATGAGTCCCCCACAATCTCCTGAGAAGTTAGATCCTCATTTTCTTACTTTTCATTGTATTTTGTATTTTTCCAAAAGAGACAAAAATCACAACTCTTGTCTTTCATTATTGATAAGAATTGTAAATCGGCTATAAATGCCAACATCGGCTATAAATGCCAAAAATCGGCTATAAATGCCAAAACATCGCCTTTCACGGCAAATCAAGAAAATGTCTCTTTTCTTAAATATATGTGCAATGGAAAACTTGAAAGAAGTTGATTTCTTTTTTACTTGCGAAGGTCGATCTCCGGATCACCATTTGCAATTCCAAGTAAAATAGAAAATCTGGGACACCCACACACAAAAAAATATTGATGCGCGCCTTTGCCCCCCGGGCGTGAAAGGGTCGGATCAAAAGGACTCCCACGTCCACCGACCTCGGTAGCACCGAGCAGAAACGCGGTCCATCAATCGCTACGAGCTCCAAAATTCCTAAATTTACCAAAAACTTTCAGGTATGCTATCACATCATGCTACCAATTCAATTTACAAAAGAATGCATGCATGAACATCTTGGTTTGCCAAAAAATGCATTATCATGATGAGCAAAAAAAAAACTTTATCAAAAAAGAAAAAGGAGAAAGAAAAGACCAAAAAAAATGGGACTAGCCCACAGGCCACGTGGCTGTACAACCAGATCTGTACGGATCTATCCGTACTGCCCACAAAAAAAACGTGCAAAAAAAAAGAAAAAAAAACGTGTAAAAAAAAGGAATAAGGAAACACTTGGAAAAAGAAAAATAAGAAAAGAAAGAAACAAAAAAAAACTTTATTTTTTTTACCATCCTACTTTCTACAATGGAGTTTTCTTGAGAAAGAGAACTTACTTGAAGCCATTGATGGAGAAGAAGAAGAAAAGCTTGAAGATCTTTAAAGAAGAAGAACTTTTGGTCTTGAAACACTCTTGAGATTTTTGCAAAAGAAAGCAATAAGAGCAAGAGAACCAACCTCCCTTGCTTTTATAGAAGAGAGCAAACCGAAGAAGGAAATAAGAAAGAGGTAAGTGTTACTAATTAGTAACCTTACCAAAAGAAAGAAATTAGAAAGATTCTTTACCAAAAGAAAGATATCTTGAGGGATTCTCTCCAAAAAAGAAAGCAATGAGAGATTTCCTCACAAAAGATAGGAGATTTGAGATATTCTTTCCCGAAAAAAAGATATCTTGAGATATTCTCTTCCAAAATAAAGGGAACATGAGAGATTCTCTCCAAATAAAGATATTCTTAGATATTCTCTATCCAAAGGAGATATTTTTAGATATTCTTTATAAAAATGACACCATATGAGATCTAAGCCATTTCAAAAGCTTAAGGTCCCATGGGTTAGCCCATATGAGCCAGGTTTGACCACCTACGCACTAAAAAAAAATTGGGCTTTTAGTCAAAGCGAAATCCCTCTTACCAAGAGCATACAAAAATGGTTCCATGCCTCTTTTGAGTTGATTGGACCATACAAAAAAGAATTCCAAGCCCCATGAGCTTCCAAAAATCAAACCATCCAGCCTCATATACCAAATTGAGCCAAAATCTTGAAATTGACATTCCACAAAAATCCAAACCAAATCCCGGTCCCTTAACTTGCCACATACAGCTTGTTAGGTCACAAGACCAAAATCAAAAACCAAAACCTGATCCCCTAACTTGCCACATATAGCCTGTTAGGTCACAAGATCAAAACCAAAATCGACCCCCCAACATTCCACATACAGCTTGTTGGGTCACATGATCAAAACCAAACCCAACCCCCTAACCTGCCACATATGGCTTGTTAGGTCATAAGGTCAAAAACAAAAATCCAAATCCGCATCCCTGATGTCATCTTCAAAACTTTGCCTCGAGATGGTATGTGATCCCTTTCTACCATAAAATTCCCCTGGAAGCTCAAAAGGCCACTCTACCAAAAGAAAGACTGCTCAAAGACTCTTGGTCGAGTCACAAGCTCTCCTTCAGAAATCTCTTCGAGGCACATCGACTACAAAAGTTAAGCAACTTGTCGCTGTACCTCGAGGGGGATTTGTTGACACAAAAAAATGTGTCACTTTGCCTCTCCAAGCTCAAGAAAGCTATATGAATCTGCAGCCTGCCATAAATAGGCAATGCTACTTCCAAAAATCAAATCTTGTCATAATCAAACAAAAACTGTAAGATTTTTCAAGACAACCAAAAGAGAAGTACACAAGAAGTTTCGGGCCATTTTAAAATCATTTGGCCTAACTTCGCTTCTCCAGTAGTTGAACAGGAGCTCTCGGCGGCGATAGCATCGGAGACACCAAATCTTCGATCAGAGCCTATGGATAGTCTCAAAATACACCCAAAAGGCTCCACGACAAGTTCCAAGTCAAACCGACAACGTTTGACCCTACATCAACCCTCGAACAGCTAAATCAAGCCTCTCGGTGGCGAGAAACACCGAGGTCATCACTTGTCACGCCCTCGGACCGAGGACCCATTAAACAAGACCTTAATCCGAGGTCGTGGCACGACGGGCCAGAAAATTCCGCCCGTACACGCTAGTTTCCCACAGGTTTCCGCGGTAAGGATCCTCGAGATTTGATCCAACAATTATTAATAAGAATCACATTCACATGAATAAATTACGCGGAAGTAATGTAGCAAACATAAAAGTCCATAACATATGTGTATGATGAGAACGCTCAAGACTAGTATCAAAAAGAGAAACATTCTATAGATAGGCCCCAAAGTTAGTTTCAAGTTTAAATACAAAAGTTAATTTGTCAATAATTACAATTTCCCAAAAATAAGCCAACAATGGCTACCAACAAGTTCCCAAAATAGAATCCACCCCAAAATGTGATCGAAGCCCTAGAGTCAACCCAACGTCTAAACGACATCATCAGGCTGCCAATCGCATTCCACAAGTAATACTGGGTCCGCCTTAAAGGGCGCCTCAATGGCAAGGGGCTCGACATCTGGCACCAAGCAAAAAGGGTCAGACACGACGGTCTGGCAAGCAAATATAACATATAATAGGATGATGGAAAGAGTAAAACATTTAATGAATGAGAACTACGATTAAAACCTAAATAACAGAAATGCCAAGATGGAAGATCGACATCTTAAATATTAACGAATCCAAGACTACGATAAGTGCAATAAACAAGAACCATAAGATAAGACATTAAACGTATAAAACATTGGCAAACCACATTTAGCTAAATTTTCCTGTTACCGAAAGTAACGGGAGCAGACAGAAACCGTAGCCACTAATCGTGGACCGGAACGAACAATGTCGTTATCAAACAGAACCGTAGCCACTACACGTGGGACCGGATATAAAACCGTTGCCATGGTCAGTGCAGACATAATCGAAACTGCAGTTGGCGAACAAATTAAAGATTCTAAGCAGAATGATCAGTCTGACAAGGTAACCTAAGCTTAGTGGTGCCATTAGAGTAAAAGTTTGAAACCTCGAAATGATACAAATCCATTCATAAAGATATATTTCCCAAAATCGATAAGAAAACTACTCCGAACAATTACATATCTCACATACTGATAAAGCCGAGCAAAATAAGATGAGTAGTCTTATCAATGTTCATAGTTGTGGTAAACCACCCCAAAGCATTCAAATAGATTTTTAAATGGATTCGGACAAAACCTTTTAACATGAAATGAATTTAGTATATGATGATTCAACAATCTAATGCGGGTCGTCTTGATGTACATTTGACCCCCTATTGTCATTAATTAATAGTAATTTGGTGCCACGGAAGATCCTTGATAATAAAAAGGGATGAAGTATACATTGAGACTTGAAAGATTCCCCAAATGGTTTGGTTCATAGTTCAAACCAATTTACATAATGGTTCTAGGATTGTAGAAGGGCTGAATGGGCTTCAATTATGGAAAAGGGATTGGGCTAAATTGGACTTGAATATGGGCTTGAAGTGAGCCTAAAAAACAATCCAATAAGTCCCCTTAAAGACTGGTTTAAACTTCATTGGGTCAGGCCCAAATCTGGCCCTAAACCAAGCTCAAAACAGTCCTCAAACCTGGCCCAAAACAGTCCTTGAGATGGCCCAAAACAGTTCTTGAAACAGGCCCAAAACAATCATTGACTCAGGCCCTTAACAGTCATTGAATCAGGCCTTGTTGCTGGGCTGGGCTTGCTCAAGCGACCCAAGGTCCGCTCGAGCGAAGCCCATCCAGAAGTTGGGTCGCTCGAGCGAGGGCCAGACAGAACCTGGTCTGCTCGAGCGGCCCACTGGGTCGCTCGAGCGGACTGGGCTCTGTCCAATCCGGCTCAGCTGGTCATCTTCCCCCTTTTTGCAACTCTTTTCAATTCGTTTTCTTTCCCCTTCTTCCATACACATCTCCATGAATATTTGGGCCCTTTCTTGACCTCCTCAACTCATCAAATCATCATTCAATAATCATTCCAATCTACCATACAAACACTTTTAAATCAAAGATTTCCTCCATTCTTTGAACACAAAGACTTGACATAAAGAAGGCTGAACTTCAAGATAACCAAATTCAAAACAAATCTCCAATCCATTGCAAAACAATAACACAAATGAAATCCCACATAAACATCACTCCATTTATCCAAAGTAAATCTTTGAATCATGGAGAGATTAGAACATAGAAATGAAATACTATAAAATGAAACTTGATAAATAGAATCATCATATTAATTGAAGTATTCACTTGCCTCAAGCCAAGATGAGAGAAATTACTCCTCAAACAACCCATCAGGGCCTCAAGCTCCAAATCTACAAAATCCCCCAAAAGTTTCCCAAGAAGAACCCTAAAATCAACAATTGTAAATCTCAAGGGAAAACTCTTGCATGTGTGATGAAAACACTCTAAATGAAAGGAAAACCAAGACTTCAAGTTCGGAAAGCCATTGCTAACCTTGAAGAGCTCAAACAAAGAAGAGAAGCTTGAAAGAGAGCTTTGCCCTAGCTCAAGTCCTTTGAAAAGGGGTTCTTTGGAAAGCTTGAAGAGTGAGGAAGAAGCCTAGGAGATCAATCCTTCAAGAAATCTCCAAGAGATGAGTGTTTCAGAGGAGAGAGAAAGTGGCTGGGAGAGGGAAAAATCCCTTGGCTCAGACCGTTGCAGGAAAAAGGATAGAATGAAGGGAGAATAGAACTATTCTCTTATAAGATGGGTTTGTGGGTCCCAATCTTCATAAGGCTAAAAATGGCATTTGCGGCCCCGAATGAAAACGATGAAGAAGACAAAAACGATCAACGAAATATCTACTTTCCAAAAAGTATATTTTTGTCAATTTCTGAAATTTTCAAAATTTGGGTACAGATTTTGTGTGAAAGGTCGGTTTTGCCCTTTTTCTCGAAAAATGCCATTTCTGATCATTAAATCCAAATGGTCAAAACATAAAAGTTGATAATCTAAGTGAAATGAGTCAAAATAAACAAAAGTTGGGATTTCACAAAAATCAAGGTTAAACCTCCAAGTTCACAAACAACACACAGGCGCCCCGGCCCGCGTCAAGCCTAAACCAACGACTCTCGAAAATTCCCAAAGCTATTCAAACATTCTAATCTAGCTTAAACAAAATAAGCTAATCGTCTACTAACCCCACTTATCAACTAATTACGGTTAAAATATAATTAAATATTCCAAACCTGGGTTGGGGTCTGACATCCTCCACCCCTAAAAATCACATTTGGTCCTCCAAATGATCACTAACCTCTGGAAATAGCTGAGGGTATTTCTTCTGGACCTGATCACGAAGTTCCCAAGTGGCCTCTTCTGGTCCATGATTCTCCCAACAAATCTTTACCCACTGAATTGAACTGTTTCTCAGCTCTTGCTCTTTAGTGTCAATAATCTCTGCCGGTTTCTCAATGTAGGTGGCATCTTCTCGAACATCCAACGGTTCGTGATGTAACATGTGTGAAGGGTCCGAGACATATTTCCTTAGCATTGACACGTGAAACACATTGTGTACACCTGAAAGTTCTGGAGGCAAAGCTAACCTATATGTTACTTCCCTGATACGACTCAGGATCTCATACGGTCCAATGAATCTCTTAGATAATTTGCCCCTCTGTCCAAATCTCAGTGTTCCTCTGACCGGAGATACCTTCAAAAATACTTTGTCTCCAACTTAGAATTGTAGATCCTTCCTTCGAACGTCAGCATAACTCTTCTGTCGGCTTCTCAAAATCTTCAATCGTTCATGAATAATTCTGACTTTGTTACTTGTCTCTTCAACCAAAGAAGGTCCATGAAAACTGCGTTCTCCGACTTCTTCCCAACACACTGGGGTCCTACACTTCCTGCCATACAATGCTTCGAAAGGGGCCATCCCTATGCTTGAATGGTAACTGTTGTTGTAGGCAAATTCACAGAGAGGTAGATTCTTGTCCCATTGATTCTTGAAGTCAAGTACACAAGCCCTAAGCATGTCTTCAAGGGTCTGAATAGTTCTCTCCGATTGACCATCAGTTTGCGGGTGATATGTTGTGCTGAATTGAAGTTTCATTCCCATCGATTCATGTAAGGTCTTCCAAAATCTCGAAATAAATCTACTACCTCGATCTGAAGTAATGGAGACCGGCTGACCACGGCGACTAATAATCTCCTTCACGAAGGCTTGTGCCAAAGCCAACATGTGCATTTTCTTCCCGGTCTTCAAAGGAATAAAGTGTGCAGACTTCGTTAACCGATCTACTATGATCCAAATAGCATTATTCCCTTTGCTTGTAGTCGGTAGACCCGAGACGACATCCATAGTCAGGTGTTCCCATTTCCACTCTGGAATTTCTAATGGCTGCAAAAGACCTGGTGATTTCTGATGTTCTGCCTTCACCAATTGACAAGTCATGCATCTAGATACGAAGGCTGCTATCTCTCTCTTCATATTGTTCCACCAAAAATGATTCTTCAAATTTTGGTACATCTTCGTGATCCCTGGGTGTATAGAATACCTCGTATTGTGAGCTTCTACCATAATGTCATTCTTCAAATTATCTATCTTTGGAACACAAAGCCTGCCGCGGAAGTACAAAACTCCATCCATGATTTGATAAATCTGGGCGTTCTGAGATGTGCTCCATAATTTTTGCCAAGTCCAGATCTTGCATCTGACTGCCCTTGATTTTCTGAATGAAGACGGGCTTAGACACTGTCATATTTGCCAGCATAACTCCTTCCTTCAAAGGTTGGAAATCCACCCTCAACTCTTCAAATTGCTGAAAGTTATAAAACCCTTGCAAACTGGCTAAGCAAACTGATTTTCTACTCAATGCATCTGCCACTACGTTAACCTTCCCCGGATGATAGATGATTGGGAAATCATAGTCTTTGATGTACTCCATCCATCTTCTTTGCCTCATGTTTAATTCTTTCCGGGAGAACAAATATTGGAGACTGCGGTGATCCGAATAAACTTTAAATTTTTCTCCGTATAAATAGTGTCTCCACATCTTTAACGCGAACACTATCGCTGCCAATTCTAAATCATGTGTCGCATATTTCTTCTCATGTTCCTTCAATTACCTCGAGCCATATGCTATAACCTTCCCATTTTGCATCAAAACACAACCAAGTCCTACACCTGAAGCATCAGCATAGATAACAAAACCGCCACTCCCCGAAGGTAAGGTGAGGACAGGTGCTGAAGTTAACCTCTTCTTCAATTCTTCGAAACTAACTTCACATTTCTTTAACCATACGAACGGCACATTCTTTCAGGTCAACTTGGTCAAAGGTGCTGCAATGGATGAAAATCCCTGTACAAATCTTCTATAGTATCCTACTAAACCCAGAAAACTCCTAATCTCAGTCACATTCCTCGGCTTCTCCCAATTGATGACCGCTTCTATCTTTGCTGGATCAACTACTAGTCCTTCTCTCGAGATAATGTGACCCAGAAAAGTGACTTGCTCTAGCCAAAACTCGCATTTCCCAATCTTCGCATACAATTGATTATCTCTCAACAACTGTGATAAAGTCCTCAAGTGCTGCTCATGGTCTTCTCTTGACTTGGAATACACTAATATGTCATCAATAAAGATGACTGTGAACTGATCTAGATAGGGTGCGAAGATCTTGTTCATAAGGGCCATAAATATCGTTGGTGCATTCGTCAGTCCAAAGGGCATCACCAAAAATTCATAGTGCCCGATCTAGTCCGGAAAGATGTCTTCGGGATGTCTGATTCTCTAACTCTCAACTGATGATATCCGGACCTCAAATCTATCTTCAAGAAAAATTATGCTCTTTGCAACTGGTCAAATAACTCGTCTATCCTTGGCAAAGGGTACTTGTTCTTGATGGTCACTTGGTTCAATTTCTTGTAGTCTATACACATCCTCAAGCTTCCATCCTTCTTCTTGACAAACAATACTGGGGCTCCCCATGGTGACACAGTTGGCCTAATAAAGCCTTTGTCTAGTAACTCTAGCAACTGTAATTTCAATTCTCCTAACTGTGCTGGAGCCATCCTGTAAGGAGCGATGGAGATCAGAGCAGTTCCTGGCATCAATTCTATTGTGAACTCAACCTCTATGACAGGTGGTAAACCAGGAATTTCTTTCAGAAAAACACCGGGAAACTCACACACTGCTGGGATGTTCTCCACCCCTTGGGACTGTTCATCCTTGGTGATAAATGCAATAAATCCTTCACATCCTGATCTCGACAACTTAGCTACAGAAAGAGCTGAAATAAACCTAGCCGGAGAAACCCTTTTCTCTCCCTAAAATCTCACTCCGGAGGATATCCCATCCAAGCTAAAAGCAATGGTCTTGCTATAGCAATCCATGGAGGCATGATGTCCCACTAACCAATCCATGCCTAAAACGACATCGAAGTCATGCATAACTAAGATAATAAGGTCTGCAGGGAATATGACATCTCCTATCTTCACTGAGCAACAAGGGTAAAATGTATTACACACAACCTGTTTCCCTATCAGAGTTGTAACAGTCAAAACAAATTGTAACTCTCTAACAGGCACACTAATCATTTTAGCAAACACAGGAGATATGAAAGAGTGAGTAGATCCCGGATCAAACAACACTTTAGCTTCTACTTCACAAATTAAGAGTTTACCTTCCACAACATCTCCCGCTGCCTCTGTGTCCACTTGGTTGAGGTGATTGAGGCGGCCTTGCTGACGCGGTCTATTCAGGTTCTGATTTTGCCTTCCTCGCTGCACATTCCGATTCTGTTGCGGTGGACGGACGTTCTGATTTTGCGGTTGCTGACGGGGCTGCTAATTCTGCTGCTGTCTTGTTGATTCTAAACCGCCTGCTGGTTCTGCTGAGGTACCTGTCTTGGTGGCTGCTGTCACGCCCCCGGACCGAGGACCCGTTAAACAAGACCTTAATCCGGGGTCGTGGCACGACGGGCCGAAAAATTCCGCCCGCACATGCTAGTTTCCCCCAGGTTTCCGCGGTAAGGATCCTCGAAATCTGATCCAACAGTGATTATTAGGAATCACATTCATACGAATAAATTACGCGGAAGCATTGTAGCAAACATAAAAGTCCATATCATATGAGTATAATGAGAACGCACAAGACTAGCATCAAAAAGAGAAACATTCTATAGATGGGCCCCAGAGTTAGCTTCAAGTTTAATACAAAAGAAAAGTTATCCAATAATTACAATTTTTCCCAAAAAGAATAAGCCAACAATGGCTACAACAAAATCCCAAAAAGAATAGTATCTATTCTAAAATGTGATCGAAGCTCCCAAAAACAAACCGACGTCTAAACGACATCATCAGGCTGCCACTCGCCTTCCACAAGAACTATAGGTTCCGCCTCGAAGTGCGCCTCAACAACGAGGGGCTCTGATGGACCGCGCTCCTGCTCAGTTCTACCGAGGTCGGCGGACGTGGGAGTCCGTTGGGTCCGACCCTTTCATAACCGGGGGGCAGAGGCGCGCATCAACATTTTTGTTGTGTAGGTGTGCCAGATTTTCTATTTTACTTGGAATTGCAAGTGGTGATCAGGAGATCAACCTTCGCAAGTAAAAAGGAAATCAACTTCTTTCAAGTTTTCCATTGCACATATATTTAAGAAAAGAGACATTTTTCTTGGTTTGTCGTGAAAGGCGATTTTTTGGCATTTATAGCCGATTTTGGCGTTTATAGCCGGTTTCTAGCGTTTATAGCCGGTTTCTGGCATTTATAGCCGATTTACAATCCTTATCAATAATGAAAGACAAGAGTTGTGATTTTTGTCTCTTTTGAAAAAATACAAACTACAATGAAAAGCAAGAAAAGGAGGATCTAACTTCTCAGGAGATTGTGGGGGACCCATGTAGATTGACTGTCGCAAGCCATATGTGGGCTTCGCCATCATCCATGCAGATGAGAACAAAGGATGCTATTGATTCGCTTGGCTTGGCAATAACCTCAGGTTTTTAGAGGACAAAGACCAAAAGGAGGTCCTATGTCCAATAAAAAACCGAGTAGACGGGCTGAAAAACCACATCTAAGCCATTGGAGGCAGAATGAGAAGGCAAGGACCTTGGGGGGTGATACCCCCAAGGGACTTTTGTCACCTTGTAGCGGTGGTCGGTGTAGGATTTCCGCAGAGTTTTCTCTCTTAGATTTCCGATGCCTCTTTCTATCTGAGTTTCCGGATTTTCTGCAGTCTATTGTCTATGTGTTTGTGATTTTCTCCGATCTCTTTCTTCTTGGAGAGCTCTCCTATTTATAGGCTTTTAGGTAGCCATTTAGGAGGATTTATGGGCTTTTATTGTCATTAAGCCGCATAATGGGAGGAGTTACAGGATTTAAATCTTTATTTTGTAACTCCTTTTTCTTGGCTTCTGATTGGCCGGAGGAGATTGAGGGCATTTAATCGCCTTTAATCGCCATGATGGGAGGAGTTTCATGGGTTAAATGCCATAAATCTCTTGACTTGTAACTCTCGGATGCTTGCTTCTGATTGGTCCATCCAAAGAAATGGATTAATGACTGTAATAAAGCTAGTCAATTAATCGCATTAAGTGGTCGCCGAGCAGTTGAAGAGTCGCGGGCCATGCCGCGTCTTTTGGGATTCTTCTGGTAATGATCATCGATGGATCTTCATGTAGATCGACATCGGATGACCATGTGACTTCAGGTGTTGATTGCCAACAGCGGGTCAGTGCCATCCGTCCTGTCGATTTCTCGATCGGTCGGGTAGAAAGCACACTTTTTTGGTTGACCGGGTGGCGATCAATGTTGTTTTCGATACTTTTGATGATTGACCCGTGTTTTTGACGGATGTCAGAAGATTTGGTGTCTCAAAAGTATGAGTTTTGGAAACTACCAGAGGCCGGATGCTTCGAATCGCGAAAAAACGGCGAAAACCGGGGTTTCCGGGGCCTTCCCGGCGATCCCGGGCTCCAGGGTCGCAGGCCTGGGGGGTTTTTTCCCCTTTTTGTCCCGTTTTGTGTCCGTTTTTGCTGTTTTTTTTATTCTTTTTTCTTCTGTATTTTTCCTTGACATTTTTGACCATTTATTGGCTTGATTTCCCTGTAGGAAACCTGATGAGAATCCTTGCATTTTATTTTGCAAAGTTTCCAATTTCTTGAGAAAGCCGAAGACTTTGTCGCGCAGAGCTGCCGATTTTTCGTCAGAAGCTGAAACTGGGTCAAACGATGTCGGAATGACCTGAAATTTGGTATGAAGCCTCCTGAGCAATAAATAAGACCAACCATAGGCTTTTGTTTGAGTTTTGAACCCGTTTAGGGTCCTATCACCAGTAGACTCGCTTTTGTCGCGATGAAGATGTCGCGGTTTGATGTGCGGTCAACCGATGTCCGATTCACTTGAAATTTGACAGGGAACCCATTGGAGTCATTTTAAGATGATCCATAGGCTCTGTCTTGGAAACCATGGTCCCGGAGAGCTTTGCCGCCGAGAGGCCTGATTTAGCTTCCGAGCGTCAAACTATGGTCAAATGTTGTCGAAATGACCTGAAATTTGACGTGCAGCCCCTTGTAAGCATTTTGAAGCCGTCCATGTGCTCTATCTGATGAGTGATGGCCTCGGCGGTTCTTGCTGCCGAGAGGCTTGATTTAGCTATTCGAGGGTTGATGTAGGGTCAAACATTGTTGGTTTGACTCGGAACTTAACGTGGAGCCTTTTGGATGTATTTTGAGACCATCCATCGGCTCTGATCGAAGATTTTGTGTCTCCGATGCTTTCGCCGCCGAGAGCTCCTTTTCGGCTGTCGGAGAAGCGAAGTTAGGCCAAATGATTTTAAAATGGCGCGAAACTTCTTGTGTACTCCTCTTTTGGCTGTCTTGAAGGATCTTGCAGTTTTTGTTTGATTCTGACAAGATTTGATTTTTTGGAAGCAGCATTGCCTATTTATGGCAGGTTGCGACTTCATGTAGCTCTTTAGATCTTGAAGAGGCAAAGTGACATTTTTTGTGTCAACAAATGCCCCCTCGAGGTACAGCGACGAGTTGCTTAACTTTTGTAGTCGATGTGCCTCGAAGAGATTTTTGAAGGAGAGCCTGTGACTTGACCAAGAGTCTTTGAGCAGTCTTTCTTTTTGGTATTCGTAGCCTTTTGAGCTTCCAGGGGAATTTTATGGTAGTGAAAGGGATCACGTACCATCTCGAGGCAAAGTTTTGAAGATGACATCAGGGATGTGGATTTGGGTTTTGACCTTGTGACCTAACAGGCTGTATGTGGCAGGTTAGGGGGTCGGGTTTGGTTTTGACCGTGTGACCCAACAAGCTGTATGTGGAATGTTGGGGGATCAATTTTGGTTTTGATCTTGTGACCTAACAGACTGTATGTGGCAAGTTAGGGGATCAGGTTTTGGTTTTGGTTTTGGTCTTGTGACCTAACAAGCTGTATGTGGCAAGTTAGGGGACCAGGATTTGGTTTGATTTTTGTGGAATGTCAATTTCAAGATTTTGGCTCAATTTGGTAGATGAGGCTGGATGGTTTGATTTTTGGAAGCTCATGGGGCTTGGAATTCTCTTTGTATGGTTGAATCAACTCAAAAGAGGCATGGAACCATTTTTGTATGCTCTTGGTAAGAGGGATTTCTCTTTGACTAAAAGCCCAAAATTTTCTTTTTTTTTTTTTTTTTTGTGCCTAGGTGGTCAAACCTGGCTCATATGGGCTAACCCATGGGACCTTAAGCTTTTGAAATGGCTTAGATCTCATATGGTGTCATTTTTGTAAAGAATATCCAAAAATATCTCATTTGGATAGAGAATATCTAAGAATATCTTTACTTGGAGAGAATCTCTCATGTTCCCTTTATTTTGGGATGGGATATCTCAAGATATCTTTCTTTTGGGAAAGAATCCTTCATTGATCCTATCTTTTAGGAGAAAATCTCTCATTAATTTCTTTTTGGGAGAGAATCCCTCAAGATATCTTTCTTTTGGGAAAGAATCTTTCTAATCTCTTTCTTTTGGTAAGGTTACTAATTAGTAACACTTACCTCTTTCTTCTTTCCTTCTTTGGTTTGCTCTCTTCTATAAAAGCAAGGAGGAGGTTGGATCTCTTGCACTTATTACTTTCTTTTGCAATAATCTCAAGAGGGCTTCAAGACTAAGAGTTCTTCTTCTTCAAGATCTTCAAGACTTTTCTTCTTTTTTTCCATCAATGGCTTCAAGTAAGTTCCCTTTTTCAAGAAAACCCCATTGTAAAAAAAAGTTCTTTCTTTTTTTTTTTATTTCTTTCTTTTCTTTTCTTCTTATTTTTTTTTTCACGTGTTTGCTTTTTTTTCACACGTTTTTTTTTTCTTTTCTTCTTTCTTTTTTTTTCCATGTTTTGTTTTTTTTTTTTTTTGTGGGCCGTACGGACAGATCCGTATGGATCTGGCCGTACGGCCACGTGGCCTGTGGGCCATCCCTTTTTTTTCTCTCTTTTTTTTTTAAGAAAGTTTCTTTTCTTTTTTTTTTTTGTTTTCTTTCCCCCCTTTTTTTTGAGAAAGTTTCTTTTCCTTTTTTTTTTTTGTTTTCTTTCCCCTCTTTTTTTTTGAGAAAGTTTCTTTTCTTTTTTTTTTCTTTTTTTTTTGCTCATCATGATAATGCCCCTTTTTTTTTGGCAAACCTAGATGTTCATGCATGCATTCAATTGTAAATTAAATTTGTAGCATGATGTGATAGCATACTTGAAAGTTTTCGCAAATTTGGGAATTTGGAGCTCGCAGCGATGTTGAGCCCTTCCTGATTTTGCGAAGACTTTGAGGTTTCGAAAGTTTGGGGTTTCGGAGCTCGCAGCGATGTTGAGCCCATCTTCAAGCTTTCTATTTCTTTCGGGATAGTTCCTTTTCTTCGGAATTGCCCCGTCATCATGTCAAAATTTCGCCAGATTTTTTTTTAGCGAGATTCTGTCATTTTGATGTTTGATCTTTTTCCTTTCCATCCTTTGCAGGTGGTTCCTCCAGAACGAACAAGGGTAAAGAGCCTGCTATAAGCGTACCTCGTCGATCTTCTAGAACTTCTAATCCGGCCGTTCAGCAAGCCTTTGAGAAGGTCCAGTATGTTGAGAGAAATCTGGAAGAATGCGACTCCCTCAACAGAGATGAGATGAGGCAGCGACTGATCACTCTCAAGGGAGAGGAATTCTATAAGATCATGGTAAGCAGTCGTCCATGGGTGATGGAAGATCAGAGTGTTTTACCCAAGCCTACCTTCTTCTTTGGTGATGCCGTCCCTGATGACATGACAAACCAGAGGAGGTGTTTTCAGTTTTCTTTCACAGCAGATGGTGAGAAGAAGACTGTTGTTACCCGGTCGACGTCTGATGGCACCGTCTCGATCATGAGCCTTGCCCCCACGTGCTCTAAGAGGGAAGATCCTCCAAGCTGGGTGAGAAGGACAAATGTAATCAAGACCGGGGTTTTTGTTGGCGGTCCTCCTGGATATACGGAGAGGTCGCCTGTTGACATGGATCTGTTGATGCCATCCAGCGGCTACCAGGGCTCTGATTATCCGTCGGTCGATTTGAGACTGGTGGGCCTTGGTATTTTCAGCGGTGACGGCAGCAATTGGATCAAGCCTTTCCGACTTCGTGGCCGCTTCAATGCTGACTCCGAGTGGAGGTCGTGGACTGATCGCGTCCTGCTGATTGGTGGCGCCGTTTTGAAGGAAGCCGGGATTTTTGATGCGGTCCGCGCCTTTAGGGAGACAGTGATCTTTTCCGACGAGGCCTTCATGGCTATGCTGGAATCATTCTTCCCATAAACCAATACCTTCGTTGTGACGAATGGTGAGATTGGTTTTTCTTTGAAGGAGCTGAGCGCCATTACTGGATTGCCCATCCTCGGGAAACTCTATGAGGAGTTTACGCTGATTGACAGCGTCCTTGAGGGGCAGTCTGAGGAGTTCAGGCTTCTGTACTTTCAGCTCGTCGCCTTCTATGATTTTTTGAAGGAGAAGGAGGGTTTGAAAGTTAGATCCAGCAGTTGGAAGAGTTTTAGCTCTTCATTCCCCAATTTTTCTGATAGCAGGGAGTCTTCTGATAGCGTGACCCAAGAAGCCGGAGCTTAGGATCCAAGTTCAAAGAAGATCTTGGCCATGCAAGAAGAGTTGAGAGATTTCTGTGCAAGTACAAATGCCATATGTCCTGACATTGCACTGCGGAGAGATCTCGCTGTTTACCTCACCTATTGGCTTGGTGAGGCTGTTTTTGCTGGAGGAGATGGAACGCACATCAGGCCTCATTGTATTTTTCTGGCTTGTCAGATGGCGTTTGGAGAGCAGCTTGCTTTGGTGCCAGCTCTTTAATCCTACCTGTGTACCGAACTGCAGGCTACTGCTTTTTTGGTTCAGCTTGGGCTTCCCATGAATAGGGTATTTTCAGCCCACATCTTTTATTCGTGGTATGTATACCACTGTCCTGGCTTCCACCGGCTGGGTGCTGCACAGGATGATGATCCTCTGATGATTCGACTGGCTAAGGGCAAAGCCGTGTCCGAATCACTTTTGTTTGCCCGCATGAGGATCCGACGGTTCAGGGACGTCGAGATGGGGTAGTCTTCAGTGAAGCTTTCTCCGGAGTTGCGGAAGAAGGCTTTTGATTTTGGTGCCTCCCGAGACTCTACCAGGGCGGGGTCGGGAAGGCATTATTCCTTGACGAATGCAGAGAGAGAGTGGCTTTTCAGCATACGTGTCGGCACGATGGTGTACCGTAGACATCTTTTCGTCGACATCCAACCGTATATACCCTCTCGCTTTGCTTTGCAGCTGGGCTTTTCTCAAGGCGTTGTTGGAGCGCCTTCAAGCATGGTGAAGTGCTTTGGAGGTTTACAGGACGGGAGAAATGCATGGGCTTTCTATAGTGCTTAAGATACTACAGCCATGATTTCTTAACCTGCTGACTTCCCGGACTGCCGGCTTTGCGAAGTGGTTCGCAGAGAGCTTTTCGGCATATCGGGGGCTTTCCAAGAAGGAGCTTAATGTGAAGCTGGCATCTGGAAAGGGCCTTGGAAAGTCGGATGGCGTCCGGCGAGAGGAAGTTTGGGCCTTCCTTTCTGGAGAGAAGCACAAGATAGGCTTTCTCAGTGACCAGGGTGTCATTGGTTCTAAAGCTGTTCGAGAAATACCTGATGAGGCTTTAGAGCAGCTAGAACAGGAGGAAGCCGAACTTGGTGCTTGGATGCAAGTGGCACAGAGGCAAGCATCCGTGGAGTCTACTGGCAAGAGTAGACCATCCAGTGAGGAGTCAAGTGGGAAACCTGACTCTGACAGCGGGGCGGGTTCCTCCAAGAAGCGAGCCCGCAGGAGTAAGAGGAGGAGGAGTCATCATCGCAGCAAGGGGCAACATGAGGACTCTCCTGACTTGGAAGTTCCTCTTTCTATCAATGAGGATGTGCCAGTGGATGCTGACGAGCCTCCAGAGAGGAAAAGCCGAGAAGAAGAGGCCGTTGGTGAAGGTATGATTCTTCCTTTTTCTCTTTCCATTTATTTTCATGGGATTTTTCCATGTTCTGATTTGCTTCTTGTTTCTGCTTTTCTTTTTTTTTAGCAGAGGAAGACTTGGTGATGCCTGAGGTTCCAGTCGATGAGGCGGTGACGGATCCTGTCGAGGCACCTGAAGAAGAACCGAGGGACTCTGGAGTGAATCCAAAATCTCCAATTGGTACGACTTCTTTTTTTTTTGCTTTCTTTCTTTTTTTTGTCTGTGACTTGGTTTGCTAACACATTTCTTGCCAGCTGACTTGCCACAGGATTCCGATGACTTTGAACCATCGATGGACGCAAATGTTGATGATGCTTCCGATGAGTTCATGGAGGAAGAAAGTGTTCCGCCAGTCGTCGAAGAAGGTATTTTGTAGTTATAACCCTGATAATGATTTTCAAACAGGATCATATTCATACCTTTTTGTGTTTCTTTGGCAGGTTTTGAAGTGACAGAGGAGGGTCCGTCGCTTCCTTCAGAACCAGAGCAAGGGAAGCCAGAGGTTTGATCCAGAGGTAGAGACTCCTGGGACCAGTTCTGACAATGTTGAGGAGATACCTCGTGCTGAGATTCCTTCCCGAGCAGGAGCAGCTTCAACTGGAAAGAGTTCTTTTGTTACTCTTCCAACAGATGATGACATGAGCAGCCGACCAACGAAGTTGGGCGAATCT
The DNA here is from genome assembly GCA_012931725.1 of Litsea cubeba. NCBI lineage: Eukaryota > Viridiplantae > Streptophyta > Magnoliopsida > Laurales > Lauraceae > Litsea > Litsea cubeba. The sequence goes on from CM022952.1 coordinate 49,523,810, forward strand.
TCAGCTGGGCTATCTCTTCTTTTTATGAAGAAGGTGGTGGTGCGAGTTCTGAGCTCTTGGATTGAGACTCTACTTTCTGGGCACTTAGATGCCGGATTTGGGATGATCCAGCATGTGCGTGAGATTCTCGGTGATGCTGAAAAGGCTGGTCTAGATGTCACAAGTGCCAGGGCGATCGTTGATAGGATCATTGAGCTGGGTGATAGGTGGTTTGAGACCATTGGTTTTCCCGATGACCAGTTCTTCAAGGAGATGTTCCTGGACCCTGCGAATAAGGCTCAGTCTAACCTGGTTGAGGCTGCAGAAAGCAGGAGGCAGGTAGTCCGAGACAAGAACTTAGAAGAGCTAAACATCATTGGGCTGACACATGACCTGAACATCCTTGATAGGGAGGTCGATGAGGCCAGGAGACGTCTTGAGCATCTGCAGGCACAAGTCGCTGCCAAGTGGACTGCAATAACAGAGGCTCGTGAAAAGGAGACTGCTCTGATTCACCGGGTTGCAGATGCCAATCAAGTTCTTAAAAGGAAGTCTGATGAGAACAAACAATGGCAAACTGCTCGAGATAAGCTTCCTGGTGCAAAAGAAGGGGTACAGCCCACTCCAGCATCTCATGGCAAATTCCTGAAGAAGCGTGCCTTGGAATCCTTGACGGCTGAGGCCAAAAGTTTGCTTAAGGAGCTGAACTCTTGGCTGGAGACCATTTTTTATTGAGCTCCTGATTTTGTAGCATAAACTATCCTTCTCTCTCTTCTTTTTAGTACCACTTGTATTTTTTTTGGTACTTTTTTTTTTAGTGCTTGTGAACACTTTCCTTTTTTTTTGTACCACATGTATTTTTTTGGTACTCTTTTTTTTGTAGTGCTTGTGAACACTTTCCTTTTTTTTTGGTACCACATGTATTTTTTTGGTACTCTTTTTTTGTAGTGCTTGTGAACACTTTCTTTTTTTTGGTACCACATGTATTCTTTTTGGTACTCTCTTTTTTTTTTGTTATCCCTATGCTTACTTGAATCTTTTTGTGATAAAGGTAATTGCTAAATGGGATTTGATCAAAAGCTTGTCATTTTGTGAAAATCTTTTGTCAAATGATTGTTTTGGCATGGAAGCCAGATTTTTGCTTGTGGCATGGAAGCCAATTTTGGCATGAGAGTCAGCTTTTTTTATGTGGCATTGATAGCCGAGTTTTTTTTTTTGTGGCATCTATAGCCAGTTTTGGTGGCATTGATAGCCGAATTTGTGGCATTGATAGCCGGGGTTTTTGAAAGCCAATTTTTTGTTTGTGGCATTGATAGCCGGTTTTGTTTTGGTGGCATTAATAGCCGGTTTGTGGCATTTATAGCCTGTTTTGGTGGCATTGATAGCCGGTTTTGGTGGCATTTATAGCCGGTTTTGGTTTGGTGGCATCTATAGCCTGTTTGGTTTTCAAAAATGCAAGTATCGACTAAAAGTCGCCTCCCTGCTGAATGTTCTTGCAAGTATCGATGGAATGTCGCCTCCTTGCTCATTCGGTTGCGAGTATCGATGGAATGTCGCATCCTCGCGGATTTGGGTGCAAGTATCGATGGAATGTCGCATCCTTGCTTTTCAAAAATTTTGGTTTTGCGGGTACTGACTTGATGTCGTTTCCCCATGATTTTACCTTTGGGTTATGGATATCAACTGAAATGTTGCGTCTCCATGGTTTTGGATTTTGCAAGTATCGACGAAATGTCGCTTCCCTGCGATTTTGGAAGTGTCGAACATGGTTCATATGCTTCCGATTTGTGCGAGTATCGACTAAGCGTCGCTTCCTCACGGTTTTTTGAAAAACCATTTTTTTTTTGTTTAAAGACACGAGGGCCATAAGCTTTGACCTAAAACCATTTTGGCGGTAAAAGGCTGGGTGGACTAGGGTAGAAATCCCTGAATCCGGATTTTGTTTCAAACCATGAATTTTGGGTTCAAGGGTTGAAAATTTTGGTCAAGTTATGGAAAGGTTCCTAAACTTGGTTTTTTTGAACAATGAAACGATGGAAGTAAGCATTGTTTAAATTTCTAGAAATTTCAACATTTGACATGAAAATTCTAAAAAAGGGTGGGTTTAGCGAGCGTGTACCTGGAAATCGGTTTTGGCCGTACAGGCATTGCTCTTACCCAGTTGGGTAAGTCTTCAAGGGTAGTACCGCTTTAAGAACTTGCCGTTGATGGCCAGCATACATCTGTCACCTTCCATGTTTAGGAGTGCATATGCGCCGTTGGAGAAAACATTGTCGATGACGTAGGGTCCCTCCCATTTTGGCTCAAATTTGCCTTTGGACTTGTGAGCGAAGACCATTGGTCTTTTTACCGCAAGAACCAAGTCACCCTTTTTGTAGGCGCGTTGCCTGACCTTTTTATCGAAAGATCCTGCCATGCGTGCTTGGTAAAGTTCAATGCTTTGTTGAGCTTCGAGCTGTCTCTCATCGAGATTGTCCAGCTCATGGAGTCGCAATTTGACATTGCTTTCTTGAGTCATGTCATTTTGCAAGGATACCCTCAAGGAAGGAATTTGTACTTCCAAGGGTACGACAGCTTCGCATCCATAGACCAAGGAGAATGGTGTGCTATGGGTTGGTCCTCGAACGGTGGTTCGATAGGCCCATAAAGCTTCAGACATTTTGTCGCTCCAGTCTCTTTTATGACTAGAGACCATTTTTTTGAGGATTTTGCAGAGTGTCTTGTTGAAAGCTTCTGCTAACCCGTTTGCTGCCGGATTGTATGGAGTCGAAGGATAGCTTTAGATTTTGTATTTGTCGCAGAACCTGTAGAATCGATGATCCCGGAATTATGGTCCGTTATCATGGACGAATCTTTTGGGTATGCCGAAACGACAAATGATGTTGGTGCGCGGGAACTGAAGGACTGATGAGGTCTTCATTTCGTTGAACGCAAATGCTTCTGACCACTTGGAGAAATAATCCGTAGCGGCGAAGATGAAGCGATGACCTTTGCTCGAAGGGGGAGAAATAGGACCTATGATGTCCATACCCCAGGCTTCGAAAGGCCATGAGATCGCTGTAGGATGCATCCATTCTGGAGGCATGTGAATGTAATCTCCATGAATTTGACATTGTTGGCAGCGCTTAGCAAATTGCATTGCGTCAGCTACCATGGTAGGCCAGCAATATCCTAACCTTTTTATCTAATCATAGAGTTTGGGACCAGCCTGATGAGCTCCGCAAAGACCAGCATGAACTTCTTTGAGTGTTTCTTCAGCCTCTTATTGTGACAAGCAGCGTAGAAGTACTCCGTTGAAGGATTTCCTATAAAGGATTTTTGAAGGAATATCCAAATGAATGCTTGGGGTTCGCCTTTGGGTGCTTGCCCGTTCTTTTGGATCTTCAGGTAGGATTCCGAACATAATGTAATCAATGAACGGATCCCTCCAGTCGCCGATTGAAGTTTGAAGGATTGAAATCCTACTTCCAACCACTTGGTGGCATTCAGCAACAGCTTGGTGTGTGTTAAGAGGAGGAAGGATTCTTCTTTCGCACACTGTGATTTGCATGTTTTCCCCTTCCTGAATTGCCATGGATGCGGCAAGTCCAGCTAGGGCATCTGCACGTATGTTTTCACCTCTACGAATGTGGGTGATGTGACAGATGTCAAACTTTTGCAGAAGCGATTGTGCTTTGTTGTAGTAAGGCAACAAATCTGGCTTCCTGACTTCAAATTTCTGATTCATCTGGTTGACGATCAGTTGAGAGTCTCCAAAGACTTCCAGCATGGTGATACCGAATTCGATGGCGAGTTCCAATCCTAAGATCAGAGCTTGATATTCAGCTGCATTGTTTGTGCATGGTTCCAGTAGCGAGAAAGCGTGTGGAATCATGTATTTGTCGGGGCTAACAAAGAGGATGCCAACTCCCGAGATCAGCTGTCTTTTTTCATTCGTCCTGGTTGCACCGTCAAAGTACATGTCCCAGGAGGCACTTTGTGAGAAAGTCTCCACATTGTAGACTGGTTCGTCTGGGAGATCATCTCTAAGTGGAGAATCTTTAGGCAATGGATGCTCTGCGAGGAAGTCCGCTAGAGCTTGCCCTTTGATTGCCTTTTGTGGTAAATACCTAATATCAAATTGTGACAGAAGGATGGACCATTTTGCCAGTTGAGCGTTGAGAGAACCTGCCTTTGTCACAAGGACCTTCAAGAGGTTGACCCTCGAGACCAGGTATACTGTGTTGGAAAGCAAGTAGTGACGCAGCTTTTGTACGGCGAACATCACTACAAGGCATTCTTTTTCGACTGGAGAGTAGCGATGCTCTGCACCTACTAGCATGTGGCTGAGGTAATATAAAGCAGCTTCTTTTCTTTTATCATTTTCTCGTGCAAGCAGAGCTCCCAAAGAGTGATCAAGGGCTCTTGTGTACAAGATGAATGGTTTTCCAGTGGTAGGAGCAGCTAACACTGGAGGTTTTGTCAGGTATGACTTGATGTCTTGGAAAGTAGCTTCACAGTCAGCATCCCAGACAAAGTTTACACCCTTTTTCATCAACCGGGAGAATGGACGGCATTTCCCCGAAAGATTGGAGATGAACCGTCTGATGTAGGCCAATCTCCCTTGAAGCCCTTTGAGTTCTCTCAAGGTTCTTGGAGAGGGCATTTCTAGAATGGCTTTGACTTTTATGGGGTCAAGCTCTATCCCAGCTTTCCGAACTAAGAATCTGAGGAACTTACCCGACGAGACGCCGAAGAAGCATTTCAAAGGATTCATTCGCAGTTTGTGTTTGCGAAGCCGGAGGAAGACTTCTCGAAGGTTTTCGAGATGATCTTCTTTTCTTTTGCTTTCGACGGCGAGGTCATCAACGTAACATTCAACCGTCTTGTGCTGCATATCTTGGAATATTTTCATCATAGCCCTCTGATATGTGGCACCAGCATTTTTCAGACCAAATGGCATGACAGTGTAGCAATACACGCCAGATGGGGTCCGAAAACATGTATGTTTTTCATCTTCAGGATGCATCTTTATCTGATTGTAGCCAGAGAAACCATCCATGAATGTCATTCGCTCGAATCCACAGGTATTATCGATCATTATCTCTGGTATGGGGAGCAGAAATTCATCTTTAGGGCATGCGCCTTTCAGGTCTTTATAGTCAACACAGACCCTGATCTGCCCGTTCTTTGTCACGGGGACAATGTTGGCCAACCATTCAGGATGTTGTTCCTCACGGATGAAGCCGACGCTTTTGAGTTTTTGAACTTCTTGTTCAATTTTATCCATCACATCTGGACAGAATCTTCTTTGGCCTTGCTTGACAGGCTTGATGTCTTCTTGAAGATTGAGTTTGTGAACCGCTATTTTGGGGTCTAAGCCTGGCATTTCAGCGTAAGACCATGCAAAGCAATCAACGAACTCATGAAGAAAGGCGATATACTCGGGTAACTCATCATCCTTTATATTATTGCTTATGAATACAGGACGTGGGTTATCTGGTGTTCCCAAGTCTATCTTTTGAACAGGATCTTCTGTTGGAAGGTTCGAAGGTGGTTCCTCCACAATATTTTTGGAGGCTTCCAGCTCAACGAAACCTTCTGGGGTTTCAAAGGCATTTCCAGACCAAGGTTTTGTTCCTTTCCACGGGTCTTCTTGATTGGTAATTTTCCCCAGGCTTGCTATGAGATGATCCCAATCGCCTGTTGAAACCGGGTTGAAGTAGGCTACTTCTTTTGGAGATGAGGGTTCTTCTGGGTCGGAAGTCCACACGTCTGTGCCATCGGACAACTCCTCTTCATTTTCGGAGAAATCGTGCCAATTGAATGAGCTTCCTGGATCTTTGTCAGGTGACTCATCAAAGAGATATCCAGGGAGATCGATGTCTTCATGGACTTGAGATGTTAAGGCTTGGTCAGTATATTGACTTTTAAGCCTTTGTGTCAACTGTCTCAAGGGAGTGTCAGGATCATACCCTAACCCGTGTGAAGACTTTTCTACATAGCCATAGAGTCTCCAATCTTCCAGCTAGCTTTTGGTCAAAACGGGCCCCAATGGCGTGAGAATACCGCGTCCTTCTCCCAAACTGACTGGGTTTTGAGCGTCATAGCCCATTTTCTTCATAATAGCTTGTGCCACAGAATTGTATAAGGATAGTTGAGGCATACCTTTATTTTGGAAAGGTTCAAGCATGGAGTTTGATGAAGAAGCATCCGATCTATGGAAGAAGATCAGCTTTTCCTTTGCTGAAGTTGCTGGAACAACGAAGGAAGCTGACGTAGGATCTTCTATGTCAGAAGTTGTCTCCATTGGAGTGAGAGTAGGCTGAACTTGCTGAGTGTCAGCTTGGCTTGACGATGCGTCGTCTTCTGGCTCTGAATCCGAGTCTGTGTCTTGCATGATAGACACGAAAGAGACAACAAATTTGCCCCCAGGCTTTTGCTTTGCCTTCTTCACTTTAGTTGTGACGACCAAAGGCTTTGAAGGTTTGAGGGAGATGATGAAGGGAGTTTGAATACTCTCTTCGGATTTACCGGATGATTTGTTTTCTTCCGGTGATTGTTGAGGAGCTTTACCTTTATCTTTCTGGAGATTTTCGGCAAAGGATGCTGTGTGCTTATCCTCTTCTTCTTTTTCACCTTCATACATCTGTGAGTCTGCGAAGTGGACTTCTTTACCTTTGAAGGGTTTTCTGTCTGCAAAGACTCGATGTATCATGCCGTCGTCGCCAACAAACTTGATGCATTGATGTAGAGTTGAAGGGACAACACCATTCTCGTGAATCCAAGGCCGTCCGAGAAGGATGTTGTAGCATGAAGGGGTTTTTATTGCATACACAGTGACCTCAGAGATAAGATCACCGATCTGCAACTTGAACCTGATTTTGCCAATAGGCCTTTGAGTACTCCCATCGTATCCAAAGATAGATACAGATGTGTGGCTCAGCTTGCTGGGTGGGATGCCCAACTCTTCGAGAGCCGATGTGGAGATGAGGTTGAGTGCAGAACCTGGGTCGATCTGAACTCTGTGCATAGGCATTTCCTTGATATACCCTGTGAAGTACAGGGGTCGGTTATGCCTGGTTTCGCCAAGTAGGAGGTCATCCTTTGTGAAGGCGATGGTTGCACTGGCTGCTTTTTTAACGGAGAGGCATTCAATGCATGATCCCTCAGTTTTCTTCTTTTCTCCCTTTGAGGAGGCTTCTGAGTTTTTGACCCGGTAATCCATTTCAATTTGGAGGACTTACGGGGCATGTTTGTCGACATCCTCATTCAGCTTTTGTAATTCCGAGATGAGATTATCACGAGTGTGCGGAGACATTCCCAACAAATCTAGGATGTGCAGACGTGCAGGTATGTGCCTGAAGTGTTCAATCAAGTCATACTTGAAAGCCTCCTTAGGGCCTGGTGGTCTTCAGGGACTTCAGGCTCTGGGTTGCGAGGAGGCTCGTTGACGCGGTATTGCTCTCGTTCTAGAGCGAGTCGCTGCAAGATCCTTGCATATTCTTCAAGATCAGGCATGGGAGCCGGATCTTCTTCTTCATCAACTCTTTGTGGCTCAACGTGGTTGATTTCCACTGGAGTAATGAGAGGTGCTGAGTCAGCAACATTTTCTTGTACAGCCTCTTGGTCTTCTTCATCATCAGACCAGGATCCTTGTGGCTGTAAGGGGTTATACCAGATTACTGGCACAAGATGAGACTCAGGAACCCATTCTTCATCGGAGAGATATTCTCCTGTTTCAAGGGACTCCTCCCACTCGTCTGTGTAGTTGGATTCGAATCCATCATCGGTGTCGCTGGACTAGTATCCATCAATGGAGAATCCAACTACCGAATTGCAAGAGTATGATGCCTCCTGCATGGCTTCTTTGAATTGAGGTGGCATGAAATCACTGAGAGTGGATTTTCTTACCCCCTTTGAAGTCTCTGGAAGGGATATTTTTGTTGCCTCCAGTGAAACGGTAGAGGAAGCCTCTGCCTTTTCTTTGACCTCTAGTTTTGGCTAGCTCTTCTCTTGTCGTTTGAGCTTGAGGAGATGCTTCCTAGCCTGCCTTCGCTGTTGAGCTGTAGGCTTTGTTTTCACGACCTCCCAATTTTCATCTTCCAGGAGATCGGGATGTACCCATATCGGTTGTCCGTCTGGTGTCGGGTAAGGAACCAGTTCCTCGGACGCTTGGATTGAGTTTATCACCTTGAAGGAAGTAGTGATCTTTTTCTTCGGTGATTTTGATGTTTGTCCACATGTCACCATGTTGACGGAGGCAGGCCCATAGTTTTTGTCAAAGGTGATGACTCCGTTTTTCCACATCTCATTTATTTGCTCCCTCACAACAAAGCATTGATTGAGCGGATGTGAGATCATCTGGTGGTATGGACAGTACCGAGGATCGTTGGTTTTGCCAACATCACCCGGTCTTTTTGGTTCAGGCAAGGTGAGCTTGCCGTTTGCCATAAGAGCCCCGAAGATTTCATCAACATCTTCATCAAATGGGTATTTCTTCTCTACTCGTTCTTTGAAGGCATCTGAGAGTTCAGGTCTCTTACCAGCAACTTTATTTTCAGCTTTCTTTGGTGGCTAAGGAGCTGACTTGGTCTGCACATTGAAGACCTCTTTTTTCTTTGGTTTAGAGGTTGCAATGGCGGTTGGCTCTTTTCTTGATGATTTCTGACTGTTGAGGTCTTTAATCACCGTTTCAGCTTCCATGGAAGCTAGAGTTCTCCCAGGTTTTTTGATTTGTTGCCGATGATCATGGAGCGGATTCTGGCACTCATGTTGTTTCGGCAAATGTCGACTAGCGACGCTTGTGGCAATACATCAGAGCATTTGTATGCCATTGCTTTCCACTTGTGAATGAAGTCATATGTTGATTCATTCTCCCTCTGTTTTAGGCTGCACAGCTGAGCCATAGTAGCGGGGTGATCCTCACCTTTGAAGTGAGTCAGGAAGCGTGTCTCTAGCATGGCCCAGTTTTGGATTGAGTCTTCCGGCAGAGTGGAGTACCAATCGAAGGCCATACCTTTTAGGGTACTTGCAAAGAGGCGGATCTTGAGTGCATCTTGATCCGCGATAGCTCCCGTCAGGATCTTGAAGTGGATGACATGCTGTATGGCTGATCCTTTCCCCATATATGTTTGGAGAGTAGGATGCTTGAATTTTGTGGGGAACGGGACCGAGTCCATCCATAAGGGATATAGTGGCTTGATCCCATGCTCCTTGAGTATATCCTCTTCTTTTGCTTTGGCGAGGATACTGTCTACGTCCTTTTTGGTAAGGGCGCGTGACTCATTTTCTTCTCCATTTACCCCATTATCTTGATGATTCGGAGGAGGTTCATTGTTCGCCTGATTCTGGAAGGCGAGGAGAAGGTTTTCCATCAGAGTTTCAATCCTCTGCTGGCCCTATTCCAACTGCTGGATGCGGGTGATCGCATCTTCTGGAGGTGGATTGTGGGGCGGTGGCTCAGAATTTGTAGCCAAGACATTCATCCTTCGTGATTCGAACGAAGAAACTGTCCTGGTGACTGAGCTGGGGCTCATTCTTTTTGAAGAAGAGCTTGAGGAAGGATCACTCTGCTGTCCTTTGCTTGAAGGAGCAGGGGATTCTTCTAAATGTCTTCTTGTCCTGGAGACGCGGCGGGTCATCGGACGTCGGTCATGGATTTTTGTTGCTGATTTTTGGCGCTTCTGGTTTTTCCAACCATATGGACGGCAGCAACTTGGTTGGGTCTTTCTTTTCCGACCCATTTGGGAGAGACTTGAAGTGTAGGAGGCTGGGTCCTTTGCTTCTCTAGTCTCTTTTGCCGGTATGATGCGCGGCGGCGTATACGACGAGCAATTTGAGCTTCGGTCAACTCTGGCTGGGCTTTGACGATGAAGGATGTGCTCCCTCTGGCGCAGCAGCCGAGCCTGTCTTCTTTGCAGCTGGGCAAGGACAGGATGCGAACCCTGTACTTCGCCTGTTGCAGTGAAGCTTTGAATTTTTGGAGTTCGGCCCCTGTAGAGATGAAGGGTCGAACTGCAGGTTTGTAGGCCTTAGCAGGTGCTTGCAGAGGCCTTGTGATGCATGATTTGATTTTGGGCTTGTAGGAACAAGCCGGCTCATGCTGGGATGACTTGGAAGTCAGGTTGGAGATGGGTCTCTCCTCTTTTATGTAAGCAAGAGGGTAGAACTGGTTCTCCTTGAGTGGGGCCAGGAATGCTGGCTTAGTGGATGTTTGGGACCTTCTTTGTTTTGGTGAAGGTCTTGGGGACCAAGTCTTGGGATAGACCTGGTTGCTTGCAGGTCGAGGCTTCGTGGGGGTGCCACGGGCTTCAGGCCTTCTGGTGCTCGCCTTTGGTGTCACGGTAGTGACACGTTGAGAGGCGAGTTTCTGCTTCTTGGAGGGAGCAGTTTGTTCCTCGGGAAGTGGGAATGGTCCCAGCTCCCAAAGACGATAGTCCGGGGAGTCGAGGTCGACCCGGAGTTCAGAGAGTTGCCGAGGGAGTTGACACTTCGGCAGCTGATGGGGCGCTTGTAGGTACGCGCAGTTTGCTTCTGTTGAAGCATGATTTGGTGCTTGTTTTCATCGAAAGTAATGGTTAGTGAAGCTGCCATTGTTAGTTTTCGAAAAGTTTCTGAAACAAGACCACATCCATTAGTAATCACATGAATATAATGATCATAAATGGGAAGTTCTATGGTTTCGTCTTTTCAAATTGCTCGAGGGAGATGACCCAAGCAATATGAGGAAGGCAAAATGCCATAGAGGGTACAATTGTTCTGATCGCAGGTATGGTAAGCCCAGAATGAGCATTCCAGTGACTGCAAGAAGCAATTGTGAACTTAAATTCGACTTATCGAGAAGCATAGCTTGCTCGAGGTAAGAAGAATATAAAGTTTCGAGTTACAGATGTGCCGGTCGCAATACAGTAGACCCTGAAAGGGCGTACTAGTACCGCTAGACACAAATGTTTTGAGACCGCATCCATGAGATGAGATTCTCTATTTTGAAAGGTCAAGATTGGATTCATCAAAGAGAGCAGATGGTATTCCAATCTGAACACGGGCTCAGCGATTTCCGCGAGCGCCAGTGCTCAGAAAGAAATGAACCATAATTTCTCGAATCTGAATCTAAAAATGACGAGTTTTTTTTTGGAAGGCCAATATCGGGTTCGTCAAAGAGAGCAAAAGGCACTCCAATCTGAACACGGGCTCAGCGATTTCCGCGAGCGCTAGTGCTCAGAAAGGAGAAGACCAAGATTTCTCCAATCTAAACTCAAAATGACGGAAGTTTTCTTTTTTTTGAAGATTTTGAAGATTTTTTTCTTTTAAATCTTTTTTTTTTTTTTATTTTTATTTTTAATTTTTTTATTTTAAGATTTTTTTTTTGAAATTTTTTTTTTATTTTTTATTTTTTATTTTAAAATTTTTATTTTTTAAAAAAAATTTATTTTTTTTAAAAAAATTTATTTAAAAGACGAGAGAGTACACATAGGCCTCCTAACCCGGTCTTATGAAATCTTGATTGATAGAATTGCCCCCAGGTAAGGGTAGGATTACTTAATGAACCCGTTTGGAGGACCCTTGCCTAGAATAGTCAAGCTGTCTCCACACTCTGGACAAGGCTTTTCTTTGAATCAACCATGATCAAAGAACACAGTTGGTTTAACCTTAGTGGTCTATGTCTTTTTTTTTGTTTTTTTATATATATATATATATATATATTTTTTTTTAATGAACTCATCGAAGAGAAACGATGGCCCAAAACCTTAGTCGAACAGGCTCAACATTTCTGCAAGCGCGATGAACGATAGGAACGGATCAAGGTTTCTCAATTTTGAATCCAAAATGAGAAATCTAATTTTTTTTTATATTTTTTTTTTTTAGATCTTTAATGAACTCATCGAAGAGAAACGATGGCCCAAAACCTTAGTCGAACAGGCTCAACATTTCTGCAAGCGCGATGAACGATAGGAACGGATCAAGCTTTCTCAATTTTGAATCCAAAATGAGAAATCTAATTTTTTGTTTTTTTTTTTTTGAAAAGAGAAAGAGCGGAAATAAATTCAAAGAATTAGAAATTTCCAAAAAATCTCATCTCATTTTTTTAGATGCGGAATCCAACATAGGCCACCAATTATAAAGTAGCGAAGGAATCGAGAAAAGAAATATAAGCATAGAGCAAAATATATTATATGCAAATATTTCATTTCTAGCATCGTGTTCTCAAATAAACGAGTCCCACCGGGTGTGCCAGCTTGATGGACCGCGCTCCTGATCGGTTCTACCGAGGTCGACGGACGTGGGAGTCCGTTGGGTCCGACCCTTTCGTAACCGGGGGGGCAGAGGCGCGCATCAACATTTTTGTTGTGTAGGTGTGCCAGATTTTCTATTTTACTTGGAATTGCAAGTGGTGATCTGGAGATCAACCTTCGCAAGTAAAAAGGAAATCAACTTCTTTCAAGTTTTCCATTGCACATATATTTAAGAAAAGAGACATTTTTCTTGGTTTGCCGTGAAAGGCGATTTTTTGGCATTTATAGCCGATTTTGGCGTTTATAGCCGGTTTCTGGCGTTTATAGCCGATTTTGGCGTTTATAGCCGATTTACAATCCTTATCAATAATGAAAGACAAGAGTTATGATTTTTGTCTCTTTTGAAAAAATACAAACTACAATGAAAAGCAAGAAAAGGAGGATCTAACTTCTCAGGAGATTGTGGGGGACCCATTTAGATTGACGGTCGCAAGCCATATGTGGGCTTCGCCATCATCCATGCAGATGAGAACAGAGGATGCTATTGATTCACTTGGCTTGGCTATAACCTCAGGTTTTTAGAGGATAAAGACCAAAAGGAAGTCATATGTCCAATAAAAAACCGAGTAGACGGGCTGAAAAGCCACATCTAAGCCATTGGAGGCAGAAGGAGAAGGCAAGGACCTTGGGGGGTGATACCCCCCAAGGGACTTTTGACTTTTGTCACCTTGTAGCGGTGGTCGGTGTAGGATTTCCGCAGAGTTTTCTCTCTTAGATTTCCGATGCCTCTTTCTGTCTGAGTTTTCGGATTTTCTGCAGTCTATTGTCTGTGTGTTTGTGATTTTCTCCGATCTCTTTCTTCTTGGAGAGCTCTCCTATTTATAGGCTTTTAGGTAGCCATTTAGGAGGATTTATGGGCTTTTATTGTCATTAAGCCGCATAATGGGAGGAGTTACAGGATTTAAATCTTTATTTTGTAACTCCTTTTTCTTGGCTTCTGATTGGCCGGAGGAGATTGAGGGCATTTAATCGCCTTTAATCGCCATGATGGGAGGAGTTTCATGGGTTAAATGCCATGAATCTCTTGACTTGTAACTCTCGGATGCTTGCTTCTGATTGGTCCATCCAAAGAAATGGATTAATGACTGTAATAAAGCTAGTCAATTAATCGCATTAAGTGGTCGCCGAGCAGTTGAAGAGTCGCGGGCCGTGCCGCGTCTTTTGGGATTCTTCTGGTAATGATCATCGATGGATCTTCATGTAGATCGACATCGGATGACCATGTGACTTCAGGTGTTGATTGCCAACAGCGGGTCAGTGCCATCCGTCCTGTCGATTTCTCGATCGGTCGGGTAGAAAGCACACTTTTTTTGGTTGACCGGGTGGCGATCAATGTTGTTTTCGATACTTTTGATGATTGACCCGTGTTTTTGACGGATGTCAGAAGATTTGGTGTCTCAAAAGTATGAGTTTTGGAAACTACCAGAGGCCGGATGCTTCGAATCGCGAAAAAACGGCGAAAACCGGGGTTTCCGGGGCCTTCCCGGCGATCCCGGGCTCCAGGGTCGCAGGGGCCTGCAACCCTGGGGGGTTTTTTCCCCTTTTTGTCCCGTTTTGTGTCCGTTTTTGCTGTTTTTTTATTCTTTTTTCTTCTGTATTTTTCCTTGACATTTTGACCATTTATTGGCTTGATTTCCCTGTAGGAAACCTGATGAGAATCCTTGCATTTTATTTTGCAAAGTTTCCAATTTCTTGAGAAAGCCGAAGACTTTGTCGCGCAGAGCTGCCGATTTTTCGTCAGAAGCTGAAACTGGGTCAAACGATGTCGGAATGACCTGAAATTTGGTATGAAGCCTCCTGAGCAATAAATAAGACCAACCATAGGCTTTTGTTTGAGTTTTGAACCCGTTTAGGGTCCTATCACCAGTAGACTCGCTTTTGTCGCGATGAAGATGTCGCGGTTTGATGTGCGGTCAACCGATGTCCGATTCACTTGAAATTTGACAGGGAACCCATTGGAGTCATTTTAAGATGATCCATAGGCTCTGTCTTGGAAACCATGGTCCCGGAGAGCTTTGCCGCCGAGAGGCCTGATTTAGCTTCCGAGCGTCAAACTATGGTCAAATGTTGTCGAAATGACCTGAAATTTGACGTGCAGCCCCTTGTAAGCATTTTGAAGCCGTCCATGTGCTCTATCTGATGAGTGATGGCCTCGGCGGTTCTTGCTGCCGAGAGGCTTGATTTAGCTGTTCGAGGGTTGATGTAGGGTCAAACATTGTTGGTTTGACTCGGAACTTAACATGGAGCCTTTTGGATGTATTTTGAGACCATCCATCGGCTCTGATCGAAGATTTTGTGTCTCCGATGCTTTCGCCGCCGAGAGCTCCTTTTCGGCTGTCGGAGAAGTGAAGTTAGGCCAAATGATTTTGAAATGGCCCGAAACTTCTTGTGTACTCCTCTTTTGGCTGTCTTGAAGGATCTTGCAGTTTTTGTTTGATTCTGACAAGATTTGATTTTTTGGAAGTAGCATTGCATATTTATGGCAGGTTGCGACTTCATGTAGCTCTTTAGATCTTGAAGAGGCAAAGTGACATTTTTGGTGTCAACAGGCTCGACATCTGGCACCAAGCAAAAAGGGTCAGACACGACGGTCTGGCAAGCAAATATAACATATAATAGGATGATGAAAAGAGTAAAACATTAATTAAACGAGAGCTACGATTAAAATCCTAAATAACAGAAATAACAAGATAAAAGATAGACATCTTAAAATATTAATGAATTCCAATGCTATGATAAGTGAAGTAAACAAGAACCACAAGATAAAACATTAAACGTATAAAACATTGGCAAACCACGTATAGCTAAATTCCCCTGTTACCGAAGTAACGAGAGCAGACAGAACCGTAGCCACTACTCGTGGGACCGGAACGAACATAGTCGTTATCAAACATAACCGTAGCCACTACACGTGGGACCGGATATAAACCATTGCCATGGTCGGTACAGACAGAATCCAAACTGCAGTTGTCCAATAATTTAAAGATTCCAAGCCGGATGATCAGTCCGACAAGGTAACCTAAGCTTAGTGGTGCCATTAGAGTAAAAGTTCGAAACCTCGAAGTAATACAAATCCGTTCGTAAAGTACATTTCCAAAATCGATAAGAAAACTACCCCGAACAAAATACATATCTCACATACCGACGAATCCGAGCAAAATAGATGAGTAGTCTTATCAATGTCCATAAATGTGGTAAAGCTCTCAAAACATTTAAATTGATTTATAAATGGACTCGGCAAAGCTTTCTAAGGCCCCATTCCAGAGGCCTGGCTCGCTATAGCAGGCCCAAGCTCGCTATAGCGAGCTGGGCTTCTGTCTGACACTCGCCAGGCAGAGGACTGGCTCGTTATAGCGGGCCCAAGCTCGCTATAGCGAGCTGGGCTTCTGTCTGACACTCGCCAGGCAGAGGACTGGCTCGTTATAGCGGGCCCAAGCTCGCTATAGCGAGTTGGTCCTCTGTCCAGCCCGTCAGGGGGTGATTTTCTGCCCCCTTTTCTGATTCTTTTTCACTTCTTTCTTCTTCCTTCTCTTACATATGTATCTTCCATACCACTTTGGGTCCCTCATGTCTTCATTCAACTCCATTGAACCATCACAATAATTCATTCAAACTCTCAAACAAATCAAATTTTAACAAAGCATTAAACACCATTTAGCTAAACATATTTGATCCAAATCTTTACATTGTTGAAAACAACATCTCAAGGTAAATAAATGAGACTATTTCACGAGCATAGCAAAATTGGGATTTACAAAAATCAAAGTTAAACCCCAAAGGTTCACACACAACACACGGGCGCCCCGGCCCGCATCAAGCCTAAGTCAACGACTCTCAAAAATTCCCAAAGTTATTCAAACATTCTAATCTAGCTTAACAAAATAAGCTAATCGTCCACTAACCCCACTTATCAACAAATCACGATTAAAATATAATTAAATATTCCAAACCTGGGTCGGGGTCTGACATCCTCCACCCCTAAAAATCACATTTGGTCCTCCAAATGATCACTAACCTCTGGAAATAGCTGAGGGTATTTCTTCTGGACCTGATCACGAAGTTCCTAAGTGGCCTCTTCTGGTCCATGATTCTCCCAACGAATCTTTACCCACTGAATTGTTCTGTTTCTCAGCTCTTGCTCTTTTGTGTCAATAATCTCTGTCGGTTTCTCAATGTAGGTGGCATCTTCTCGAACATCCAACGGTTCGTGATGTAGCACATGTGAAGGGTCCGAGACATACTTCCTTAGCATTGACACATGAAACACATTGTGTACACCTGAAAGTTCTGGAGGCAAAGCTAATCTATATGCCACTTCCCCGATATGACTCAGGATCTCATATGGTCCAATGAATCTCTTAGATAATTTGTCTCGTTGTCCAAATCTCAGTGTTCCTCTGACCGGAGATACTTTCAAAAATACATTGTCTCCAACTTAGAATTGTAGATCCTTCCTTCGAACATCAGCATAGCTTTTCTGTCGGCTTCTCGAAATCTTTAATCGTTCATGAATAATTCTGACTTTGTCACTTGTTTCTTCAACCAAAGAAGGTCCATGAAAACTGCGTTCTCCGACTTCTTCCCAACACACTGGGTTCCTACACTTCCTGCCATACAACGCTTCGAAAGGGGCCATCCCTATGCTTGAATGGTAACTGTTGTTGTAGGCAAACTCACAGAGGGGTAAATTCTCATCCCATTGACTCTTGAAGTCAAGTACACAAGCCCTAAGCATGTCTTCAAGGGTCTGAATAGTCCTCTCCGACTGACCATCAGTTTGCGGGTGATATGCTGTGCTGAATTGAAGCTTCGTTCCCATCGATTCATGTAGGGTCTTCTAAAATCTCGAAACAAATCTACTATCTCGATCTGAAGTAATGGAGACCGGCTGACCATGACGACTGATAATCTCCTTCACGAAGGCTTGTGCCAAAGCCAACATGTGCATCTTCATCCCGGTCTTCAAAGGAATAAAGTGTGCCGACTTCGTTAACCGATCTACTATGATCCAAATAGCATTATTCCCTCTGCTTGTAATCGGTAGACCCGAGACGAAATCCATAGTCAGGTGTTCCCATTTCCACTCTCGGATTTCTAATGGCTGCAAAAGACCAGGTGGCTTCGGATGTTCTGCCTTCACCAATTGACAAGTCATGCATCTGGATACGAAGGCTGCTATCTCTCTCTTCATATTGTTCCACCAAAAGCGACTCTTCAAATTCTGGTACATCTTCGTGCTCCCCGGGTGTATAGAATACCTCGTATTGTGAGCTTCTACCATAATTATCATTCTTCAAATTATCTATCTTTGGAACACAAAGCCTGCCACGAAAGTACAAAACTCCATCCATGATCTGAAAATCTGGGCGTTCTGAGATGTGCTCTACAATTTTAACCAAGTCTGGATCTTGCATCTGACTGTCCTTGATTTTTTGTATGAAGACTGGCTCAGACACTGCCATCTCATTCCCTCAAGGGCTGGAACTCTACTCTCAATTCTTCGAATTGCTGAAAATTGTAAAACCCTTGCAAACTGGCCAAACAAACTGATTTTCTACTCAATGCATCAGCCACTACGTTAACCTTCCCCGGATGATAGATGATTTGGAAATCATAGTCTTTGATGTACTCCATCCATCTTCTTTGCCTCATGTTTAATTCTTTCTGAGAGAATAAATATTGGAGACTACGGTGATCCGAATGAACTTCAAATTTTTCTCCGTACAAATAGTGTCTCCACATTTTTAACGCGAACACTATCGCTACCAACTCCAAATCGCGTGTCGCATATTTCTTCTCATGTTCCTTCAATTGCCTCGAGCCATACGCTATCACATTCTCATTTTGCATCAAAACACATCCAAGTCCTACACCTGATGCATCAGTATAGATAACAAAACCACCACTCCCCGAAGGTAAGGTGAGGACAGGTGCTGAAGTTAACCTCTTCTTCAATTCTTCAAAACTAGCTTCACATTTCTCTGACCACACGAACGGTACATTCTTTCGGGTCAACTTGGTCAAAGGTGCTGCAATGGATGAAAATCCATGTACAAATCTCCTATAGTATCTTGCTAATCCCAGAAAACTCCTAATCTCAGTTACATTCTTCGGCTTCTCCCAATTAATGACCGCTTCTATCTTTGCTGGATCAACTGCTAGTCCTTCTCTCGAGATAATGTGACCCAGAAAAGTGACTTGCTCTAGCCAAAACTCGCATTTCCCAATCTTCGCATACAATTGATTATCTCTTAACAACTGTAATGAAGTCCTCAAGTGCTGCTTATGGTCTTCTCTTGACTTGGAATACACTAATATGTCATCAATAAAGATGACTGTGAACTGATCTAGATAGGGTGCGAAGATCTTGTTCATAAGGGCCATAAATACCGTTGGTGCATTCGTCAGTCCAAAGGGCATCACCAAAAATTCATAGTGCCCGTATCTAGTCCGGAAAGATGTCTTCGGGATGTCTGATTCTCTAACTCTCAACTGATGATATCCGGACCTCAAATCTATCTTCAAGAAAAATTATGCTCTTTGCAACTGGTCAAATAACTCGTCTATCCTTGGCAAAGGGTACTTGTTCTTGATGGTCACTTGGTTCAATTTCTTGTAGTCTATACACACCCTCAAGCTTCCATCCTTCTTCTTGACAAACAGTACTGGGGCTCCCCATGGTGACACAGTTGGCCTAATAAAGCCTTTGTCTAGTAACTCTAGCAACTGTAATTTCAATTCTCCTAACTCTGCTGGAGCCATCCTGTAAGGAGCAATGGAGATCGGAGCAATCCCTAGCATCAACTCTATTGTGAACTCAACCTCTCTGACGGGTTGTAAACCTGGAATCTCTTCCGGAAAAAAATTAGGAAATTCACACACTACCGGGATGTTCTCCACCCCTTGGGACTGTTCATCCTTGGAGATAACAACAATGAATCCTTCACATCCTGATCTCAACAACTTAGCTGTAGAAAGAGCTGAAATAAACTTAGCCGGAGAAACCCTTTTCTCTCCCTGAAATTTCACCCCGGAGGATATCCCATCCAAGCTAAAAGCAATGGTCTAGCTATAGTAATCCATAGAGGCATGATGTCCCGCTAACCAATCCATGCCTAAAATGACATCGAAGTCATGCATGACTAAGGTGATAAGGTCTGCAGGGAATATGACATCTCCTATCTTCACTGAACAACTAGGGTAAAATGTATTACACACAACTTGTTTCCCTACTGGAGTAGTAACAGTCAAAACAAGCTCTAACTCTCTAACAGGCACACTAATCATTTTAGCAAACACAGGGGATATGAAAGAGTGAGTAGATCCCGGGTCAAACAACACTTTAGCTTCTACTTCACAAATTAAGAGTTTACCTTCCACAACATCTCCCACTGCTTCTGCGTACACTTGATTGAGGTGATTGAGGCGGCCTTGCTGACGCGGTCTATTCTGGTTCTAATTTGGCCTTCCTTGCTGCACATGCTGATTCTATTGCGGTGGACGGACGTTCTGATTTTGTGGTTGCTGACAAGGCTGCTGAGTCTGCTGCTGCCTTGGTTGGTTCTGAACTGCCTGCTGGTTCTGCTAAGGTGCTTGCCTTGGTGGCTGCTGAGGTGCCCTATTGCCTTGATTTCTATTATTTGGGCAATCCTTCATTTGGTGATCTATGCCACCACACTTAAAACACGCACCAGTAACTCTATAGCACTACGGAGGAGGGTGATTCTTTCCAGAATGCTCACACCCACCTTGAGCTGGAGTATTCTGCAGCTTCTTCTGCCTCTTGCCTTGGTAAGATTTCTGCCCTCCTTGGTATTGCTGCATGTTCCTCTGATTATCCTTGATGATCTGATTATTGATGTCTTCAAATCTATAAGCTCTTTTGATAGCCTCTTGGAAAGTAGTCGGTGGTACCACACCTAATGCATCCCTCAAGATGATGGGATTAAGTCCATCCATAAATTTAGTAATTTTCTTCTTTTCCGTATCCACAAGCTCCGGTGCATAACGAGACAATTTTTCAAACTTGGTAAGATATTCAAGAACGGTCATGTCCTCTTGCTTGAGCAAATGAAACTCTGCTGCTTTCTGCTTCTTAATGTGTGCAGGAACATACTTCTCACTGAACTGCTGTTTGAAGGTGGCCTAACCAATCTCATTCTCAATAATTTGATAACCTTCCTTAATGGTTTTCCACCAAATATCTGCCAATCCGGTGAACATGGACACTGCTAGAAGAACTTGTTGCCTGCCTGTGCATGTAAAATATCGAAGATGTTCTCTGTGTGGGCTAACCAGACATCAGCTGCCAAAGGTTCTTCTTGTCCTGTGAACTCCTTAGGACCTCTCTTTCTGAACTTCCCAAACAAGATATTAGGATCCCAGTCTCTGTTCTGCATAGCTTCCATATTAGGCATTGGTTCTGGTCTCCTACCCAAAACTTCAAGCAACTACCTCTGAACCTGAGTCAACTCTTCGTCTTTTTTTTTTTCCATCTGCTCTTGGAATCTAGCTTGATTCTCATTGGCCCTCTGTTGTTGTTCAACTAGCATCTGCATGAGCTGTTGAAATTGACCTATCATTTGATTCTCAACCCCACTGTCATTGTTACTGCCTGATGCATTCGCATTCGCTGGAGGTCTGCGTGGAGGCATAGTGCTGCAAAACAACTTGTTAGTACAATAAAATATAATAATAAGGTGTTCCCAAACCCAATCGATGCTAACTAACGGTAATTCTAATGAATCCTTGCCACGTCCTTATGTTTCTAATCCAATTTTAATTGCCTCAAATATTTCTCGCTCTGATACCAAGCCTGTCACGCCCCCGGACCGAGGACCCGTTAAACAAGACCTTAATCCGGGGTCATGGCGTGACGGGCCGGAAAATTCCGCCCACACATGCTAGTTTCCCACAGGTTTCCGCGGTAAGGATCCTCAAAATCCGATCCAACAGTGATTATTAGGAATCACATTCATACAAATAAATTACGCGGAAGCATTGTAGCAAACATAAAAGTCCATATCATATGAGTATAATTAGAACGCACAAGACTAGCATCAAAAAGAGAAACATTCTATAGATGGGCCCCAGAGTTAGCTTCAAGTTTAATACAAAAGTAAAGTTAGCCAATAATTACAATTTTTCCCAAAAAGAATAAGCCAACAGTGGCTATAACAAAATCCCAAAAAGAATAGTATCTACTCCAAAATGTGATCGAAGCTCCCAAAAACAAACCGACGTCTAAACGACATCATCGGGCTGCCACTCACCTTCCACAAGAACTATAGGTTCCGCCTCGAAGTGCGCCTCAACAACGAGGGGCTCGACATCTGGCACCAATAAAAAAGGGTCAGACACGACGGTCTGGTAAGCAAATATAACATATAATAGGATGATGAAAAGAGTAAAACATTAATTAAATGAGAGCTACGATTAAAATCCTAAATAACAGAAATGACAAGATAAAAGATAGACATCTTAAAATATTAATGAATTCCAATGCTATGATAAGTGAAGTAAACAAGAACCATAAGATAAAACATTAAACGTATAAAACATTGGCAAACCACGTATAGCTAAATTCCCCTGTTACCGAAGTAACGGGAGCAGACAAAACCGTACCACTACTCGTGGGACCGGAACGAACATAGTCATTATCGAACAGAACCGTAGCCACTACACGTGGGACCAGATATAAACCGTTGCCATGGTCGGTACAGACAGAATCCAAACTGCAGTTGGCCAATGATTTAAAGATTTCAAGCTGGATGATCAGTCCAACAAGGTAACCTAAGCTTAGTGGTGCCATTAGAGTAAAAGTTCGAAACCTCGAAGTAATACAAATCCGTTCGTAAAGTACATTTCCAAAATCGATAAGAAAACTACCCCGAACAAAATACATATCTCACATACCGACGAATCCGAGCAAAATAGATGTAGTCTTATCAATGTCCATAAATGTGGTAAAGCTCTCAAAACATTTAGATTGATTTATAAATGGACTCGGCAAAGCTTTCTAACATGAAATGAATTTAGTGTGTAATGGTTCAAAGGCTTACCATGGTTTGTCTCAACACACACTTAGTCTCCTAATGTCGCTATTAATTGAGGAATTTGGTGCCACTGAAGATCATTAACAATTTAGGAGATAAAGTGTATGTAAAGACTTGAATAACTTCCCAGGTAATTTAAACATCAAGAAGTTTCATCACCTTCTCAATTAAATTTTCACTATACATAGTAGTTCAAACCAAAGTATCCTTTCCGAGCTTTTATATGTCAAATGAGGATTGAATTGGGCTCCAAACCATGGGAAGACAAGGTCCAAAGAGAAGACTGTTAATGAGCCTCGGATGGGTAGGGAACATGGGCCCTAAACCAGCTGTAACCAGGCCTCGAACGGGGCCTTTAAACAGGCTGAAACAGGCCTTAAGGCAGGCCTTGAATCAGGCCAAACCAGGCCTCAAAATAGGTCTTAAATCTGGTCTCATCAGGCCCATGAAACAGAGCCCCCCCCCCCCCCCCCCCCCCCAACAGGGCTTAAAAACAGTCCTCAACAGGGCCTTAAAACAGGCTAAAACAGGCCTCAAACATGGCCTTAAACAGCTGGGTAAACAGCCCAGAGAATGGGCTAAACAGACCCCATTCTAGAGGCCTGGCTCGCTAGGCAGAGGACTGGCTCGCTATAGCAGGCCCAAGCTCGCTATAGCGAGCTGGTCCTCTGTCCAGCCCGTCAGGGGGTGGTTTTCTACCCCCTTTTCTGATTCTTTTTCACTTCTTTCTTCTTCCTTCTCTTACATATGTATCTTCCATACCACTTTGGGTCCCTCATGTCTTCATTCAACTCCATTGAACCATCACAATAATTCATTCAAACTCTCAAACAAATCAAATTTTAACAAAGCATTAAACACCATTTAGCTAAACATATTTGATCCAAATCTTTACATTGTTGAAAACAACATCTCAAGGTAAATAAATGAGACTATTTCATGAGCATAGCAAAGTTATCCATCTAATGATCAAAGAGGGGAAATATAAATGAAGAGAGATGCATAGAAAAATCCAACATTCACAATATAGAAGATCAATCAATCTCAATATATGCAAATTTACTTGCCTCAAGCCAAAAGGAGAGAAATCACTCCTCAAACAACTCTATAGGGCCTCAAGCTCCAAATCCACAAAAACCCCCAAAATTTCCCAAAGAAGAACCCTAAAAATCAACATTTGTAAATCTCAAGGGAAAACTCTTGCATGTGTGATGAAAAAAATCTAAATGAAGAGGAAAACAAAGATTTCAAGTTTGGAAAGCCATTGATAACCTTGAAAAGCTCAAACAAAGAAGAAAAGCTTGAAAGAGAACCTTGCCTTAGCTCAAATCCTTTGAAAAAGGTGTCTTTGAAAAGCTTGAATGATGAGGAAAAGCTCTAGGAGATCAAACTTTCAAGAGATCCTCAAGAGATAGGTGTTCCAGAGGAGAGAGAAAGTTACTGGAAGAGAGGGAAAAACCCTTGGCTCCAAACCGTGCAGGAAAAGAAGAATGAAGGAGAAGAAGAGAGCTCATCTCTTATAAGATGGGTTTGTGGGTCCCAATCTTCACAAGGCTAAAAACGGCATTTGCGGGCCCCGAATGGAAACGATGAAGAAGACAAAAACGATCAGCGAAATATTATTATCCAAAAAGTATAATTTTGTCAATTTCTGAAATTTTTGAAATTTGGGTACAGATTTTGTGTGAAAGGTCAGTTTTGCTCTTTTTCTCGAAAAATGCAATTTCTGATCACTAAATCGAAATGGTCAAAACATGAAAGTTGATAATCTAAATGAAATGAGTCAAAATGCACAAAATTGGAATTTTACAAAAATCAAAGTTAAATCCCAAAGGTTCACACACAACACACGGGCGCCCCGGCCCGCGTCAAGCCTAAGTCAACGACTCTCAAAAATTCCCAAAGCTATTCAAACATTCTAATCTAGCTTAAAAAAATAAGCTAATCGTCCACTAACCCCACTTATCAACTAATCACGATTTAAATATAATTAAATATTCCAAACCTAGGTCGGGGTCTGACATCTGCTGAGGTGCCCTATTGCCTTGATTTCTGTTATTTGGGCAGTCTTACATTTGGTGATCCGTGCCACCACACTTAAAACATGCACCAGTAGCTCTATAACACTGCTGAGAAGGGTGGTTCTTGCCATAATGCTCACACCCACCTTGAACTGGAGTATTCAGCTGCTTCTTCTGTCTCTTACCTTGGTAGGATTTCTGCCCCCTTGGTATTGCTGTCTCTTCCTCTGATTATCCTTGATGATCTGATTATTGATGTCTTCAAATCTGTAAGCTCTTTTGATAGCCTCTTGGAAAGTAGTTGGTGGTACCACACCTAATGCATCCCTCAAGATGATGGAATTGAGTCCATCCATAAATTTGGTAAGTTTCTTCTCTTTCGTGTCAACAAGCTCCGGTGCATAGCGAGACAACTTCTCAAACTTTGTAAGGTACTCAAGGACTGTAATGTCCTCTTGCTTAAGCAACTAGAACTCTGCTGCTTTATGATTCTTGATGTGGGCAGGAACATACTTTTCACTAAATTGCCGTTTGAAAGTGGTTCAAGCAGTCTCATTCTCGATATTCTGATAACCCTCCTTGATGGTCTTCCACCAAATATCCGCCAATCCAGTGAACATAGAAGCTGCTAGATGAACTTGTTGCCTGCCTGTGCATGTAAAAATATCAAAGATGTTCTCCGTGTGGGCTAACCAGTCATCAGTTGCTAGTGGGTCTTCTTGCCCAGTAAACTCCTTTGGACCTCTCTTTCTAAACTTCTCAAATAAGACATTAGGATCCATGTCTCCATTCTGGATAACAAACTGAGCTCCCACATTTGGCCTTGGTTCTGGTCTTCTACCCAAGACTTCTAGCAACTGCCTCTGAACCTGTGTCAACTCCTCATCCTTTTTCGCCATCTGCTCTTGAAATCTAACTTGATTCTCATTGGCTCGCTGTTGTTGTTCAACTAACATCTGCATGAGCTGCTGAAATTGGCCTATCATCTGATTCTAAACCCCACTGTCATTGTTACTGCCTGATGCATTCGCATTCGCTGGAGGTCTGCGCGGAGGCATAGTGCTGCAAAACAACTTGTTAGTACAATAAAACATAATAAATAAGGCGTTCCCAAACCCAATCGATGCTAACTAACGGTAATTCTAGCGAATCCTTGCCACGTCCTTATGTTTCTAATCCAATTTTAATTGCCTCAAATATTTCTCTCTCTGATACCAAGCCTATCACGCCCCCGGACCGAGGACCCGTTAAACAAGACCTCAATCTGGGGTCGTGGCGCGACGGGCCGGAAAATTCCACCCGCACACGCTAGTTTCCCACAGGTTTCCGCGGTAAGGATCCTCGAAATTCGATCCAATAATGATTAATAAGAATCACATTCACACGAATAAATTACGCGGAAGCATTGTAGCAAACATAAAAGTCCATAACATATGTGTATGATGAGAACGCTCAAGACTAGTATAAAAAAGAGAAACACTCTATAGATAGGCCCCAAAGTTAGTTTCAAGTTTAAATACAAAAGTTAATTTGTCAATAATTACAATTTCCCAAAAATAAGCCAACAATGGCTACCAACAAGTTCCCAAAATAGAATCCACCCCAAAATGTGATCGAAGCTCTAGAGTCAACCTGACGTCTAAGCGACATCATTAGGCTGCCACTCGCGTTCCACAAGTACTACTGGGTCCGCCTCAAAGCGCGCCTCAACGACAAGGGGCTCGACATCTGGCACCAAGCAAAAAGGGTCAGACACGACGGTCTGGCAAGCAAATATAACATTTAATACGATGATGGAAAGAGTAAAACATTTAATGAATGAGAACTACGATTAAAACCTAAATAACAGAAATGCCAAGATGGAAGATCGACATCTTAAATATTAACGAATCCAAGACTATGATAAGTGCAATAAACAAGAACCATAAGATAAGACATTAAACGTATAAAACATTAGCAAACCACACTTAGCTAAATTCTCCTGTTACCGAAGTAACGGGAGCAGACAGAAACCGTAGCCACTAATCGTGGACCAGAACAAACAATATCGTTATCAAACAGAACCGTAGCCACTATACATGGGACCGGATATAAAACCGTTGTCATGGTCGGTACAGACAAAATCCAAACTGCAGTTGGCGAACAAATTAAAGATTCCAAGACGGATGATCAGTCCGACAAGGTAACCTAAGCTTAGTGGTGCCATTAGAGTAAAAGTTCGAAACCTCGAAATGATACAAATCCGTTCATAAAGATATATTTCCCAAAATCGATAAGAAAACTACTCCGAACAATTACATTTCTCACATACTGATAAATCCAAGCAAAATAAGATGAGTAGTCTTATCAATGTTCATAGTTGTGGTAAACCACCCCAAAGCATTCAAATAGATTTTTAAATGGATTCAGACAAAACCTTTTAACATGAAATGAATTTAGTATATGATGATTCAACAATCTAATGCGGGTCGTCTTGATGTACATTTGACCCCCTATTGTCATTAATTAATAGTAATTTGGTGCCACGGAAGATCCTTGATAATAAAAAGGGATGAAGTATACATTGAGACTTGAAAGATTCCCCAAATGGTTTGGTTCATAGTTCAAACCAATTTACATAATGGTTCTAGGATTGTAGAAGGGCTGAATGGGCTTCAATTATAGAAAAGGGATTGGGCTAAATTGGACTTGAATATGGGCTTGAAGTGAGCCTGAAAAACAATCCAATAAGTCCCCTTAAAGACTGGTTTAAACTTCATTGGGTCAGGCCCAAATCTGGCCCTAAACCAAGCTCAAAACAGTCCTCAAACCTGGCCCAAAACAGTCCTTGAGATGGCCCAAAACAGTTCTTGAAACAGGCCCAAAACAGTCATTGAATCAGGCCCTTAACAGTCATTGAATCAGGCCCTGTTGCTGGGCTGGGCTTGCTCGAGCGACCCAAGGTCCGCTCGAGCGAAGCCCATCCAGAAGCTGGGTCGCTCGAGCGAGGGACAGACAGAACCTGGTCCGCTCGAGCGGCCCACTGGGTCGCTCGAGCGGACTGGGCTCTGTCCAGTCCGGCTCAACTGGTCATCTTCCCATTTTTTGCAACTCTTTTCAATTCTTTTTCTTTCCCCTTCTTCCATACACATCTCCATGAATATTTGGGCCCTTTCTTGACCTCCTCAACTCATCAAATCATCATTCAATAATCATTCCAATCTACCATACAAACACTTTTAAATCAAAGATTTCCTCCATTCTTTGAACACAAAGACTTGACATAAAGAAGGCTGAACTTCAAGATAACCAAATTCAAAACAAATCTCCAATCCATTGCAAAACAATAACACAAATGAAATCCCACATAAACATCACTCCATTTATCCAAAGTAAATCTTTGAATCATGGAGAGATTAGAACATAGAAATGAAATACTATAAAATGAAACTTGATAAATAGAATCATCATATTAATTGAAGTATTCACTTGCCTCAAGCCAAGATGAGAGAAATTACTCCTCAAATGTAACACCCCGACCCGCCTTAATCTCGTTTTAGAGTTAAATGATTTAGATTAATTGCTTAATGGATGTTTTGATCTTGATTGGACTTGATTAGGTAGAATTAGTGGGGTTTGACCGAGCATTTCATGGGCTTTAACTTTCATGTCTTGACCCATTAAATTCGGATCTATTTAGACCCATTTCCAGCCCACTTAATCACCCCAGGCCCTTTCTTGCAATTTCAGCCCATTTCTGGACTTGCATGCAAGTGCAGGAAAAATTGGGCTTAAAACCCTTACCCAGCCATTTTTCTTTCTTCTCCTCTCATTTCTTCTCCATTTCCAGCTGGGAGCTATTCTTCTCCTTGTCTTCTTCTTCTTCTTCATTCCTTCACTTCTAGCATCAACCAAAGAATCCTTGGTGTGAAGAAGCCAGCCACCACTTCATCTTCTCCACCAAGACAACATCTTCCAAGCTCAAGCATCCACTCATCTTTCTTTCTTCTTGCTTTTGGTAAGCTCTTTCTTCACTAAGCATTTCCATTTGATTTCCTTCATCTTGGAAAGCTACAAATCATGTATGCATCATCTCCTTCCTCATTCATTTCATTCATTTTCGTTTTCACCATTTTAGGGCATTTGAGCTTGCATTTTGGGGATTCTTGATTAGAAAGGATTTGGAGTGTGAGAGTTAGCTCAAAGCACCAAGGCAAGTTAAATATGTACATTGATATGCATGTTTCCTTGTTTGATTCATGAATGTATGAAATCATGTGTAGAAACCCTTCTTCTTGCTCAAAAAATGGATTTTTGTGGATGATTTTTCTTGTTAATGTATATGGTTTTATTGATGGTTTTGAAGAGCATTTTGGAAGCTCAAGGATACCCATTGGTAGTGGTTCAAACCTAGAATGAATGCCTTGAATGGCTTGAGAGAAATCAAGAAGTTTCAGATTTTTCGGAACCCAGGATTTGACAGTTCGCTCGAGCGAGCGTGAGTGAACGCTTGAGCGAAGGGCTTTCTGGGAGAGTTCGCTCGAGCGAACTTTAGGTCCGGTCGAGCGAACAGCTCTCTGTCTGGGGTCCGCTCGAGCGAACATCTGAACGCTCGAGCGAACCTGATACCTGCAGTATGCAGATTTTCCAACGACCATAACTTTTCAACCGTAAGTCCGTTTTTGGAGATCTACATACCATTGGAAAGCTCATGATGTGTAGAACCCAACAAAAAGTGATTTTATTTGATTTGAGCCTTGGAACAAATTATATGTTGGATTTTACATAATTGTGACAAATGGACGTTTCCATGAGCCGGACATTGGACCGTAGCTTGATCTAGTTGATTGGCCTGATAGATGGACTGTAGGATATGCACCCTGAACTTTTATCATGACCACTGGGTTTGTTTAATTGTGGATATGGATTGAGCACCCGTACCCACAAAAGGGGCATTGTGTTCTTCGGATTGTAACCGTGCCAAATGTGTTCTATTAAGGGATTTGACATCCAAATTATGTAACGCCAAGGGGTCCTCGTAGCCCGATAATGTCGAACTCTTAATACTACCCTGAGTTGGACGGTGAAGACCACATGTGTTCCCAAGACCGTAGGCTTGGCTTGAATTACATCTTGACTCCGTATATGATCTGTATGTACATGCATTGCATTTCCTTTCCAGTATTCTAGTATGACTTGATCATACTTCTGTTCAGTTATGTATTTTCTGTTACACATCTGTTGTGTTATATTTATTTCTGTATTTGTTCAGCATATTTCAGTAAGTCCCGATTTGTTATTTATATGTCTTGTCCTGTATATGTCCTGTATCTGATTATACTGTCCTGCACCTGCTCTGTTGTTGGTATATTGCACTCTATGAGTCGGCACCACTTAGCTTCGACCCTATCTAAGTCGGACCCGGCTAAGTGTGGGTTTAGTAAACTTCTGGCCCTCTGCAGATGGAAATATATTCTGAGGGTTTACCGGCACCCTAGGTCTACGATGGAGAATTCTGGGTACCTCTGTCTCCTAGTAGGACCGCCCTGTCCTGTCCTGATATTCTGCTCTCATTTTATTTTCATGTTATATGATTAACTTGAGAGAACATAGCTTATGTGGATGTGCCAACTAGTTTGTTAATATGTTTATCTGTTACCTATGACTCGTATGTCTCATGCTAATTCATGCACTGATATGCCTAGTGATTATTCCTTGATTTCTTATGATTTATACCTGTCTGACTATTCATTTGATACATGTTATATGGACTGTATATGTTTGTCTTGCTTAGCTTAGTCTAATGGTGCTACACTTGGCGTTACAGGTGAATATGTCGACGCCATTGCCCCGGAGATCCTTGAGGAAGAGGAACCTCCACACAACGTAGCAGAGTGGACTCCCGATGAAGTCTTTTAGACATCCGTACGATGAGAATTGGACGTTTAAATGACCCACTGACCGTGGCTAGGATTGCCACATATTTTGTAGTAGCTTATAAACTTGTTAGTTTTGGGATTGTAAACTTAACTAACTTACTTCTTCTCTTTTTATCTCTTGAACTTGAATCTTTAAATCTATGCTCATGGACCCTTATGCTCTATATCTTGATGATTGTGTTGTGTTAATTGGATATCTATTTGACAAATTATACAGGCATATCGAAAAAAATATAACCCTCACACGTGATATCCTGTGGGTAAATTCCGTACGTGGGGACCTAGAGTCAACGAGTTTGACTTGAATTTCCACGCGGGCGTGTGTCGCGCCTCGGGATGTGTGTAATCTCGGGCTCGGGGCGTGACATCAAACAACCCACTAGGGCCTCAAGCTCCAAATCTACAAAAACCCCCAAAAGTTTCCCAAGAAGAACCCTAAAATCAACAATTGTAAATCTCAAGGGAAAACTCTTGCATGTGTGATGAAAACACTCTAAATGAAAGGAAAACCAAGATTTCAAGTTTGGAAAGCCATTGCTAACCTTGAAGAGCTCAAACAAAGAAGAGAAGCTTGAAAGAGAGCTTTGCCCTAGCTCAAATCCTTTGAAAAGGGGTTCTTTGGAAAGCTTGAAGAGTGAGGAAGAAGCCTAGGAGATCAATCCTTCAAGAAATCTCCAAGAGATGAGTGTTTTAGAAGAGTGAGAAAGTGGCTGGGAGAGGGAAAAATCCCTTGGCTCGGACCGTTGCAGGAAAAAGGATAGAATGAAGGGAGAATAGAACTATTCTCTTATAAGATGGGTTTGTGGGTCCCAATCTTCACAAGGCTAAAATAGCATTTGCGGGCCCCGAATGGAAACAACGAAGAAGACAAAAACGATCAACGAAATATCTACTTTCCAAAAAGTATATTTTTGTCAATTTCTGAAATTTTCAAAATTTGGGTACAAATTTTGTGTGAAAGGTCGGTTTTGCCCTTTTTCTCGAAAAACGCCATTTCTGATCATTAAATCCAAATGGTCAAAACATAAAAGTTGATAATCTAAGTGAAATGAGTCAAAATAAACAAAAGTTGGGATTTTACAAAAATCAAGGTTAAACCCCCAAGTTCACACCCAACACGCGGGCGTCCCGGCCCGCGTCAAGCCTAAACCAACGACTCTCGAAAATTCCCAAAGCTATTCAAACATTCCAATCTAGCTTAAACAAAATAAGCTAATCGTCCACTAACCCCACTTATCAACTAATCACGGTTAAAATATAATTAAATATTCCAAACATGGGTCGGGGTCTGACATCACTCATCAGATAGAGCACATGGCTGGCTTCAAGATGCTTACAAAGGGCTACACGTCAAATTTCAGGTCATTTCGACAATATTTGACTATACTTTGACTCTCGGAAATCAAATCAGGCCTCTCGGCGGCGAAGCTCCCCGAGACCATGGTTTCCAAGACAGAGCATGTAGATCATCTCAAAATGACACCAATAGGTTCCCTATCAGATTTCAGGTCAATCGGACATCGGTTGAACGCACATCAAAGGCGTGACATCTTCCTCGCAACAAAATCAAGTCTACTTGCGACAGGACCAATACGGCTTCAAAACTCAAAGAAAAGCTTATGGTTGGTCTTATTTATTGCTCAGAAGGCTTCACCTCAAATTTCAGGTCATTCCAACATCGTTTGACCCAGTTTCAGCTTCTGATGGAAAATCAGCAGCTCTACGCTACAAAGTCTTCGACTTTCTCGGAAAATTGGAAACAATGCACTCCAAAAAGCAAGGATTCTCATCAAGTTTTCTACAGGAAAATCAGGCCAATAAATGTGCAAAAATGTAAGGAAAAATACAGGAGAAAAAAGAAATGGAAAAATACCTCAAAATGGCCGTAAAACGGGGACTAAAGGGAAAAAAAAAGGGGAAATTCCCCCTAGGGTCGCCAGCCCCTGCGACCCTGGCCCAGGGTCGCCGGCGACCATGGAACCCCGGGTCACCGGGTTCACCTCGTAAAGGCCCGTTTTCCGTCGTTTTTTCGCGATTCAAAGATTCCAACTCCTGGGATTTTCTAAAATTCATATTTTTGAGGCACCAAATCCTTCGATATCCGTCAAAATCACGGGTCAATCATCAATAGTATCAAAATCAACATTGATCGCAAACTGGTCAACCAAAAAGTGTGCTTTCTACCCGACCGATCGAGAAATCGACAGGACAGATGGCACCGACCCGCTGTTGGCAACCAATACCTGAAGTTACATGGTCATCCGATGTCGATCTACATGAAGATCCATCGATGATCATCGCCAGAAGAATCCCAAAAGATGCGGCACGGCCCGCGACTCTTTGACTGCTCGGCGACCATTTAATGCGATTAATTGACTAGCTTTATTGTAGTCATTAATTCATTTCTTTGGACGGCCCAATCAGAAGCGAGCATCCATGAGTTACAAGTCAATTGATTCATGGCATTTAACCCATGAAACTTCTCCCAACATGGCGATTAAAGGCGATTAAATGCCCTCAATCTCCACCGGCCAATCAGAAATCAAGAAAAAAGAGTTACAAAGTAAATGAATTAAAACCTGTAACTCCTCCCATTATGCGGCTTAATGACAATTAAAGCCCATAAACTCTCCTAAATGGCTACCAAAAGCCTATAAATATGAGAACATCCCAAGCATTCCAGATAGACTTGGGAAAATCCGGAAATCCAGACAGAAAAGGGCATCAGAAATCTAAGAGAAAGAAAGAAAGAAAACTCTGCAAAGTTCTACACCGACCACCACTACAAGGTGACAAAAGTCCCTTGGGGGGTACCCCCCTAAGGTCCTTGCCTTCTCCTTCTGCCTCCAATGGCTTTTCAGCCCGTCTACTTAGCTTTTTATTGGACATAGGACATCCTCTTGGTCTTTGTCCTCTAAAAATCTGAGGTTATAACCAAGCTAAGCGAATCAATAGCATTCTCTGTTCTCATCTGCATGGATGATGACGAAGTCTACACATGGCTTGTGACCCTCAATCTGAACGAGTCCCCACAATCTCTTAAGAAGTTAGATCCTTATTTTCTTGCTTTTCATTGTATTTTGTATTTTTTCAAAAGAGACAAAATCACAACTCTTGTCTTTCATTATTGATAAGAATTGTAAATCGGCTATAAATGCCAAAATCAACTATAAACGGCAAAAATCGGCTATAAATGCCAAAACATCGCCTTTCACGGCAAATCAAGAAAATATCTCTTTTCTTAAATATATGTGCAATGGAAAACTTGAAAGAAGTTGATTTCCTTTTTACTTGCAAAGGTCGATCTCTGGATCACCATTTGCAATTCCAAGTAAAATAGTAAATCTGGCACACCTACACATAAAAAAATATTGATGCACGCCTTTGCCCCCCGAGCGCGAAAGGGTCGGATCAAACGGACTCCCACGTCCGCGGACCTCGGTAGCACCGAGCAGAAGCGCGGTCCATCAAAAAGTTACATTCTTCATGTGAGAGAACAAGCCTATCTTTCAACATCAACCTTGGAGACTTTGATTATGCATTCAAAGCCCATGGATGGTCTTAAAATACTTCCAAGAGACTCCAAGTCAAATCTCAGGTCATTCCGATGTCATTTGGCCTAACTTCTTCAATCTTCTACCCGCGAAGCGCTTCCTTATTGCACGAAATCCTTCGGAGCCATGATTCTCACAACAAAGCTCATGGATGGTCTTAAAATACTTCCAAGAGGCTCAATGTCAAATTTTAGGTCATTTTGACATCGTTTGATTGAATTTAGCTTTGTAGCATCCTTCTTGCGATAGAATAGATTCTTCTTGCTACGGGACCCCTAAAGTCTACGATTCTCAGATCAGAGCTTATGGATGGTTTTATTTTACTCCTAATAAGGGTCACCTCATATCTTGGGTCATTTCGACATCACTTGAGCCAAATTCGGCTTCTTTCAAAATGATCTTTGTCTTTCTCGCAAACTGGAAAATCCTATTCCTTGTTTTGCACATCATTTTGCCAACTTTATTATTGGGAAAGGTCATTGAATATCCGAAAATGTTAGGAAATTAGGCAAAGAAGAGAAATCAGAAAAAGTTAAAGAATGCAGCCAAATCGGGGTGCTCAACCCCTACGGTCATGGGCAACCATGGAAATTCAGGTCCGCCCAATTTTCGAAAAAAAAAAAACCATTTTTTGTTTATTTTTCTCATTTTCAGCACCTTTGCCTATAGGATTTTCTAAAAATTCATCTTTTGGGGCTTGATATTCGCCGATCTCCGTCAACATCTCGGATTCACATTTGGTTCAACTAGAGAGGTTTACATTTTGTCAAACCGAACAAGAAACCAACGGAGAGATGATCTCACTCCATGGGTAACAATTAACCTTTGAAGGTTTAAGTCGATCTAAGGGCGATTGATGCACATTTTCAAACTCAAAGCGTAACCTTACCTGCATTAACCTGTGTAACCTGACCTACGCTGTATCTGATATAGGTTAGGAAATCCTGACCCCACATGCGCGTCATGTGAGGTTTAACCAGTATATCTAATAAATGAGTCCAAAGGGGTTGGGCCTAATAGACCATGGACCTCATGGACCCTTGAAGAGACAATTAGACAAATTACTTGGAATTTTGACCAATCAAATGTCAGACTTTTTTTAGTTGGAATTTTGACCGCTGTTGCCCTTCCGGGGACTGAATGAGAATGATATTGATCATATCCAATTGGAAATATTTATTAGGTATGGCTAAGCAAATTAATTATCTGCATTTAACATGAATTTGATCTAACTTTGAATGGGCGTTGGCAACAAAGTCAACCAGATCAGACATCCTAAACTTTCAATTTGCTGGCCATTGATCCATTGTCCGATAAAATTTAATCAGATGCTGGGAACACCCACTGTCTTCATACCAAACTCAACCTGCTAGAAGACCCATGATTTGGAGGGATCACATTGATGTCCTTATATCACAGTTAGTTGTGATGGGTGACCCATAGTTAAAAATGCACACATTAATCAGCCACTTGACTTATCTGTCCCCAGCCACCATATTTTGACTTTTGTTTTTTGGTTCGGTACACCTATTTAAAGGAGGAATTAACATCACCAATGTGGAAAAAGGGACCACATACATGCAAATTTTAGGATATTAGAAGTTCTAATGAAAAATCAAGTGCAGACGGAGAATAATATAAACTATAGTGTAGAGTTGGCAATCTCCAAAGTTGACCAGCCAACTCAACCTCAAGCTGACCTGCCAATCCATGATTCGGTTTAACATTTACAACCCAATTAATAAAATGGGTGGGTCCATAGTTTTTAACTGAACTGTTAATCCAACCCAACCCCGACTGAATTTGACTTACTCTGTCTACCCAATCTGTTATTTAGGGTTCAAGTGGATCCGTTTAGCTTTCAAGTTGAGTTTGGATTTAGATTTTCCATCCTTTAAATCATCAATATCCGTTTGGCAATTTACTAGATTAGTAAAAATAACGTAAAGCCTCCAATAAAAAATCCTCATTGTCCCGTTGACTGGCACAGTTACAAGTAAATAAGAAAGAATTTTTAAGCAATCCACAATTATAAACTTTCTTATCCTATCTAATGAATTAGAGAGTCTGGATCCCGAGTGTCTCCCTCACATTCCCCATAGGTAGGAGTAAAAATCCAGAGTGAAACTCACAATGATTAATAATATATACGATTATGTTAACGATATTTTTAATGATATGCTCAATTTTATGATGAGAATATTTCATATTAGGACCTGTGGTGTACAAAACTCGAAATTTTAATAGGTAAGTGGTGCTGGCATCTTAATTTCAAGTACATCATTCGGGATCAATCATTGCGTTCACTTGCAAAACCCATATAAAAATTTTAGGTCAACTTCCAAAACCCACATAAAAATCCTGTATAGACTCAAAACTCCATATAAAAATCTTATATTTCGAGTTAGACTCCCACCCCGTACGTTGTTCGAGTACTGTGTGTGTCGCCATGTATGCATCACGAGGGAAT
Organism: Litsea cubeba; assembly: GCA_012931725.1. Taxonomy (NCBI): domain Eukaryota; kingdom Viridiplantae; phylum Streptophyta; class Magnoliopsida; order Laurales; family Lauraceae; genus Litsea; species Litsea cubeba. The sequence goes on from CM022952.1 coordinate 49,560,082, forward strand.
AGTTCTTGTTCGTCTGAATCGGTAACCCTCGGGACAATGGCCAAAGTGTTGGGCCTAGTGGGTCCAGACCAAGTGGGTTTATGGTCGTGGGTAGTTTGGTGATTGTACCGGGACTTTTTTATTGACTAAGATAGGGTTTATTGGGGAATAAGAAAGAGAACATTATATATTCATGTAATGTGTAACCCATGATAAGGACTGTACTGCATATCATACAGAGTGAACCTAAAGGAGAGTCGAGTTTCTTTCCCGTGGACGTAGGCAAGATTGCCGAACCACGTAATTCTCTTGTGTGTGATTGCTTGTTCTTGTGTGGTTGATTGCTTGTTCGATCACTGATTCACGTTTCCGCATACACGCGCACAACAAGTGGTATCAGAGCCCAAGCGATTGTGCTGCGTTGCGATCGACGGATTAGATCAAAGGTATCCGGATTTCTGCGCGTGGCTCTTTGTCGCAGAAAAGAGAGATCGTTTCCGATCTCTGTTGGGCCACATGATCAGTTGCAAAGACGACCGGATTCTGGTTGCGAAAGCAAAGGATCTGGGTTCTCTTTTTTTTGCAGAGAGGGCTGCTCGTTGCGGAGAAGGAGGCAAACAGGGGATCGTTTTTTCCCTTGGCTGTGATCTGGTCGGAACCAGATTTGCAGAAATCCCAGGCCGCAACGCAAATCTTCACCGGAGTAGAAAGGTCGCCGTTCACTGTTGTCATCAAAAAAAAAAATGCTGCCGCCCGTCACCGGACTCATCCCGATCGTCGCTGATCGTCGTCGTCCCGCTGCTGCCGTGCCAACGCCGGACTAGAGGAAGAAGGAAGGTAGCATTGCTTTCCATCTCGATTTCTGGTTGTAGAAACCAGATCAAATCAAAGAAGAAGGGATCTGATCTGGGCCAGGTTTCTCCGGGTTGGGTTCAGGTCGGTTCTGACTTGACCCGTGTTGCAGCAGAAAGCCTAGCCCACAGCCCAGACCAGGTCAGGTTTGGTTTGGGTCAGTTCAGCTTGACCCGTGAAGCGGGAAGCCCATTCCAGTAGCTGCTGACGTCAACGCCATGTCAGCAGAACGTACAATCAGCAGTTTTTTTTTATTGTGATCGACGGCAGAAACTTGTCTGTGATATCTTGATCATCCGAGGTCAGATCGGAGATCTGTTTGCGCCTACAGACTCGTTACAAGCAGATCTACATAATTGTGGAAGAAAATTGGTAGTTTGACGGTCAACAAGATAGTTTGACCAATCGGAGCGCATAAAACTATTTTTGCGATATCGGAGCCATCCAGAGTCGGATTTCAGATCCGTTTCTTCCAGCGTGCTCGTGGTGACGAGATATAAAGATTGGTGTAGAAATTGAGGTTAGTGAAAGTTGTTTATTTTTTTTGATTATTTAATTAATATGGAGACCAACACTGTGAACACTACCATGATCAAACTCAACCATACCAATTGGTTGATTTGGAAACCTAAGATGGGGGATATCCTCTATTGCAAAGACCTCTATGATCCCATTGAAGGGGATAATGCCAGACCAAAAGAGATGTTTGATCCAGATTGGAAAAAGATGTATAGAAAGACCATTGGTCACATCAGACAGTGGGTGGATAACAGCATATTTCATCACGTGTCTAATGAAACCAATGTGAGAACCCTTTGGATGAAGTTAGAAGAAATATATGAGAAGAAAACTGCCGTGAACAAAACTTTTCTTATTAGAAAGTTTGTGAACATGAAATTCAAGGAAGGTGGTAAAATTGAAGATCACATAAATGATTTCCAATGCATTGTGAATGAGCTGGTTATAATGAAAATGGTCCTTGATGATGAGATGCAAGCTTTATTTCTTCTAAGTTCTTTGCCAGATACATGGTAGACATTGGTTGTTTCCGTGAGCAACTCTACTCCAGATGGTGTGTTATCAATGAGTCAGGTAACTAGCAGCTTGTTAAATGAAGAAACAATAAGGAAAACTATAGGGATAGTAATGCACATGCCTTTGTTACTGAGAAAAGGGGAAGAAGTAAGAGTAGAGGACCAAATGGGGGTCGTGGCAAGTCAAGAGGTGGATCACAGACTAAGAAAAAGTCTGAAAAATGCTTTCATTGTGGCAAGGAGGGTCACATTAAGAAGAATTACTTTGCCTTGAAGGAAAAGAAAGAAGCCAACAATGAGCAGAAGAATGACACTAACACTACAACTATTTTGGATAATGAAGTAGTGATTCTGACCAGTAAAGTTGAAGAATGTTTGAGTGTTGCAGATGATCAGGTTGAGTGGGTTGTTGACACAGCAACATCCTACCATGCTACTCCTTCTAAGGAGATGTTCACGACGTACAAAGTAGGAGACTTTGGCACTATGAAGATGGGCAACACAAGTCATTCGGATATTATTGGGATAGGTGATGTCTGCATTCAAACCGATATTGGTTGCACAATGACACTGAAAGATGTGCGACATATTCCCGATCTGCGGTTGAATCTGATTTCTGGGACTTCATTGGACCGTGCAGGTTATGAAAGTTACTTCGGAAATGGCAGGTGGAAACTCACTAAAGGGTCTCTTATTTTTGCGAGAGGGAAGGCGTGTAATACGTTGTACAAGACACATGTAAAGCTATGCAAAGGTGTGTTGAATGCTGTTGAAGACAGATCCTCTCCAAATCTGTGGCACAAGAGACTTGGACATATGAGTGAGAAATGACTACAGTTATTGGCAAAGAAAGATTTTATTCATTACTCCAAAGGTACATCCCTTGACCTTTGTGATTATTGATTGTTTGGTAAACAACATAGGGTTTCTTTCTCTAAAACATCAACGATAAAATCTAATGTGTTGGATTTGGTATATTCTGATGTTTGTGGTCCCATGGAAGAGTGGGTGGCAATAAGTTTTTTATCACATTTATTGTTGATGCATCCAGGAAAGTCTGGGTTTATTCGTTGAAATCAAAGGATCAGGTGTTCCAGGTATTTCAATAGTTTCATCTCATGGTTGAAAGAGAAACAGGAAAGCTCTTGAAATGTCTACACATAGATAATGGTGAGTACACATCCAACCAGTTTAAAGGCTATTGCTTGAAGCATAGTATTCGACATGAAAGAACAGTTCCTGATACTCCACAGCACAATGGTGTGGCAAAGAGAATGAACCGCACTATTCTTGAAGGATGAGATGCATGATTAGAGTGGCACAGCTACCCAAGCCATTTTGGGGTGAAGCTATTCTGACTGTTGCTTACCTGATTAAAAGGTCTCCCTCAGTTCCTTTGGATTTTGATCTTCCGGAGAAGGTATGGACAGGTAAATGTTTTTTATTCTCATTTGAAGGTGTTTGGGTGCAAGGCTTTTGCACATGTACCAAAGGAGCAGCGTTCAAAGCTAGATGATAAGGCGGTATGTTGCATTTTTCTTGGCTACGGTGGAGCTGAGTTTGGCTATAGGTTATTGAATCCAGAGAAGAGAAAAATTATCAGAAGTAGGGATGTGGTGTTTCATGAAGACCAGTTCTTTGGAGATATTGAAAAGACTGAAAAGTCTAAAGAAGTTGTTGATGGAGTGGTTGATCTCACACCGACTCCTTCTCCAGTGCAGACTACAGGTCGAGAAGGTGGACAAAACGATCCAGATCGTGATGAGGCACAGGGGTTGCCAGATGAACAGGGTGTTGAGCAAGGGGAGCAGTCTCCTCAGTCAGAAACCACGGAACTTCAGGCTAGGAGGTCTACTCGAGAGCGTCAACCATCAACAAGATATCCTGCAGCAGATTATATTTTGCTTACTGATGAGGGGGAGCTAGGGAGCTACCCAGAAGCAAAAACTCATGCAGATAAAGATGAGTGGATGGATGCTATGCAGGATGAGATGAGTTTTTTAAAAAAGAACAATACTTATGAGCTGGTGGAACTTCCAAAAGGCAAGAAAGTTCTGAAGAATAAATGGGTGTTCAAGTTGAAGAGAGATGACAGTGGAAAACTGATAAAGCATAAAGCACGGCTAGTGGTTAAAGGCTTTGCGCAGACGAAAGGTATTGACTTCAATAAAATCTTTTCTCCAGTTGTAAAGATGACTTCTATCAAAGTTATCTTGGGTCTAGTCACCAGCATGAACCTTGGACTTGAACAGATGGATGTGCAGACTGCATTTCTTCACGGTGATCTGAAAGAAGAGATTTACATGACTCAGCCGGAGGGGTTTGAGGTAGAAGGAAAAGAACAGTTGGTTTGCAGGTTGAAAAAGAGTCTATACGGGCTGAAACAAGCACCGAGGCAATGGTACAAGAAGTTTGATTCATTCATGGTGAGTCACGGGTACCAGAGGACAGCTGCAGATCATTGTTTTTATGTTCGTAAATTTGGTAATGGAAAGTTTATCATCCTTCTTTTATATATAGATGACATGTTGATAGTTGGACATGATAGTAAGATGATTGACATGTTGAAGAGGGACATGTCAAAGACTTTTGACATGAAAGACTTGGGTCCCGCACGACAGATTTTGGGAATGCAAATACGTCGTGACAGGAATGCCAAGAAGCTGTGGTTGTCACAGGAGAAATATGTTGAACGGGTGCTAGCGAGATTTAACATGTAGATGCTAAGCCAGTTAGCATTGTTGACACCAAAAAAGTCACTTTGCCTTTTCAAGATCCAAAGAGCTACATGAAGTCGCAACCTGCCATAAATAGGCAATGCTGCTTCCAAAAATCAAATTTTGTCAGAATCAAACAAAAACTACAAGATTCTTCCAGACAGCCAAAAGGGGAGTACACAAGAAGTTTCGAGCCATTTCAAAATCATTTGGCCTAACTTCGCTTCTCCGACAGCCGAAAAGGGGCTCTCGGCGACAAAAGCTCTCTGGGACCATGATTTCCAAGACAGAACCTATGGATCATCTTAAAATGACTCCAATAGGTTCCCTGTCAAATTTCAAGTCAATCGGACATCGGTTGACCGCACATCAAACCGCGACATCTTCATCGCGACAAAAAGCAAGTCTGCAGGTGATAGGACCCCAAACGGCTTCGAAACTTAAACAAAAGCCTATGGTTGGTCTTATTTATTGCTCAGGAGGCTTCACACCAAATTTCAGGTCATTCCGACATCGTTTGGCCCAGTTTCAGCTTCTGACGGAAAATCGGCAACTCTGCGCGACAAAGTCTTCGGCTTTCTCAGAAAATTGGAAACTTTGCAAAATAAAATGCAAGGATTCTCATCAGGTTTCCTACAAAGAAATCAGGCCAATAAATGGTCAAAATGTCAAGGAAAAGTTCAGAAGAAAAAAGAATCAGAAAAAAGCAAAAACGGACTGCAAAACGGGACACGAAAGGGGGAAAACCCCCCCAGGGTCGCAGGCCCCTGCGACCCTGGGCCAGGGTCGCCGGCGACCATGGACCCCGGGGTCGCCGGGAAAGCCCCGGAAACCCCGGTTTTCGCCGTTTTTTTCGCGATTCGAAGGGCCCAGCCTCTGGTACTTTCCAAAATTCATGCTTTTGAGACACTAAGTCCTCTGACATCCGTCCAAAACACGGGTAAATCATCAAGAGTATCGAAGACAGTATTGATCGCCACCCGGTCAACCAAAAAAAGTGTGCTTTCCACCCGACCGATCGAGAAATCGACAGGACAGATGGCACCGACCCGCTGTTGGCAACAAACACCTGAAATTACATGATCATCTGATGTCGATCTACATGAAGATCCATCGATGATTATCAACAGAAGAATCTCAAAAGACGTGGCACGGCCCGCGACTCTTCAGCTGCTCGGCGACCACTTAATGCGATTAATTGACTAACTTTATTACAGTCATTAATCCATTTCTTTGGACGGCCCAATCAGAAGCAAGCATTTGGGAGTTACAAGTCAAGAGATTCATGGCATTTAACCCATGAAACTCCTCCCATCATGGCGATTAAAGGCGATTAAATGCCCTCAATCTCCTCCGGCCAATCAGAAGCCAAGAAAAAGGAGTTACAAAATAAACAATTCAATTTTGTAACTCCTCCCATTATGCGGCTTAATGACAATAAAAGCCCATAAACCCACCTAAAAGGCTACCTAAAAGCCTATAAATAGGAGGGTTCTCCAAGAAGAAAGGACAATCAGAGAGCATCAGAAAAATCAGAGAAAAAAGCACAAGCACACAGACAAAAATCCAGAGAAAGGAAAAAGAGAGAAAACTCTGCGGAAGTTCTACACCGGCCACCGCAACAAGGTGACAAAAGTCCCTTGGGGGGTACCCCCCCCCAAGGTCCTTGCCTTCTCCTCCTGCCTCCAATGGCTTAGATATGGCTTTTCAGCCCGTCTACTCGGTTTTTTATTGGACATAGGATCTTCCTTTGATCTTTGTCTTCTAAAAACCCGAGGTCATAGCCAAGCCAAGCGAATCAAATAGCATCCTCTGTTCTCATCTGCATGGATGATGGCGAAGCCCACATATGGCTTGCGACCGTCAATCTAAACGAGTCCCCCACAATCTCCTGAGAAGTTAGATCCTCCTTTTCTTGCTTTTCATTGTAGTTTGTATTTTTTTAAAAGAGACAAAAATCACAATTCTTGTCTTTCATTATTGATAAGGATTGTAAATCGGCTATAAATGCCAAAATCGGCTATAAACGCCAAAAATCGGCTATAAACGCCAAAACCGGCTATAAATGCCAAAAAAATCGCCTTTCATGGCAAATCAAAAAAATATCTCTTTTCTTAAATATATGTGCAATGGAAAACTTGAAAGAAGTTGATTTCCTTTTTACTTGCGAAGGTTGATCCCCGGATCACCACTTGCAATTCCAAGTAAAATAGAAAATCTGGCACACCCACAAAAAAAAAAAGAAATGTTGATGCACGCCCTTGCCCCCCGGTTACGAAAGGGTCGGAACCAAACGGACTCCCACGTCCGCCGACCTCGGTAGAACCCGAGCAGGAGCGCGGTCCATCAAGCTGGCCCACCCGGTGGGACTCGTTTATTTGAGAACACGATGCTAGAAATGAAATATTTGCATATCATATATTTTACTCTATGCTTATATTTCTTTTCTCGATTCCTTGGCTACTTTATAATTGGTGGCCTATGTTGAATTCCGCATAAAAAAAAATGAGATGAGATTTTTTGTTTGGAAATTTCTAATTCTTTGAATTTATTTCCACTCTTTCTCTTTTCAAAAAAAAAAAAACAAAAAAAAAATCAGATTTTTCATTTTTGGATTCAAAATTGAGAAACCTTGATCCGTTCCTATCGTTCATCGCGCTTGCAGAAATGTTGAGCCTGTTCGACTAAGGTTTTGGGCCATCGTTTCTCTTCGATGAGTTCATTAAAAATCAAAAAAAAAATATATATATATATAAAAAAAAATTTTAGACTTCTCATTTTTGGATTCAAAATTGAGAAACCTTGATCCGTTCCTATCGTTCATCGCGCTTGCAGAAATGTTGAGCCTGTTCGACTAAGGTTTTGGGCCATGGTTTCTCTTCGATGAGTTCATTAAAAATCAAAAAAAATATATATATATATATAAAAAAAAAATTTAGATTTCTCATTTTTGGATTCAAAATTGAGAAACCTTGATCCGTTCCTATCGTTCATCGCGCTTGCAGAAATGTTGAGCCTGTTCGACTAAGGTTTTGGGCCATGGTTTCTCTTCGATGAGTTCATTAAAAATCAAAAAAAAATATATATATATAAAAAAAATTTATTTCTCAATTTGGATTCAAAATTGAGAAACCTTGATCCATTCTTATCGTTCATCGCGCTTGCAGAAATGTTGAGCCTGTTCGACTAAGGTTTTGGGCCATGGTTTCTCTTCGATGAATTCATAAAAATAAAATAAAAAATATATACATATATAAAAAAAAAAGACATAGACCACTAAGGTTAAACCAACTGTGTTCTTTGATCATGGTTGATTCAAAGAAAAGCCTTGTCCAGAGTGTGGAGACAGCTTGACTGTTCTAGGCAAGGGTCCTCCAAACGGGTTCATTAAGTAATCCTACCCTTACCTGGGGGCAATTCTATCAATCAAGATTTCATAAGACCGGGTTAGGAGGCCTATGTGTACTCTCTCGTCTTTTAAATAAAAAAAATAAATTAAAAAAAAATATAAAAATTTTAAAATAAAAAATAAAAAATTTTTCAAAAAAAAAATCTTAAAAAAAAAATAAAAATAAAAAATAAATAAAAAAAATAAAAAAAAAGATTTTTTTTTAAAAAAAAAAATCTTCAAAAAATCTTCAAAAAAAAAAAAAAAAAAAAAAAAAAACTTCCGTCATTTTGGGTTTAGATTGGAGAAATCTTGGTCTTCTTCTTTCTGAGCACTGGCGCTCGCGGAAATCGCTGAGCCCGTGTTCAGATTGGAGTACCTTTTGCTCTCTTTGATGAACCCGATATTGGCCTTTCAAAAAAAACTCGTCATTTTTAGATTCAGATCCGAGAAATTATGGTTCATTTCTTTCTGAGCACTGGCGCTCGCGGAAATCGCTGAGCCCGTGTTCAGATTGGAATACCATCTGCTCTCTTTGATGAATCCAATCTTGACCTTTCAAAACAGAGAATCTCATCTCATAGATGCGGTCTCAAAACATTTGTGTCTAGCGGTACTAGTACGCCCTTTCAGGGTCTACTGTATTGCGACCGGCACATCTGTAACTCCAACTTTATATTCTTCTTACCTCGAGCAAGCTCTGCTTCTCGATAAGTCGAATTTAAGTTCACAATTGTTTCTAGCAGTCACTGGGATGCCCATTCCGGGCTTACCATACCTGCGATCAGAACAATTGTACCTTCTATGGCATTTTGCCTTCCTCATATTGCTTGGGTCATCTACCTTGAGCAATTTGAAAAGACGAAACCATAGAACTTCTCATTTATGATCATTATATTCTTGTGATTACTAATGGATGTGGTCTTGTTTCAGAAATTTTCGAAAAAACTAACAATGGCAGCTTCACTAACCATTACTTTCGACGAAAGCAAGCACCAACTCATGCTTCAACAGAAGCAAACCACGCGCACCTACAAGCGCCCCATCAGCTGCCGAAGTGTCAACTCCCTAGGCAACTCTCTGAACTCCGGGTCGACCTCGACTCCCCGGACTATCGTCTTTGGGACGCTGGGACCATTCCCACTTCCTGAGGAACAAGCTGCTCCCTCCAAGAAGCAGAAACTCGCCTCTCAACGTGTCACTACCGTGACACCAAAGGCGAGCACTAGAAGGCCTGAAGCCCGTGGCAGCCCCACGAAGCCTCAACCTACAAACAACCAGGTCTACCCCAAGACTTGGTCCCCACGACCTTCACCAAAACAGAGAAGGTCCCAGGCATCCACTAAGCCAGCATTCCTGGCCCCACTCAAGGAGAACCAGTTCTACCCTCTTGCTTACATGAAAGAGGAGAGACCCATCTCCAACCCGACTTCAAAGTCAACCCAGCATGAGCCGGCTTGTTCCTACAAGCCCAAAATCAAGTCATGCATCACAAGGCCTCCACAAGCATCTGCTAAGGCCTACAAATCTGCAGTTCGACCCTTCATCTCTACAGGGGCCGAACTTCACAAATTCAAAGCTTCGCTGCAACTGGCGAAGGATAGGGTTCGCATCCTGTCCTTGCCTAGCTACAGAGAAGACAGGCTCGGCTGCTGCGCCCGAGGGAGCACATCCTTCATCGTCAAAGCCCAGTCAGAGCTGACCGAAGCTCAAATTGCTCGTCGTATACGCCGCCGCGCGTTATACCGGCAAAAGAGACTACAGAAGCAAAGGACCCAGCCTCCCACACTTCAAGTCTCTCCCAAATGAGTCGAAAAAGAAAGACCCAACCAAGTTGCTGCCGTCCATATGGTTGGAAAAACCAGAAGGCGCCAAAAATCAGCAACAAAAATCCATGTCCGACGTCCGACGACCCGCAGCGTCTCCAGGACAAGAAGACATTCAGAAGAATCCCCTGCTCCTTCAAGCAAAGGACAGCAGAGTGATCCTTCCTCAAGCTCCTCTTCAAAAAGAATGAGCCCCAGCTCAGTCACCAGGACAGTTTCTTCGTTCGAATCACGAAGGATGAATGTTTTGGCTACAAATTCTGAGCCACCACCCCGCAATCCACCTCCAGAAGATGCGATCACCCGCATCCAGCAGTTGGAACAGGGCCAGCAGAGGATTGAAACTCTGATGGAAAACCTTCTCCTCGCCTTCCAAAATCAGGCGAACAATGAACCTCCTCCGAATCATCAAGACGACGAGGTAAATAGAGAAGAAAATGAGTCACGCGCCCTTACCAAAAAGGACGTAGACGGTATCCTCGCCAAAGCAAAAGAAGAGGATATACTCAAGGAGCATGGGATCAAGCCACCATATCCTTTATGGATGGACTCGGTCCCGTTCCCCACCAAATTCAAGCATCCTACTCTCCAAACATATACGGGGAAAGGATCAGCCAGACAGCACGTCATCCACTTCAAGATCCTGACGGGAGCTATCGCGGATCAAGATGCACTCAAAATCCGCCTCTTTGCAAGTACCCTAAAAGGTACGGCCTTCGATTGGTACTCCACTCTGCCGGAGGACTCAATCCAAAATTGGGCCATGCTAGAGACACGCTTCCTGACTCACTTCAAAGGTGAGGATCACCCCGCTACTATGGCTCAGCTGTGCAGCCTAAAACAGGGGGAGAATGAATCAACATATGACTTCATTCACAAGTGGAAAGCAATGGCATACAAATGCTCTGATGTATTGCCACAAGCGTCGCTAGTCGACATCTGCCGAAACAACATGAGAGCCAGAATCCGCTCCATGATCATCGGCAACAAATCAAAAAACCTGGGAGAACTCCTAGAAGCTTCCATGGAAGCTGAAACGGTGATTAAAGACCTCAACAGTCAGAAATCATCAAGAAAAGAGCCAACCGCCATTGCAACCTCTAAACCAAAGAAGAAAGAGGTCCTCAATGTGCAGACCAAGTCAGCTCCTCAGCCACCAAAGAAAGCTGAAAACAAAGCTGCTGGTAAGAGACCTGAACTCTCAGACGCCTTCAAAGAACGAGTAGAGAAGAAATACCCGTTTGATGAAGATGTTGATGAAATCTTCGGGGCTCTTGTGGCAAACGGCAAGCTCACCTTGCCTGAACCAAAAAGACCGGGCGATGTTGGCAAAACCAACGATCCTCGGTACTGTCCATACCACCAGATGATCTCGCATCCTCTCAATCAATGCTTCGTTGTGAGAGAGAAAATAAATGAGATGTGGAAAAACGGAGTCATCACCTTTGACAAAAACTATGGGTCTGCCTCCGTCAACATGGTGACATGTGGACAAACATCAAGATCACCGAAGAAGAAGATCACTACTTCCTTCAAGGTGATAAACTCAATCGAAGCGTCCGAGGAACTGGTTCCTTACCCGACACCAGACGGACAACCGATATGGGTACATCCCGATCTCCTGGAAGATGAAAATTGGGAGGTCGTGAAAACAAAGCCTACAGCTCAACAGCGAAGGCAGGCTAGGAAACATCTCCTCAAGCTCAAACGGCAAGAGAAGACCCAGCCAAAACTAGAGGTCAAAGAAAAGGCAGAGGCTTCCTCTACCGCTTCACTGGAGGTAACAAAAACATCCCTTCCAGAGACTTCAAAGGGGGTAAGGAAATTCACTCTCAGTGATTTCATGCCACCTCAGTTCAAAGAAGCCATGCAGGAGACATCATACTCTTGCAATTCAGTAGTTGGATTCTCCATTGATGGATACGAATCCAGCGACACCGATGATGGATTCGAACCCAACTACACAGATGAGTGGGAGGAATCCCTTGAAACAGGAGAATATCTCTCCGATGAAGAATGGATTCCTGAGTCTCATCTTATGCCAGTAATCTGGTATAACCCCCTACAGCCACAAGGATCCTGGTCTGATGATGAAGAAGACCAAGAGGCTGTACAAGAAAATGCTGCTGACCCAGCACCTCTCATTACTCCAGTGGAAATCAACAATGTTGAGCCACAAAGAGATGATGAAGAAGAAGATCCGGCTCCCATGCCTGATCTTGAAGAATATGCAAGGATCTTGCAGCGACTCGCTCTAGAACAAGAGCAAGAACGCGTCAACGAGCCTCCTCGCAATCCAGAGCCTGAAGTCCCTGAAGACCATCAGGTACATCCTCCCTTAACTCCTGAAAATGGAGAAAATTGCTGGATAGACGATCCTCTCACATCCGAGGATGAGTCTGACTCCGATCAGGCAACGTCTCCCGTCAGAGCTTCCTGTAATGTGATAATTCGGGATTATAGCTCTTCCGAAGCATCGTCTGATGAGAGCACTTACACTCCGGCGACGCCTAGCAATATATCTTCTGGAGCCACCTCGTCTCACGTGACTTTCACTGAGATGACACCCTCTCAGGTTTCTTCTCCTAAGACTGTGACTTCAAAGTTCACACCCTTCCTGACTGAAGAATTCCCAGCTATTGATGCTTGGGACGATGAATTAGTCAACGAAGAAGAAAGATTGCTGGATGCTGTTCAGGACTTGTTCCCGGAAAATGCTCCATGCAACACAATCACTGAGGATGGTAACTCTGCTGCTGATGCATCCTCAGCAAATGAAAAACGACAGCCTCTTGATCCTGAAGACAATCTTCCAAACGAAGACCCTTCTCAAGAAGCTCTCGAAGTTGGTAGAGGCACCCGCTCTGGCCGGGACTACCACAAAAATTACAACCAATCTTCTTTTACATATGTAAATCCTTCGGGAAAAGATGTTGTAAGCGCCCCTAGTGGCAACAATGATGAACATGCAGGCCCTAAGGAGGCTTTCAAGTATGACTTGATTGAACACTTCAAGCACATACCTGCACGTCTGCACATCCTAGATTTGTTGCGAATGTCTCCGCACACTCGTGATAATCTCATTTCAGAATTACAAAAGCTGAATGAGGATGTCGACAAACATGCCCCGCAAGTCCTCCAAATTGAAATGGATTACCGGGTCAAAAACTCAGAAGCCTCCTCAAAGGGAGAAAAGAAGAAAACTGAGGGATCATGCATTGAATGCCTCTCGGTTAAAAAAGCAGCCAGTGCAACCATCGCCTTCACAAAGGATGACCTCCTACTTGGCGAAACCAGGCATAACCGACCCCTGTACTTCACAGGGTATATCAAGGAAATGCCTATGCATAGAGTTCAGATCGACCCAGGTTCTGCACTCAACCTCATCTCCACATCGGCTCTTGAAGAGTTGGGCATCCCACCCAGCAAACTGAGCCACACATCTGTATCTATCTTTGGATACGATGGGAGTACTCAAAGGCCTATCGGCAAAATCAGGTTCAAATTGCAGATCGGTGATCTTATCTCTGAGGTCACAGTGTATGCAATAAAGACCCCTTCATGCTACAACATCCTTCTCGGATGCCCTTGGATCCATGAGAATGGTGTTGTCCCTTCAACCCTACATCAATGCATCAAGTTTGTTGGCGACGACGGCATGATACATCGAGTCTTTGCGGACAGAAAACCCTTCAAAGGTAAAGAAATCCACTTCGCAGACTCACAGATGTATGAAGGTGAAAAAGAAGAAGAGGAGAAGCACACCGCATCCTTTGCCGAAAATCTCCAGAAAGATAAAGGCAAAGCTCCTCAACAATCACCGGAAGAAAACAAACCATCCGGTAAATCTGAAGAGAGCATGCAAACTCCCTTCATCATCTCCCTCAAATCTTCAAAGCCTTTGGTCATCACAACTAAAGTGAAGAAGGCAAAACAAAAGCCTGGGGGCAAATTTGTTGTCTCTTTCGTGTCTATCATGCAAGACACGGACTCGGATTCAGAGCCAGAAGACGACACATCGTCAAGCCAAGCTGACACTCAGCAAGTTCAGCCTGCTCTTACTCCAATGGAGACAACTTCTGACATAGAAGATCCTACGTCAGCTTCCTTCGTTGTTCCAGCAACTTCAGCAAAGGAAAAACCGATCTTCTTCCATAGATCGGATGCTTCTTCATCAAACTCCATGCTTGAACCTTTCCAAAATAAAGGTACGCCTCAACTATCCTTATACAGTTCTGTGGCACAAGCTATTATGAAGAAAATGGGCTATGACGCTCAAAACCCAGTCGGTTTGGGAGAAGGACGCGGTATTCTCACGCCATTGGGGCCCGTCTTGACCAAAAGCCAGCTGGAAGATTGGAGACTCTACGGTTATGTAGAAAAGTCTTCACACGGGTTAGGGTATGATCCTGACACTCCCTTGAGAGAGTTGACACAAAGGCTTAAAAGTCAATATACAGACCAAGCCTCAACATCTCAAATCCATGAAGACATCGATCTCCCTGGATATCTCTTTGATGAGTCACCTGACAAAGATCCAGGAAGCTCATCCAATTGGTACGATTTCTCCGAAAATGAAGAGGAGTTGTCCGATGGCACAGACGTGTGGACTTCTGACCCAGAAGAACCCTCATCTCCAAAAGAAGTAGCCTACTTCGACTCGGTTTCAACAGGCGATTGGGATCATCTCATAGCAAGCCTTGGGAAAATTACCGATCAAGAAGACCCGTGGAAAGGAACAAAACCTTGGTCTGGAAATGCCCTTGAAACCCCAGAAGGTTTCGTTGAGCTGGAAGCCTCCGAAAATATTGTGGAGGAACCACCTTCGAACCTTCCAACAGAAGATCCTGTTCAAAAGATAGACTTGGGAACACCAGATAACCCACGTCCTGTATTCATAAGCAAGAATATAAAGGATGATGAGTTACCCGAGTATATCGCTTTTCTTCGTGAGTTCGTTGATTGCTTTGCATGGTCTTATGCTGAAATGTCCAGGCTTAGACCCCAAAATAGCAGTTCACAAACTCAATCTTCAAGAAGACATCAAGCCTGTCAAGCAAGGCCAAAGAAGATTCCGTCCAGATGTGATGGATAAAATTGAACAAGAAGTTCAAAAACTCAAAAGCGTCGGCTTCATCCGTGAGGAACAACATCCTGAATGGTTGGCCAACATTGTCCCCGTGACAAAGAAAAATGGGCAGATCAGGGTCTGTATTGATTATCGAGACCTGAATGGCGCATGCCCAAAAGATGAATTTCCGCTCCCCATACCAGAGGTAATGATTGATAATACCTGTGGATTCGAGCGAATGACATTCATGGATGGTTTCTCTGGCTACAATCAGATAAAGATGCATCCTGAGGATGAAAAACATACATCCTTTCGAACCCCATTTGGCGTGTATTGTTACACTGTCATGCCATTTGGTTTGAAGAATGCTGGTGCCACATATCAGAGGGCTATGATGAAAATATTCCAAGATATGCAGCACAAGACGGTTGAATGTTACGTTGATGACCTCGCCGTCAAAAGCAAAAGAAAAGAAGATCATCTCGAAAACCTTCGAGAAGTCTTCCTCCGGCTTCGCAAACACAAACTGCGAATGAATCCATTGAAATGCTTCTTCGGCGTCTCGTCGGGTAAGTTCCTCGGATTCTTAGTTCGGAAAGATGGAATAGAGCTTGACCCCATAAAAGTCAAAGCCATTCTAGAAATGCCCTCTCCAAGAACCTTGAGAGAACTCAAAGGGCTTCAAGGGAGATTGGCCTACATCAGACGGTTCATCTCCAATCTTTCAGGGAAATGCCGTCCATTCTCCCGGTTGATGAAAAAAGGTGTAAACTTTGTCTGGGATGCTGACTGTGAAGCTGCTTTCCAAGACATCAAGTCATACCTGACAAAACCTCCAGTGTTAGCTGCTCCTACCACTGGAAAACCATTCATCTTGTACACAAGAGCCCTTGATCACTCTTTGGGAGCTCTGCTTGCGCAAGAAAATGATCAGAGAAAAGAAGCTGCTCTATATTACCTCAGCCGCATGCTAGTAGGTGCAGAGCATCGCTACTCTCCAGTCGAAAAAGAATGTCTTGCAGTGATGTTCGCCGTACAAAAGCTGCGTCACTACTTGCTTTCCAACACAGTCTACCTGGTCTCTAGGGTCAACCTCTTGAAGGTCCTTGTCACAAAGGCAGGTTCTCTCAATGCTCGACTGGCAAAATGGTCCATCCTTCTGTCACAATTTGATATTAGGTATGTACCACAAAAAGCAATCAAAGGGCAAGCTCTAGCGGACTTCCTCGCAGAGCATCCATTGCCTAAAGATTCTCCACTCAGAGATGATCTCCCAGACGAACCAGTCTACAATGTGGAGACTTTCTCACAAAGTGCCTCCTGGGACATGTACTTTGACGGTGCAACCAGGACAAATGAAAAAAGACAGCTGATCTCGGGAGTTGGCATCCTCTTTGTTAGCCCCGACAAATACATGATTCCACACGCTTTCTCGCTACTGGAACCATGCACAAACAATGCAGCTGAATATCAAGCTCTGATCTTAGGATTGGAACTCGCCATCGAATCCGGTATCACCATGCTGGAAGTCTTTGGAGACTCTCAACTGATCGTCAACCAGATGAATCAGAAATTTGAAGTCAGGAAGCCAGATTTGCTGCCCTACTACAACAAGGCACAATCACTTCTGCAAAAGTTTGACATCTGTCACATCACCCACATTCGTAGAGGTGAAAATATACGTGCAGATGCCCTAGCCGGACTTGCCGCATCCATGGCAATCCAGGAAGGGGAAAACATGCAAATCACAGTGTGCGAAAGGAGAATCCTTCCTCCTCTTAACACACACCAAGCAGTTGCTGAATGCCACCAAGTGGTCGGAAGTCGGATTTCAATCCTTCAAACTTCAATTGGCGACTGGAGGGATCCGTTCATTGATTACATTATGTTCGGAATCCTACCTGAAGATCCAAAAGAACGGGTAAGCATCCAAAGGCGAACCCCAAGCTTCCATTTGGATATTCCTTCAAAAATCCTTTACAGGAAATCCTTCAATGGAGTACTTCTACGCTGCTTGTCACAACAAGAGGCTGGAGAAACACTCAAAGAAGTTCATGCTGGTCTTTGTGGAGCTCATCAGGCTGGACCTAAGCTCTATGATCAGATAAAAAGGTTAGGATATTACTGGCCTACCATGGTAGCTGACGCAATGCAATTTGCTAAGCGCTGCCAACAATGCCAAGTTCATGGAGATTACATTCACATGCCTCCAGAATGGCTACATCCTACAGCGATCTCATGGCCTTTCGAAGCCTGGGGTATGGACATCATAGGTCCTATTTCTCCCCCTTCAAGCAAAGGTCATCGCTTCATCTTCGCCGCTACGGATTATTTCTCCAAGTGGTCAGAAGCATTTGCGTTTAACGAAATGAAGACCTCATCAGTCCTTCACTTCCTGCGCACCAACATCATTTGTCGTTTCGGTATACCCAAAAGATTCGTCCATGATAACGGACCACAGTTCCGGGATCATCGATTCTACAGGTTCTGCGACAAATACAAAATCCAAAGCTGTCCTTCAACTCCATACAATCCGGCAGCAAACGGGTTAGCAGAAGCTTTCAACAAGACACTCTGCAAAATCCTCAAAAAAATGGTCTCTAGTCACAAAAGAGACTGGAGCGACAAAATGTCTGAAGCTTTGTGGGCCTATCGAACCACCGTTCGAGGACTAACCCATAGCACACCATTCTCCTTGGTCTATGGATGCGAAGCTGTCGTGCCTTTGGAAGTACAAATTCCTTCCTTGAGGGTATCCTTGCAAAATGACATGACTCAAGAAAGCAATGTCAAATTGCGGCTCCATGAGCTGGACAATCTCGATGAGAGACGGCTCGAAGCTCAACAAAGCATTGAACTTTACCAAGCACGTATGGCAGGATCTTTCGATAAAAAGGTCAGGCAACGCGCCTACAAAAAGAGTGACTTGGTTCTTGCGGTAAAAAGACCAATGGTCTTCGCTCACAAGTCCAAAGGCAAATTCGAGCCAAAATGGGAGGGACCCTACGTCATCGACAAAGTTTTCTCCAATGGCGCATACGCACTCCTAAACATGGAAGGTGACAGATGTATGCTGCCCATCAATGGCAAGTTCTTAAAGCGGTACTACCCTTGAAGACTTACCCAACTGGGTAAGAGCAATGCCTGTATGGCCAAAACCGGTTTCCAGGTACACGCTCACTAAACCCACCCTTTTTTTAGAATTTTCATGTCAAATATTGAAATTTCTAGAAATCTAAAACAATGCTTACTTTCATCGTTTCATTGTTCAAAAAAAATATATATCCAAGTTTAGGAACCTTTCCCTAACTTGACCAAAATTTTCAACCCTTGAACCCAAAATTCATGGTTTGAAACAAAATCCGGATTCAGGGATTTCCACCCTAGTCCACCCTGCCTTTTACCGCCAAAATGGTTTTAGGTCAAAACTTATGACCCTCGTGTCTTTAAACAAAAAAAAAAAAATGGTTTTTCAAAAACCGCGAGGAAGCGACGCTTAGTCGATACTCGCACAAATCGGAAGCAAGCGAACCACATTCGTCCCTTCCAAAATCGCAGGGAAGCGACATTTCGTCGATACTTGCAAAATCCAAAACTGTGGAGACGCAACATTTCAGTTGATATCCACAACCCAAATTTCAAAGGTTCGAAAAAACCTAAAAAAAAAACCATGGAGACGCAACATTTCAGTTGATATCCATAACCCAAAGGTTCGAGAAAACCACAAATTTCAAAAAATCGTGGGGAAACGACATCAAGTCAGTACCCGCAAAACCAAAATTTTTGAAAAGCAAGGATGCGACATTCCATCGATACTTGCACCCAAATCCGCGAGGATGCGACATTCCATCGATACTCGCAACCGAATGAGCAAGGATGCGACATTCCATCGATACTTGCAAGAACATTCAGCAGGGAGGCGACTTTTAGTCGATACTTGCATTTTTTGAAAACCAAACAGGCTATAAATGCCACAAACAGGCTATAAATGCCACAAACCGGCTATAAATGCCATCAAAACCGGCTATCAATGCCACCAAAAACAAAACCGGCTATCAATGCCACAAACAAAAAAAAAAAAACTTGGATTTCAAAAAACCCGGCTATCAATGCCACCAAAAAAAAAAACGGCTATCAATGCCACCAAAACAAAACAGGCTATCAATGCCACCAAAAAACCGGCTATAGATGCCACAAAACAAACCGGCTATCAATGCCACCAAAATTGGCTATAGATGCCACAACAAAAAAAAACAGGCTATCAATGCCACAAGAAAAGCTGGCTCTCATGCCAAAATTGGCTTCCACGCCACAAACAAAAACCTGGCTTTCATGCCAAAACAATCACTTGACAAAAGATTTTCACAAAATGACAACCTTTTGATCAAATCCCATTTAGCAATTACTTTTATCACAAAAAGATTCAAGTGAGCGTAGGGATAACAAAAAAAAAAGAGCATCCCATTTAGCAATTACTTTTATCACAAAAAGATTCAAGTGAGCGTAGGGATAACAAAAAAAAGAGCATCCCATTTAGCAATTACTTTTATCACAAAAAGATTAAAGTGAGCGTAGGGATAACAAAAAAAAAAGTGTTCACAAGCACTACAAAAAAAAGAGTACCAAAAAAAAATACATGTGGTACCAAAAAAAAAAGTGTTCACAAGCACTATAAAAAAATAAGTACCAAAAAAATACAAGTGGTACCAAAAAAAAAAAAAAAAGAAAAGAAAGAAGGATGGTTTCTGTATACAGGAGCTCAATCAAAAATGGTCTCCAGCCAAGAGTTCAGCTCCCCAAGCAAACTTTTAGCCTCATCCGTCAAGGATTCCAAGGCACGCTTCTTCAGGAACCTGCCATGAGATGCTGGAGTGGGCTGTACCCCTTCTCTCACACCAGGGAGCTTACCTCGAGCAGTTTGCCATTGTTCATCCTCATCAGACTTCCTTTTGAGAACCCGTTCGGCCTCTGCAACCTGGTGAATCAGGACACTCTCCCTGTCGCGAGCTTCTACTATGGCAGTCCATTTGGCAGCGACTTGTGCCTGCAAATGCTCAAGACGTTTCCTGGCCTCATCGACCTCCCTGTCAAGGATGCTGAGGTCATGTGTCAGCCTGATGATGGCTATCTCTTCTAAGTTCCTCTTTCGGACTGCCAGCTTCCTGCTTTCTGTAGCCTCATCCAGGTCAGACTTAGCTTTATCAGCAGGGTCCAGGAACATCTCTTTGAAGAACTGGTCATCAGCCAAACTCACGGTCTCAAACCACTTGTCACCCAGTGCAATGATCCTATCAACGATCGCCCTGGCACCTGTGACATCCAGACCAGCCTCTTCAGCATCACTGAGAATCTCCTGCACATGCTGGATCATGCCAAATCCGACTTCCAAGTGCCCAGAAAAGAGAGTCTCAATCCAAGAGCTCACAACTCGCACCACCACCTTCTTCGCAAAAAGAAGAGATGGCCCAGCTGAGGATTCGCCCAACTCCGTTGGTCGGCTACTCATGTCATCATCTGTTGAAAGAGTAACAAAAGAACTCTTTCCAGCTGAAGCTGCTCCTGCTCGGGAAGGAATCTCAGCGCGAGGAATCTCCTCAATATTGTCAGAGCTGGTCCCAGGAATCTCTACCTCTGGATCAACCTCTGGCATCTCTTGCTCTGGAAGCGACGGATCCTCCTCTGCCACTTCAAAACCTGCAAAGGAAACACAAAAAGGTATGAATATGACCCTGTTTGAAAATCATTATCAGAGTTATAACTATAAAATACCTTCTTCGACGACTGGCGGAACACTTTCTTCCTCCATGAACTCATCGAAAGCATCATCAACATTTGCGTCCATCGATGGTTCAAAGTCATCAGAACCCTGTGGCAAGTCAGCTGGCAACAAAAAAAATGTGTTAGCAAACCGAGTCACAAACAAAAAAAAAGGAAAAAAAGAAAAAAGAAAGCAAAAGAAGTCGTACCAATTGGAGATTCTGGATCTACTCCAGAGTCCCTCGGTTCTTCTTCAGGTGCCTCAATAGGATCCATCACCACCTCATCGGTTGGGACCTCAGGCATCACCAAGTCTTCCTCTGCTAAAAAAAAAAAAAAAGAAAAGCAGAAACAAGAAGCAAATCATAACATGGAAAAAGTCCCATGAAAAGAAATGGAAAGAGAAAAAGGAAGAATCATACCTTCACCGACGGTCTCTTCTTCTCGGCTTCTCTTCTCCGGAGGCTCGTCAGCATCCACTGGCACATCCTCATTGATAGTAAGAGGAACTTCCAAGATAGGAGAGTCCTCATGCTGCCCCTTGCTACTATGATGACTCCTCCTCCTCTTACTTCTGCGGGCTCGCTTCTTAGAGGAACCTGCCCCGCCGTCAGAGTCAGGTTTCCCACTTGACTCATCACTGGATGGTCTGCTCTTGCCAGTAGACTCCACGGAAGCTTGCCTCTGTGCCGCCTGCATCCAAGCGCCAAGTTCGGCTTCCTCCTGTTCTAGCTGCTCCAAAGCCTCGTCAGGTATTTCTCGAACAGCTTCAGAACCGATGACGCCCTGGTCACCGAGAAAGCCTATCTTGTGCTTCTCTCCAGAAAGGAAGGCCCAAACTTCCTCTCGCCGGATGCCATCCGACTTTCCAAGGCCCTTTCCAGATACCAGCTTCACATCAAGCTCCTTCCTGGAAAGTCCCCGATATGCCGAGAAGCTCTCCGCAAACCACTTCGCAAAGCCGGCAGTCCGGGAAGTCAGCAACACAGGATAAGAAATCATGGCTGTAGTGTCCTCAGCACTATAGAAAGCCCATGCATTTCTCCCGTCCTGTAAGCCTCCAAAGCGCTTCACCATACTTGAAGGCGCTCCAACAACGCCTTGAGAAAAGCCAAGCTGCAAAGCAAAGCGAGAGGGTACATACGGCTGGATGTCGACGAAAAGATGTCTGCGGTACACCATCGTGCCGACACGTATGCTGAAAAGCCACTCTCTCTCTGCATTTGTCAAGGAATAATGCCTTCCCGACCCCGCCCTGGTAGAGTCTCGGGAGGCACCAAAATCAAAAGCCTTCTTCCGCAACTCCGGAGAAAGCTTTACTGAAGATTGCCCCATCTCGACGTCCCTGAACCGTCGGATCCTCATGCGGGCAAACAAAAGTGATTCGGACACGGCTTTGCCCTTAGCCAGTCGAATCATCAGAGGATCATCATCCTGTGCAGCACCCAGCCGATGGAAGCCAGGACAGTGGTATACATACCATGAATAAAAGATATGGGCTGAAAATACCCTATTCATGGGAAGCCCAAGCCGAACCAGAAAAGCAGCAGCCTGCAGTTCGGTACACAGGTAGGAGTAAAGAGCAGGCACCAAAGCAAGCTGCTCTCCAAACGCCATCTGACAAGCCGGGAAAATACAATGCGGCCTGATGTGCGTTCCATCTCCTCCAGCAAAAACAGCCTCACCAAGCCAATAAGTGAGGTAAACAGCGAGATCTCTCCGCAGTGCAATGTCAGGACATATGGCGTTTGTACTTGCACAGAAATCTCTCAACTCTTCTTGCATGGCCAAGATCTTCTTTGAACTTGGATCCTGAGCTCCAGCTTCCTGGGTCATGCTATCAGAAGGCTCCCTACTATCAAAAAAGTTGGGGAATGAAGAGCAAAAACTCTTCCAACTGCTGGATCTAACTTTCGAACCCCCCTTCTCCTTCAAAAAATCATAGAAGGCGACAAGCTGAAAGTATAGAAGCCTGAACTCCTCAGACTGTCCCTCGAGGACGCTGTCAATCGGCATAAACTCCTCATAGAGCTTGCCGAGGATGGGCAATCCAGTAATGGCGCTCAGCTCCTTCAAAGAAAAACCAATCTCACCATTCGTCACAACGAAGGTATTGGTTTGAGGGAGGAACGACTCCAGCATAGCCATGAAGGCCTCGTCGGAAAAGATCACGGTCTCCCTAAAGGCACGGACCGCATCAAAAATCCCGGCTTCCTTCAAAACGGCGCCACCAATCAGCAGGACGCGATCAGTCCACGACTTCCACTCGGAGTCAGCATTGAAACGACCTCGAAGTCGAAAAGGCTTGATCCAATTGCTGCCGTCACCACTGAAAATACCAAGGCCCACCGGTCTCAAATCGACCGACGGATAATCAGAGCCCTGGTAGCCGCTGGATGGCATCAACAGGTCCATGTCAACAGGCGACCTCTCCGTATATCCAGGAGAACCGCCAACAAAAACCCCGGTCTTGATTACATTTGTCCTTCTCACCCAGCTTGGAGGATCTTCCCTCTTAGGGCACGTGGGGGCAAGGCTCAGAATCGAGACGGTGCGATCAAACATCGACCGGGTAGTAACAGTCTTCTTCTCACCATCTGCTGTGAAGGAAAACTGAAAAGATCTCCTCTGGTATGTCATGTCATCAGGGACTGCATCACCAAAGAAGAAGGTAGGCTTGGGCAAAACGCTCTGATCTTCCATCAGCCATGGACGACTGCTTACCATGATCTTATAGAATTCCTCTCCCTTGAGAGTGATCAGTCGCTGCCTCATCTCATCTCTGTTGAGGGAGTCGCACTCTTCCAGATTTCTCTCAACATACTGGACCTTCTCAAAAGCCTGCTGAACGGCCGGATTAGAAGATCTAGAAGATCGACGAGGTACGCTTGTAGCAGGCTCTTTACCCTTGTTCGCTCTGGAGGAACCACCTGAAAAGGATGGAAAAGAAAAAGATCAAACATCAAAATGACAGAATCTCGCTAAAAAAATCTGGCGAAATTTTGACATGATGACGGGGCAATTCCGAAGAAAAGGAACTATCCCGAAAGAAATAGAAAGCTTGAAGATGGGCTCAACATCGCTGCGAGCTCCGAAACTCCAAACTTTCGAAACCTAAAAGTCTCCGCAAAATCAGGAAGGGCTCAACATCACTGCGAGCTCCAAGTTCCCAAATTTGCAAACACTTTCAGGTATGCAATCACATCATGCTACAAATTTAATTTACAAATTAAAGGCATGCATGAACATCTAGATTTGCGAAAAAATGCATTATCATGATGAGCAAAAAAAAAAAAAAGAAAAGAAACTTTCTCAAAAAAAAAAGGGGGAGAAAGAAAACAAAAAAAGAAAGAAAAGGAACTCTCTCAAAAAAAAAAGGGGGGAGAGAAAAAAAAAAGAGAAGAAAAAAAGGGCTGGCCCACAAGCCGTGGCCCACAGGCCACGTGGCCGTACGGCCAGATCCGTACGGATCTGTCCGTACGGCCCACACAATAAAAAAAAAAACATGAAAAAAAAAGAAAGAAAAGAAAGCAAAAAAAAAAAAAACGTGTGAAAAAAAAAAGGAGGCAAACACGTGAAAAAGAAAAAAAAAAGAAGAAAAGAAAGAAACAAAAAAAAAAGAAAGAACTTTTTTTTCCTACAATGGAGTTTTCTTGAAAAAGAAGAACTTACTTGAAGCCATTGATGGAGAAGAAGAAGAAAACTCTTGAAGATCTTGAAGAAGAAAAACTCTTGGTCTTGAAGCCCTCTTGAGATTATTGCAAAAGAAAGTAATAAGAGCAAGAGATCCAACCTTCTCCTTGCTTTTATAGAGGAGAGCAAACCAAAGAAGGAAAGAAGAAAGAGGTAAGTGTTACTAATTAGTAACCTTACCAAAAGAAAGAGATTAGAAAGATTCTTTCCAAAAGAAAGATATCTTGAGATATCCTATCCCAAAATAAAGGGATCTTGAGAGATTTTCTCCCAAAAATCAATCTATGACGGATTCTTTCCCAAAAGAAAGATATCTTGAGATATCCTATCCCAAAATAAAGGGATCTTGAGAGATTTTCTCCCAAAAATCAATCTATGACGGATTCTTTCCCAAAAGAAAGATATCTTGAGATATTCTATCCCAAAAATAAAGGGATCATGAGAGATTCTCTCCAAGTAAAGATATTCTTAGATATTCTCTATCCAAATGAGATATTTTTGGATATTCTTTACAAAAATGACACCATATGAGATCTAAGCCATTTCAAAAGCTTGAGGTCCCATGGGTTAGCCCATATGAGCCAGGTTTGACCACCTAGGCACACAAAAAAAAAAAAAAAAAAAAGAAGAAGAAAAAAAGAAAAATTTTGGGCTTTTAGTCAAAGAGAAATCCCTCTTACCAAGAGCATACAAAAATGGTTCCATGCCTCTTTTGAGTTGATTGGACCATACAAAAGAAAAATTCCAAGCCCCATGAGCTTCCAAACCATCCAGCCTCATCTACCAAATTGAGCCAAATTCTTGAAATTGACATTCCATCAAACCAAATCCTGGTCCCCTAACTTGCCACATACAGCCTGTTAGGTCACAAGACCAAAACCAAAAACCAAAACCTGATCCCCTAACTTGCCACATACAGCCTGTTAGGTCACAAGATCAAAACCAAAATTGATCCCCCAACATTCCACATACAGCTTGTTGGGTCACACGATCAAAACCAAACCCGACCCCCTAACCTGCCATATATAGCCTGTTAGGTCACAAGGTCAAAACCCAAATCCACATCCCTGATGTCATCTTCAAAACTTTGCCTCGAGATGGTACGTGATCCCTTTCACTACCATAAAATTCCCCTGGAAGCTCAAGAAGGCTACAAATACCAAAAAGAAAGACTGCTCAAAGACTCTTGGTCAAGTCACAGGCTCTCCTTCGAAAATCTCTTCGAGGCACATCGACTATAAAAGTTAAGCAACTCGCCGCTGTACCTCGAGGGGGCATTTGTTGACACCAAAAAAGTCACTTTGCCTTTTCAAGATCCAAAGAGCTACATGAAGTCGCAACCTGCCATAAATAGGCAATGCTGCTTCCAAAAATCAAATCTTGTCAGAATCAAACAAAAACTACAAGATTCTTCCAGACAGCCAAAAGGGGAGTACACAAGAAGTTTCGGGCCATTTCAAAATCATTTGGCCTAACTTCGCTTCTCCGACAGCCGAAAAGGAGCTCTCGGCGACAAAAGCTCTCCGGGACCATGATTTCCAAGACAGAACCTATGGATCATCTTAAAATCACTCCAATAGGTTCCCTGTCAAATTTCAAGTCAATCGGACATCGGTTGACCGCACATCAAACCGCGACATCTTCATCGCGACAAAAAGCAAGTCTGCAAGTGATAGGACCCCAAACGGCTTCGAAACTTAAACAAAAGCCTATGGTTGGTCTTATTTATTGCTCAGGAGGCTTCACACCAAATTTCAGGTCATTCCGACATCGTTTGGCCCAGTTTCAGCTTCTGACGGAAAATCGGCAACTCTGCGCGACAAAGTCTTCGGCTTTCTCAGAAAATTGGAAACTTTGCAAAATAAAATGTAAGGATTCTCATCAGGTTTCCTACAAAGAAATCAGGCCAATAAATGGTCAAAATGTCAAGGAAAAGTTCAGAAGAAAAAAGAATCAGAAAAAAGCAAAAACGGACGCAAAACGGGACACGAAAGGGGGAAAACCCCCCCAGGGTCGCAGACCCCTGCGACCCTGGGCCAGGGTCGCCGGCGACCATGGACCCCGGGGTCGCCGGGAAAGCCCCGGAAACCCCGGTTTTCGCCGTTTTTTTCGCGATTCGAAGGGCCCAGCCTCTGGTACTTTCCAAAATTCATGCTTTTGAGACACTAAGTCCTCTGACATCCGTCCAAAACACGGGTAAATCATCAAGAGTATCGAAGACAGTATTGATCGCCACCCGGTCAACCAAAAAAAGTGTGCTTTCCACCCGACCGATCGAGAAATCGACAGGACAGATGGCACCGACCCGCTGTTGGCAACAAACACCTGAAATTACATGATCATCTGATGTCGATCTACATGAAGATCCATCGATGATTATCAACAGAAGAATCTCAAAAGACGTGGCACGGCCCGCGACTCTTCAGCTGCTCGGCGACCACTTAATGCGATTAATTGACTAACTTTATTACAGTCATTAATCCATTTCTTTGGACGGCCCAATCAGAAGCAAGCATTTGGGAGTTACAAGTCAAGAGATTCATGGCATTTAACCCATGAAACTCCTCCCATCATGGCGATTAAAGGCGATTAAATGCCCTCAATCTCCTCCGGCCAATCAGAAGCCAAGAAAAAGGAGTTACAAAATAAACAATTCAATTTTGTAACTCCTCCCATTATGCGGCTTAATGACAATAAAAGCCCATAAACCCACCTAAAAGGCTACCTAAAAGCCTATAAATAGGAGGGTTCTCCAAGAAGAAAGGACAATCAGAGAGCATCAGAAAAATCAGAGAAAAAAGCACAAGCACACAGACAGAAATCCAGAGAAAGGAAAAAGAGAGAAAACTCTGCGGAAGTTCTACACCGGCCACCGCAACAAGGTGACAAAAGTCCCTTGGGGGGTACCCCCCCAAGGTCCTTGCCTTCTCCTCCTGCCTCCAATGGCTTAGATATGGCTTTTCAGCCCGTCTACTCGGTTTTTTATTGGACATAGGATCTTCCTTTGATCTTTGTCTTCTAAAAACCCGAGGTCATAGCCAAGCCAAGCGAATCAAATAGCATCCTCTGTTCTCATCTGCATGGATGATGGCGAAGCCCACATATGGCTTGCGACCGTCAATCTAAACGAGTCCCCCACAATCTCCTGAGAAGTTAGATCCTCCTTTTCTTGCTTTTCATTGTAGTTTGTATTTTTTTAAAAGAGACAAAAATCACAATTCTTGTCTTTCATTATTGATAAGGATTGTAAATCGGCTATAAATGCCAAAATCGGCTATAAACGCCAAAAATCGGCTATAAACGCCAAAACCGGCTATAAATGCCAAAAAAATCGCCTTTCACGGCAAATCAAAAAAATGTCTCTTTTCTTAAATATATGTGCAATGGAAAACTTGAAAGAAGTTGATTTCCTTTTTACTTGCGAAGGTTGATCCCCGGATCACCACTTGCAATTCCAAGTAAAATAGAAAATCTGGCACACCCACAAAAAAAAAGAAATGTTGATGCACGCCCTTGCCCCCCGGTTACGAAAGGGTCGGAACCAAACGGACTCCCACGTCCGCCGACCTCGGTAGAACCCGAGCAGGAGCGCGGTCCATCAAGCATGCCTTTAGCCAGTCACTTCAAGCTCAGTAAGAGATTATGTCCTGCTATAAATGAAGAAAAGGAACGGATGACGTTTGTTCCATACTCCTCAGCAGCTGGGAGTCTTATGTGTGCCATGGTGTGCATACGGTTAGACATTGCTCATGTAGTGGTTGTAGTGAGTAGGTTTCTTTTTAACCCTGGAAAAGAGCATTGAGAAGCAGTGAAGTGGATCTTCAGATATTTGAGAGTTACATCAGATTTTTGCTTGAATTTCGGAGGCTTAAAACCAGTACTTGAAGGCTTTACAAATGCTGATTTTACAGGCGATTTTGATCGTCGGTTGTCTACTTCTGGGTACTTACTTACTTTTACAGGGGGAGATATTTCTTGGCAGTCTAAGTTGCAGAAGTATACAACATTGTCTACAACCGAAGCAGAATACATAGCTGCTAATGAAGCAGGGAATGAGATGATTTGGTTGAGAAATTTTTTTTGAGAACTGGGTTTGAAGCAATGAGAGTATGTAGTTTACTGTGATAGTCAGAGTGCTATGGATCTTAGTAAGAACGCTACATACCATGCCCGCACGAAGCATGTTGATGTGAGATACCATTGGATTCGTGAGGTCATCGAAAAGAATCTCATGAAGCTGGAAAAGATTCACACTGACAAGAATCCCTCTGACATGATGACTAAGGTCGTGTTTAAGGAAAAGCTGGAGCTGTGTCCAGAGTTGGCAGGACTGGACTCCTAGTAAGGGGGTTCAGAGGCGTCTTCCCCATGGTCTGGAGGGGGAGATTGTTAGGTCTAGTGGGTCCATACCAAGTGGGTTCATGGTAGTGGGTATTTTGATAATTGTACCGGAACTTTCTTATTGACTAAGATAGAGTTTCTTGGGGAATAAGAAAGAGAGCATTATATATTCGTGTAATGTGTAACCCATGATAGGGACTGTACTGCATATCATACAGAGTGAACCTAAAGGAGAGTCTAGTTTCTTTCCTGTGGACGTAGGCAAGATTGCCGAACCACGTAATTCGTGATTGTTTGTTCTTGTTTCCTTGTTCGATCGCTGATTCACGTTTCCGCATACACGCGTACAACACAAAGACCCGAAAGTTGAGCTCATGAGGGATACCGTCCTGGGTCCTAAAAAATAAAAAACACATTCCAATATTTACCTCAAAACCCAATCACCTATTTGGGTCGGCTCCCCTTAAAAAAAAAAAAAAAATAGATTGGCCATTGCCCGAGCCAATGTCCTAATGTAGCAAAAGTAAATAAATAAATAAATAACCTCAAATTTAAACGGTAACAGGTGGGTTCCACTGGGTTTCCGCTAATGCCATGGAACGCATGAACAAGTACATTGATACGAACCACCAACCCACGAATCATCAAGTGCCAAACATAATGACCACTCTACCCTGTCTGCAATTTATATCCCTGAACATGCCAGAAATAGATCAGGTTGTGCCAGAGAGACATATTCTGTTGTGAGTCTTCCACACACCTAACCTTTGTTGCAACTTGCAAGTAACTCACGCACAGCAACCATACATGATGTGGCAAATTCGGCTTTGTCTTCCTAATTGCTGATGTATAATATTAATCACCTATGCCACGTGGATGGTAGATGAGTCACAGTCACAGCTTCTTTGGTGGAAGACTAAAACCAGCAGCCAAAGGCCTGTTATTTTTAGTTAATAATAATAAGAGCATCTCTCTCACATTCCCCAAGACCTGTTACTGAAGAAGGCCTTCAGATCGAGATCTCTCTCTCTCTCTGGGAGATCTATTTAGAGGATTTTATTATCTGGGTCTCTGACAAAGACCTGCTAGAAGCCTTGCAGAGATGGCTGTGAATAGAAAGATCTCAGCTGCATCTGCAAGAGCTCACACTAGGAAATCAAAACAGAGCTCCTTCCATCTCCCTTCGGGTCAGTGTCTTTGATCAAAGATGGCATCTTTAATCTTTTTACAGCAAATTACCTTTGGTTGTTGTTCTTTACCTTTTTTTGGGCTCCTGCTGCTGCTGCTTTTTTTTTTTTTTTTTTTTGTACGTTTCACCTTCTTTTTTTGATTTGTAAAAATTGGGTTCTCTCTGTCTCCCTCTCAATTTTAGTTTTTGCATCTCATTATTTTCATGTTTGAATTTGTTTCATTCTATTCTCATTTCGAGATAAATTTTTTTATTTGTCCCCGTCTCTGTTTTTCATTTGTTTTGTGTCCTTGTAATGTTCCTTTCTTTAATATAAAGTGTTGTTACTGCTAAAAAAATTGTTTATATGTCGGCCTTTCTTGGATAATTATAATTGCAGAACCCACAATTTCTAAGATTAACCGAAGCCTAATTCTTGATTATAAACTGTTTCATTGATGCCTTGCTGTAACTATTTTTTTTTTTTGTAAACTTTATAAGCGCTCGCTGTCTCGCTCACATTGTAATAGGAACTATCTTACATCCAAGCTTATGGTTTTCATAGATACTAGTTTCATGTTTCCAACATTGTTAATGGTTTTGTTATTGTTGTATTGATATAACTGTCATTTATTTTTAATCAGGTGACATTCATGAAGCTTTAGTTTTTTGTTTCCTTCCAAATATACTATCCCTTTCCTTATCCTTCTTGGAATTGAGTTCCATTGCTTCATAGTTTTATGAGCACTTGTATGTGTAGTGTACCCAATAACCCAAATCAAAATTGGTTTAAGAGGTCTGGTATAATGATGGTTAGCCATTCTGAGGAGCAATTGGGGCGCATGGAAATTGGAAATCATTTTAGATGGAATACAATATCCATTATCCCACCTAATACAGTTTCAAAGTATTTCCATTGCCCCAAACACAAGAAATGGGTAACCATCCCTTCTGAATAAAATGTCAGACTCCTTGCGATTTGGGATGGATCTGAATGCATCGTTGTCAATTTATAATACTGATGGATGAATGAATGGCTATCATGGAAACATGTATAGTCTTAGTTTCACACTATCAATTTTCTTTTCTGATTTTGATGTGAAGTTGGCATTTTTTTCAGGGCTGCTAAAGAAATTATCATTGGTTTTATTTATGGGATTAATAGCGTGGGCTTACCAGGCCATTCAA
This sequence comes from Litsea cubeba, assembly GCA_012931725.1. Classification (NCBI taxonomy): domain Eukaryota; kingdom Viridiplantae; phylum Streptophyta; class Magnoliopsida; order Laurales; family Lauraceae; genus Litsea; species Litsea cubeba. The sequence continues at coordinate 49,591,096 of CM022952.1, forward strand.
CCTCCAGCTCCCAAGATCTGTGGATCTCCAAATGGCCCACCTGTTACAGCTCCTAGGATTAGTCTCAGAGATGGAAGGCATCTGGCCTACAAAGAACATGGTGTACCGAAAGACATATCCAAGTATAGGATAATCTATGTTCATGGTATTGACTCTTGTAGACATGATGCCTTACCATTGTCTCAGGTAACATCACCTCTCTCTCTCTCTCTCTCTCTCTCTCTCTCTTATAAGAATGTGGTTGACTATGCCCCAAATGGAAGATCGTGTGAAATTCTGGGACAATACATTTATTCTATTGCTGGCAGTGATATTGATATGCGACAGAAAAAAAGATACTCGTGCTTCATCTCATTCATGATTTCCTCCCTGCCCCATTGTACTAGAAAATGGATAAACATCCATTCTGCCAAAATATCTGAGAATCTTGCAGCTCTAAATATCCAAACAGGATAGTCTGAGTCTTCTGATTTCTCCCTCCATCGGTGGAGTTGACTAATTGTTTATAGAATCTCAGGAACTGGCTGAAGAATTGGGAGTCTATTTGGTGTCATTTGACAGAGCTGGTTATGGAGAGAGCGATCCAAATCCTAAAAGGACAGTGAAAAGCACTGCTTTGGATATTGAAGAACTTGCTGATCAGCTAGGGCTAGGATCCAAATTTTATGTAATCGGGCTTTCTATGGGTGGACAAGTCGTTTGGACCTGCCTCAAATACATCCCTCACAGGTATTGCATCCATACGATGTCCTTTATTACCACTCTGTTAAGCTCCACAGGCATTTAGAAACATGGAAGGTTCCAGATGGATGAATGAATATCATTTCGACTTGATTTTCCAGGGCTGCAAAGAAATTATAAACCACATTAGGTAGGGACCATCTTCTCTGCCTTCTGCCCCAAAATTAATAACCGAGCTTTCATGTGGGATGGAAAGTTAGGATTAAAAGTTTTCTGATTCTGCACCGGTCCATTGCACTGTGGAATGGATAACCATCCACTCCACGAAAATGATCAAAATGAGTTCAGTATTTGAGTATGTCCATCCTAAATAATTGAGGCAGAAATCCCGGAGCTTATGGAAAATCTATCAAAACCTTTGTGAATCTTTCTAACCTGATCAAACTCTTTCTAGTCTTTCAAAGTAGAGTTGTTGCTGATCAAGCTTCTGATTAACCTAGATGCATACATAGTGATGCAGTTGCAAAAAAGTGGCCTTTCAAGTGGGGCCCATATCCATTTGAAACCAAGTCATTCACAATTTCATGCCACAATAACTTTTCTTCCTTTTCGTACTCAAATTAGATTTATATTCTTTTTTCCTTTTTTCTTTTTCGTTGTGATTGGTATTTTGATTTTTTAATATAAGTATATAACAAGGCTTTCAAGAGTTTAGTTTCAATATCTATTGCTAGTTTAGATTAACTAGGATTTCTTCCTCCTGTTCTCTGTAAGATGTATAAATGTGTCTGGTCGAAGTTAGTTTTTTTGAAATTGAAAATTTGTGGAAAAACCAGAAACCCGTGCGGTTTTGCTCAAAGCCTTTTATTGTGATTTATGCACTGCAATCATCCTCTGAGTTGATCATGCACTTCCTTTCTCAGTTTTCTTTGTGGAGATCCTTGCGAAGAAGAGCTCAGAGGTGAAGATTTTCTTCGTATGTGTGGGTTAACTTGAATCTTGTATTGCAAATTTTACAAATTTAAGGCTGTAAATCCTATTTTAATATCCCATGCATAAAGAGAAAGAAATCCTGAACACATGAAAGATCTTCCAATGCAAGATTCAAGTGCACCCTACATATGTGAAGCACACTACCATGTTTTGTTTGAGAGCACAATTTTCTCATGAGTGAATGATGAATGGATCGGGTTACATATAAATTTTTGTTATCTCAAAATCTATGAATGTTTAAGACATGAAACTAAACTTTTTGGGGTTTAATGGGTCAATAAAAAACTTAAATGATCAGTCCGGGGAAGACAATCAGTTCCATACTGCTGATAATACCGACATGTTGGTTAGATCAAATGATTACGCGTTGGTTGTGGCGGATTAGTCGAAAATGTAGAGGCACTTTCTGTGGAGCATTCTTTTTGTGAGAGTGGAGAAGAGGATGCATTTCTGAAGGTTGAAGAAAAAATGATTGAAATAGCCAGGATTTTTGGTATTTCAGTGGAAGGTCGATTAGGGGAATTGAGAACTTTCATGGAGGAGATGGAGAAAGAGGAAAAGGGTCGAACCAAGGTTGGCAATCAAAGTAGGAAGAAATCTAAAATTCAAAGGGAGTTGGAAAAGTTGGCCTTTTCTGTTAATTATGATCTACAGGCTGTTGACCAGAAAATTGGTGTGAATATGTTGGGAATATGAAGCTAATCTCCTGGAATGTTCGTGGAATAAACTCAGTCTCAAAGAGAGTAGTGATGAAAGGAGTGTTTAACATTTTAAAAGGGGAGTGCATGTTTATCTAAGAGACTAAAATGGAGATCATTGATACACAGGTTATCAGATCGATTTGTTTTTGGCCGGATTATCAGTTTTCTGTGTGTCCTTCTATAGGTGCTTCAGGAGGAGTTTTATTATTGTGGAAGGCAACTCTTTGGCACAAATTGGATGAGTTTTTGGGGAGGTTCTCAGTGTCAATTTTGCTACAATATTTTCAGCGTGATGCAGTATGGGTGGCTACTTTAGTTTATGGGCCTAAAAATGCTAGTGATAGGGGCGGCGTTTTTGGCAGAGCTTAGTTAGGTGGCTGGTTTGTGGAATTATCCTTGGTTGCTTGGTGGAGATTTTACTGTTATTAGATTTCTAAATGAGAAGCGAGGAGGTTGTTCTTTTTGTCTGGCTATGAGGGGTTTTATTTATGGATTAGATTACATGATCTTGTTGATTTGCCATTGAGAGGAGCAAATTTCACTTGGTCGAGAAGCCTATGATGAGTCGGTTGGATCGTTTGGTAGTATCTACAAATTGGTTGGATTTCTTTCTTGATTGTTCTCAACGATCAATAGCCCGGCCAATTTCTGACCACTGCCTTTTTGTGCTTGAGACAGGTCTGGAAGATTGGGGCCCTCCTTCTTTTCGTTTCGAAACTATTTGGCTTTCTGATTGACTTATAGATTGGTGGAACTCCATTTCTATAAGTGGATGGATCGGGTACCAGTTAGCTCAGAGGTGAAATTTATAAAAAGAAAAATAAAGGCCTGGAGGAAGGAAGTTTTTGTCTATTTAACTAGAAGAAGAATAAATTGTTAATTGATACTCATTGTATTGATGGGAAAGAAGAGATGGGGGTATCTTTCGGAGGAAGATTGAGTTTGTAAATCTTTTGTTATGGAGCAGGTTTAGAAAGTGATGTTCCAAGAAGAGCTTAAGTGGAAGCAATGATTAAGAAATAAATGGTTGCAAGTAGGAGATCACAACACTAAATTTTCTCATGCGATAGGAGGTGTCCGGCGTCGTATCATTCGAATTAACACTATTTTTTCTGGTGGAAGAGTGGGGGAAAGTAGGGACGATATAGAAAGAGAAATTATTCAATTTTAACGTCAACTGGTGTCAATTGGTCTAGGCCTCATGAGGATGGGATTCCATTTAGAAGTCTTTCCCAAGAGAGGGCATCTTCGTTAGAAGATCAGTTTACTAAGAGATTAAGCAAGCTGCATTTGGTTTAGGAGGTGATTGTGCGTTTGGTCCAGATGGGTTCCCCATCGTGTTCTACCGGCATTTTTAGGATCTTTTAGAAGATGATTTGCTAGTCTTCTTTAATGAGTTTCATGTTAATAGTGTTACAGCAGGAGAATTGGGTGCTTCATTCATTGCTTGAATTCCCAAGATCGAAGGCGTCACTTCCATTGGGGATTTTAGACCCATTAGTTCAATTGGTAGTCGTTATAAGATTCTAGCTAAAGTTCTTGCTAATCGATTAAGAAAGATGCTTCCGTTGATTACCTCTGACGGTCAAGGGGCTTTTGTAGATGGGCGTAAAATCTTAGACAATGTTCTTATTGCTTATGAGTGTATAGATTCAAGGAATCGTCAAAGGCGTCTGCGTCTAATTTGCAAGTTAGATTTTGAAAAGGCTTATGATATGGTTGATTGGGTCTTCCTTCAATATATGCTGGATAGAATGGGGTTTGGGAAGAAGTTGTGGGATTGGATTCATGCTTGTGTCTCCTTTGCTCAATTTTTCGTGTTGGTGACTCCAAAAGGCTTCTTCAAAAGTTCTATAGGTATTCGGCAAGGAGATCCTTTGTCCACCATGTTTGTTATTGTGGCTGAAGCCTTGCATGCTTTACTGTGAGAGCCAAGCGGATGCATTTAGTATCTTGATTTTCTATTGATAATAGCTCTTATGAGGTAACTTATCTACAGTTTGTGGATGATACCATGATCTTGGTCTTCTTTCTTTAAGGTGGTTGCAGTGTTAAGTATAGAGTAAGAGTTGTTCGGATGAATCTCCCTACTGGTTTTCTGAAGTTGAATTTTGATGGTAACTTTATTCGTTCTTTACAAAAAGGAGGCATAGGAAGAGTTATAAGGGATTGGAATGGTAATATTGTAAGGAGCTTCTTTTGGATGATTGACTCTTTGGATGCTAATGAAACTGAGTTGTTTGCTCTTAGTGGTTGCCGAGAGTTGCTTCGGATGGGGGGTTATAATGCTATTCTTGTTGAAAGTAGGTGGGCCTCTTCGGTAAGGTAATCAAAACTTTTGACCCACTTGAAGCAGGGATCAAGTACCCATAAGGCCAGAAACCCAATCCCAAGATCTAAAACCCTCTTCGCATGAATTGAGATCAGAGATAAATTATCTAGAAGATAAAAAACCAGCAACCACATGCACCCATAAAATCTACGAAAGGGATGATTTAGATATATACCTTAGGAGTGCGGTTGTGCTTGAATCGAGGGGTTGATTACTTTGGTTGTTGTGAAATGCTTTCGCAAGAACAATCAAGATCTCCTACACCTTGTGCTCTTCCACGCTATGGCCCTCTCGATGAGAGCTTCTCAAAGAGAATGGTGAGATCTCTAAGAAGAAGAAAACCCTAGACTCTTTTGAAAGAAACCAAAGGAGAGAAGAGGAGAGAGGAGAGAGAAGGGCTTGGGCGTGTGAGTGTGTTGGACTTCCAACCCCCTTCTCCTCTATTTATAAGTTTTAACAAACGTCCTCTTGTTCCATAATCAGAAGTCTCACTTCTATTATAAGTAAGTGTCTACTCCTTCCTTTAAGAGTTCCAATAGGATTAGAAACTATCTCTTCTTAGGGCTAGCGTGGGACCACTAGGGATTCCTTAGAAACTGGCTCCAACTAAGATATTTAGACCCCACATCTCATGTGTGCTTTGGACCCACAATTAATTGCAAATAACTCAACTATATAAATACAATTGTACTCCAGTCTTAGGAATATTTACAAGAAGACCCTAATCTTCCCAATTACTACAAGTAGGCCCCTCCATCAATTATATCCATGGATCTATTGGATTAAATCTATCAAACCAAATTGAATCCATTTTTTATTATTCTTGTGATCCAATTAATCACAGTGATCATCAGTACTATCCAATTAACTCTTAATTGAGATGGGTGTGCACTTACCAATGATAAATCCATTAATTGGCACAAGGGGATATTTCTCTTAGAGGATAGATTTCATCTCGAGAATTATATGTTCCCACAGTCCCACCACCACGTACCCAAGACACCGATGTGTTGACCTACAATTGGCCTCACTCATTGGTGAGTCAAAGTAAATGTATAATGGAAACTTGAGTTCATTAATATCTCAAGATTAAGAGCCTATTGCCATGGATGAAAATATCGGCCGTAGCGGTGGCCACCGCCACGCTACGGTTGATTTATCGGCCGTCGCACCTGTAGCGACCCGTAGCGGCCGATACGCACCGATACGTTACATATCGGCCGCTACCAACAATGAAATGTAAAAAAAAAAAAAAAAAAAGCTCTGTTGGCTCAGCAGTAGCACGGCACTAGCAGCAGCACGCACCAGGTCCAGCAGCACCAGCACGCACCAGCAGATGCATCCTCTTCTCTTCTTCTTCATTTTCTTTTCTTTCTTCCTCTTTTCCTTCCCCTTTTCTCTGTCTTTCTCGAGCCTTGTTTTTTCTTTTCCCTATAACTCTTGAGCCTACTGTTTTGGGAAAAGAATTAGGGCATTAAAAGTGGCCCACCTTATGAAAGTTATAGATAAAAATCAAATGGGCCCCTCAGGTATTAAAATAGAAAAAATCATGGCTTAGCCAAATTAATAAAAAATAGGGGCCTAGCCAAATTTTACTCTAATTAGAAATAGAGCTCAATCAAATTTTACTCTAACCGGAAATAGAGACATAGCCAACTTTCACACTAATTGAAAATAAAGTCTAAACAAATTTCACACTAATTGAAGAAAGGCTCTAGCAAAACTTTACTCTAATAGGAAATAGGGCTCAACCAAATAATCTCCTTTTTAATAGGAAATAGGACCCTAACCAAATTACTCTCTAATAGGAAATAGTGGCTCAACCTAAGGCCCTAATCAAATTTTTCTTTAACAGAAAATTTTAAACTATATATATATACATTTCAAAATAGAAATCAGAAGTGTGATATTCTAAGCAACAATGGTGATAATATTCTGATGACATTGTTTGAGTACAAACACGAATATATGTGGAAAAAAAAATCACTACTACTATTTTCTATTCAGATAGCAATACAGGACCTCATAATGAGGGCACCGCTACGCCCCCTTTTCTTACTTTTGCAAAAGAACCACATTTTCTTTCATTTTATAATTTTTTGGATTTTCTGGAATTTTTTCCGATTTTTTAGGCGATTTTTTCAAATCGCACCGCTACGCCGCTACGTAGCCCCGCTACGCTACGTAGTGCCCGCTTCGTAGTGGTTTAGTGGCGGGCCGCTACGCCCGCCGCTACCGCTATTTTCATCATTGCCTATTGCTAGGGAATTATGAGATCAATCCTTAAGACAAACACAGACTTACATAAGGTGCAACTCATGGTCCTTCAGTATATCCAATGTACCAGCACAATGATCAAGAGTCTTCCACTCTGATGATTGAGACAAATCACACTATCTCATAGTGATCATAGTATTACAACCTTGTCAGATGAGATGCCCAATCTCATCATTGGTTGTGAATCAATTCAAGTATAAGATTTATGACCTATGTCTCCTGTATGTGGATCTCATCCGCGTACATGGGTCAAATCTATTATACTTGTGGGCTCCGGTTCATCTCATGAACCAGCATGTCATTTTATATTGGTTATGTGCAATCATTAAATAAAATAAAATACCATTCACCTCATGAAATAAATACTATCCATCACATGAATAAAGCATGAATATATAAATTAATTAAGGAATAAATCAATTTATTTACATCATCTACTGGATTGAGGACATACAATCTAACAATTCTCGAGGGAGATTCTTTCTTGGTGATTCAATAGTGTTTGGAGAGTTCTTCTTATCCTTGGAGATTGGTGTATTGGGTGAAGGAGGTGCAGGATATTTCAAGAAGGTTAGGTGCTAGTTTCCATCATATTGTCAGAGAGGCAAATGCAATTGTGGATAGTCTGGCAAGGGAAGGAGTTTTTCGCTCTTCCATTTCTTTTGATGTTTAGTTCTTTTTTGTTTTTGTTGGTTTTGTGTTGGCTGTGTTTTTGTCCCTTTTTGTGTTTGGTGAAATAAAATTTTCATTGTCACTTGTACAGGTTTTCTTGTAGTCGTAAAAAGTTGTCTAACTCTTTCATACCTCTTTAGGTGTGTACATTTTCATATGAAAATGGCCTCATTTACACACAATTTTCATACCTCATCATCAAAAAAAAAAAAAAAGTTATCATGTATAAATGTTACACATATGCATAATTTACACAAGTAAATGGGTACAAACAAGCGATCCCCTTACTGCCTTTTTATCCGTTGAAACTATGGCATCTCAGGACTGGGTCAGTGCTCATTATTTGTAGCTTTGTTTATCAATTAGATATTTAATTCAACAGTTGATTAAAGAATTAAAGACTAGAAATGGTCTTTGGTATGCACCAAGCAACCTAGAAATAAGCTACTAGTATGCACACAATAAAAACTCGCAAGCGCACAAGATCACTATGTAATATAATGATTGTAAGTACGAGATCGATATCACGAAGACTCGTGATAAAATAATGTCAAAAGCCACTAAAAATCAGAATATTAAAAGAAACAATTGAATGATGAAAGGTTGAATTAAACTACTAAAAGCAGTAAATTAAACTATCAAAATCTAAATGGGAAGTAACCTAAAACACACAAGTAGTATTAGAATTGAAAAACAATAATAATAACTGAACTAGGGTTTCGTCTACTCCCCTAACCAATCCTATGCATGTCCCTTATTATCCTTTAATAAAAAATCAGAATTTATTAGTGACATCTATCATCCTAGACCATGGCATATGTATCTAGATTACTATTCCCCTAAACCTAATTCATGAGTGGCATATCTAGATTACTATTCCCCTAAACCTAATTCATGAGTGGCATACTTCATGAATTGTTCATTATGATGCAAAAACTAAGCATGGCATATGTCCTAGCCAAAACACACATAATGCATAAAAACAATGGGAATGATAAATGCAAGAGTCTAAGCATGGCATATACTTAGATTATTCATGGTTCTAAACCCTAGATGCTTAATGTCAAGATCAATCAAGATTAAGTTAGCTACTCTTAAATTTAATTGAACATAACATGGTTGGCATGGCATATACACAACTCATCAATTAAAAGCATGGTTTAGAATCTCAACTAATAAAACTGAATTCTTAATTAAAAGATGCCTAAAGAGACTACATAGAACTAGGCTAGGGTTCAACTACACCCTAGCCCTAAGAAAATTAGCTACTCATGTCTTTAATGAAAAATAACGTAGAAAATAAAGTCATAGGAAAAACTCTAAAAGATTGAAGAAGAAGAAGAAGTCTGCCAGCAGCTTGCTTTAATTTTCCTCGCTCCAAAAAGCTCTCAAAATAGGGCTGTACGGCAGCCATGCTTGGTGATGATGGGGGTGCTGGTCGTCCACCCCTTGGATGTCCTTTTATACTTTTGCAACAACCCTCTTTAATGAAGATAATCCTTGTATGATTAGGTCTCTAACTTGCTTTACAATTAGGCTTCCTAATTAGAATGAAATAGGAGTCTTGTTTCTTGATTAGCAAGACTTTCTAAATTTGGTCCCACTTGTATCTTCTAGAAAATTCTTCACATGGACCCACAAATCTGAGAATTAATTGCAAGAAACTAAATCTGAAGCTTTTATAATAAAAGTGGGCCCATATGGTGCATGCAACATTGATTGTGGGACCCTTTTTTAGACTTCTAACTTGGCTTGAATTCTTGCTCTAAACTTTCCTTATTTTCCTCCTTTTCTTCTCCATTCTTGGGCTCCACTTGAAGTTGAATAGGAGTTTCTAATTTCTGAATTTCAGCTTTTGCAATGACTATGGGCCCCCCTTTGGCCATGTAGCACAATTGGGAATGTCTTCTTCTTTTTCTTTGTTTCACTTTCCTTCTTTGATTATGCTTTCTTTTTCTCCAATTCTTTCATTCTAATTTGAATTTTAAGTTCCCAAAGAATTAGAAAGTAGTCTTTGAAATCTGAAATGACTTGGATGGGACCCACCATGGCCCTACTTGGTGATTCACGCCTACTTCTCTTCATGAATTCTTCTCTTTTTAGCTCCTTTTGACCTTTACATAAAAATTAACAAAAACTATGTAAAATCAAATAAAACAACTATGACTAGCACAAGATCAGTCAAATATTAGGGCTCTAATTGCAAACAATTAAGCACTTATCAGTCTTAAGTGTAGATCAACCCATACATGTTTAGGAGTTTAGGGAACCTCATGTATTCAATCAGCCAGTTTAAGTGGATTCATATGTTATTTAGCTTGTTACTGCAATTAGATTGCTGTGCCTTCTAATATAAGGATTTCTTTTGGAATTAAACAATGGATTGCTGCTTGTCATTTGAAATGCCCAATATGGTTGGTAGTGACTTTATACATGACTACTGGGCTTTTTTTTTTTTTTTTTTAATAAGAATTGTGCTGTTTCTGTTCAAGTACTTAAACTCATTGTTAGGTGCTTAGAGCATGAAACTAAATATCGGCTGCTATGCTACATGGTGCCACGCTAAATTGAAAATATTGTTGCTATGTTATAAATTAAAACCTAGCCGAACCAAATAATTTTCATTTAAAACACCATTTTTCCTATTTCTTTTCCCCAAGAGCCTTTCCTAAAGTTGTCTCTACTCTTATTGTTGTTTTCATTGCTGGCGTTTTGTTTAATTTAATTATTTTTCAGAGTGCATACTTGTTGGAGTTTTTCTGCCTTTCTGGGTGTCGTCAGATATTGGGTTGGGATTTTCTGGAGTGTGGTCAGATTTGATCCAGACCGACTTGACTGGGATCAAGTTGGCCTAACCTCTCCTTATCATATTGCATCAAATTGGTACCAGAGGAAGTTAAGATACCTTGAGTTGAACTTAAAAAAAGAATTTTTCGTCCAGTTATTGGTTGTTTAAAAATGGGCCAGTTCGTCCACCAATTGGTTGCTGAAGCATTAAATAGAGAATTCATGACAGCCAACTAATTTCAAGATGCTTATAGTTAGTGGCAGTGCAGGTTAGCTAATAATATTTTTATACTTTATGAATCTTTTACCTGTGACTACTTGATATTTTTATGAAAATTGGTCACATAGGAACATGGTTTAAAATATCAGCTGATACATCCCAGAGTATCAGTTGTTACCGGCACAATAATTTGTATCCGTTCTGATATCCGCCTGTATCATGGATATTGGTTGATTTGATATACTTATATAGCCGATGCATATCAATCGTTACAGAAATTTTCAGCCGACAACAATATTTAAGCATCCTTTGTGTCACATCCTGGTCCCGAGATTACCTGGCCAAGGGTAATCCCCAAGGTGTGACATGCGTACTCTTGTGAAATTTGCACATGTCTCGAGTCAGGTCCGAATTACGAAGGATATAATGGTCAATACACAAATTCAGCAGAAGCATTTATAACATTTACAAATCTGGTATCATATCATGATTAGTCTCTTAATGTTCAGAAAATAAACAAAACATATTTACATTTAACCACCCAGGTAGGGATTTCAAAAACAGCATACACAAAATACAAAATAATGGTGGTTAAATTGATTAATTTGAGATCTTATTGGAAGGTGCCCAATAAGAGTAATGATTTACTCATCGAGATACATGCGATGACATCAATATGACATGCATATGATGAAAAATGATAAAAGCTAAAATTATGAAAAAGTCCTTTGGCTCTTACCACCTAACGGGTCAAATATGGTTCGAACTTCGAACTACCTACTCAAGACCCATGGTCTAGCCTAAACGTCTAATTGAGATTAAAAAACTTAATTTGCTACTCAAGCATGAGTAATCTAATAAAACATGATTAATTAGTAATAATAGAAAGTAAGTCGGGTTGGGGTGTTACACTTTGTCCCCTTCCAGGGTTGTTTTGTGTGTCAGACTCTTCTTTAGCCTCCTTTTCAAACTAGTGAGAAATGATTTTTTTGCTAAAAGCACCAAGTTGGTGGTGTTTCGATGGAATTGAAAGTGATATGAGGGCTTTAGCTTGAGTATGGCTGAGTATCTTTACCTAATAGTAATTCTTTGCATTTGTGTGTGCGAATCATCATAAATGATATTCCTCAGATTCCTCTTTCATTGCAGCCACCTAGAGTATCCACTCATTTAGTCATTCCTAATTCTATTTTTCTTGTAATTCCAAGCATTTAACTTAGCATACGTGTCTCCGCATGTGTATCTTGTTATTATATTTTCATTGTTGCCCCACAATCAATGTTTTAAAACATTGATGTGTGAACAAGGTGTTATAATTTCCCAAAGAGCTGTGTAAGCCCTGTGAGCATGCCACTTTTATGGATAAAAAATAATTAATTAAAAAAATGTATGTAATAGAAAAGCATAAAAAGTAGCACTTTGATTGATTTTTAAGCCCTTTTGAATTAAATAGGGTTTGATTAATTCAAACTGAGGTACAACAGTATTAAATTAAAACGAAAAAAAGAATTTAAGTTCTTAAAATTACAAATTGCTCTTCCCTATTCTTAAAAAAAAATGTTTTAATAGATTAAAACCGTGGCCGATATGTACTGGTATCAGCCATAACCGCATCATGTATTGGTCATGGTCACAGGTCACAGAAAATTCACAAAAAATCTTCTCATCTCAGCTGTTATTTTCAAATGTCGGTTGAGACTTGAAAATATCGGCGAACTGTCAATGAAGCCGTAAACCCTCATTCTAACTCATTTCTCTACCATTTCGAAGTGTATTTAGCACCAAGACACCCTTCGTCACCTCTCCAACCTTTTTTTTAATAACCCAGGGTATCTCCGGCCCAGCTCCTATCCGACCTTTTTCATCTATTTTCAAACAAGTGGCTTTAGATAAGCATTTTGAGTTTTTTTTTTTTTATATTTTATATTTTTTATATATCAAGTTTCTTTCTCAAAATGGCTAAGAAACGATGGGTGCATGTTGGTACTTGACTACTTAACTACTATTAAGTTTTAATGTTTAACAATAATAACTTATAATTATGGTTGTATACTTGTATTCTATACTTCAAGTTATAAATCTGTGATATTTCTACAACTTCTAACATGTAACATTTAAAAATCTATCATTAAGTGATTAAGTGTAAACAAACTTTAAACAGTTTTAGATATACATGATGTCAAGACTAAGGGGGATCGATATTTTGGTCTATACCGTGTATGTTTTTTTTTCAAAAAAAAAAAAAAAAAAAAATTGCATCCTAGCTTTTTGCAATATTCTGGATTTTTTTTTGGGTTATTTCTCAATTTTTTTTGGGATTGAAAAGAATTCACGCCACGATGGCCATGAATTGTGATGCAACGCCTTGTCGTATCTGTTTTCGGAGTCAAATGCGACGGCGGACGATATTGTGATTGTGATCCATGCACATGTCCCCCTGGTGTGGAGTGTGATTCAAGTCTGATTTATCCAGGGTGTATGCCTCATTGGTGGCACGTATAACCCTAAATGCTAGCCACACCTCAGACTTGAAGCATGGGGCATTTTATGGAAGCCCTGCCTCGGGGCTCATATAAAAAGGTCTCAGTAATACAAAGACACTGGTTAGAGACACATTAGTCCATTATCTTGTAATCATTCCTTGTTCCTTTTGTCTTGTTACTTCAAGCATCCAATTTAGCATACTTATCTCAGCCTGTATATCTTGTTATATTAATTTCTTTGTTGCCCCTCATTCAACTTCATACAGGTCTAATCAATGTTTTAAAACATTGAGGCATGAGCAAGGTGTTCCAATTGCCCAAAGCGGCGTGTAATCCTCAATGCATGGGGTGTAAGCCTTATGAGCATGCCTCTTTTATAAATAAAAAAAAAATGTATATTATAGAAAACAGAAAGCAGTAGCAATTTGATTGCTTTTATGCCCTTTTGAGTTAAATAGGGTTTAATTAAGTTAAATTGAGTTGCAGCAGTGTTAAATTAAAAAAAAAAGTTTTAAGTTCTTAAAATTACGAATTGCCCCTTCCTTTTCTTTAAAAAACAAGATGTTTTAATATGACATATGCCCTTGATGTGGAGTGTGACTGAAGTCAAGTGCCACTTTATCCAAACAAGATGTTTTAATATGACATATGCCCTTGATGTGGAGTGTGACTCAAGTCAAGTGCCACTTTATCCAGGGTGTATGCCTCATTTGTGACCTGTATACCCCAGCACACATCAGACTTGAATCACTGGGCATTTTTGGGAAGCCCTGCAGTAGAAGCCCCAAGTTCTTAAAATGGCTTGAAAATGGCCCCCTAGCATCAGAATAAGGCTTGAAAAATCCTTCCAAGGGGGACCACCTCAAGGAATTAGCATTCAAAGCATGACATTCTTCTATAACCCCATCCAACTTCTCTCAACGATTTCAGCCAAAACCCATAAAAATGCTTAGAGACCAATGCACAAGTAATCATCAGATGTCTTACTAGCTTAATTACACCTGCGAAGTCCATCCACTTGCTCTCAAAGCACTTCCCATTATGTTCCTTGCATAGAGACCATAAGGCAACCATGAATTGTAGTTTCCAAAACATTCTTACTTGAGGCCTTACCAATGACCCTGTTATTAATTTGAGTGCCGTCTCCTTAATTCAGTAGTTACGTGGTTCTCTATGTAGAACCAAATTAAGTTCAACCTAGGTTTGGATATGATTATAGTTTATTTATTTTATACATGAAATGGAGGCCATCCATTATGCACTATTTCCATTTATGTGTTTTGTTCTACATCGTCTAATGTTAGGAAATTTGAATTTTGACAGGCTAGCAGGAGCAGCACTCATCTCTCCCGTAGTCAACTACTGGTGGTCTGGCTTCCCTGCCAATTTATCCCGTGAAGCTTACAAGGAGCAACTTGCTGCAGACCAATGGGCTGTTCGAGTTGCTCACTATGCTCCTTGGCTGATATACTGGTGGAATACTCAAAAGTTGTTTCCACCTTCCAATGTTTTAGCCCATAATCCGGCTATCTTGTCTCCTACAGATAAAAAATTACTGCACTCAAACTTTCAAGCAAGACAACTCTATGAGGTGATTTGTTTCCTGAAATCCGGCATATTTGTGTCTTCAGGTTTTGTGTGTGCGCGTGCGTGATTCTCAATCCAATTTATGTTTGATATTGATAGATTGGAATGGAGAAACAAAATTCATGTAGCCGACCCCAGCATAGTTGGGACAAGGCTTTGATGACGATGATCCTTGGCAGTATGCACGGTTTGATGGTCTAATTATCCATAATATGAAGCCAAGTGTGGATACACCATGTCCCAAAAACCAAAATATCTTTAATGGGGCAATGCATTGTTCCTATCGTTGGCCTAGAAAATGACAGTTAATAAAGAAATAAACGAACATTCCACATTCAATATACAGGAAGGCCAAATACCCAGATGGCTTAGATCTTTCAATCTGGGTCATTTTGAAGCATTGTCTATCTACTGTAGGATTCATTGGATCAAAATGACCATCAAATCAGGAGCCACACATACCAACTCAACACTGAAGGATGCTGTGCATAATCGTTGGGTTAAGAATCATATAATCATCATAATGCAAAGAAGCAAAACAAGGAACTAGTTACCTATGATACATGGATACTTTAAAATGGAATCCACATATGTATAATGTATTCTGTTGTATCCAATACTTCATTCTTATGTGTAAAATCCTTGCCCTTTCCATGTCATGGCATGTCCTTGTCATACTAGAGATCAATATTAACAATAGAAGGCCGATCATACTGGTTACTGACTTCCATTGAAGGAACATGCTTTGTACAAGTAAAATTATTTCTTCTGTTGGAGTATCATATTGTGATTGATTTTTATTTTGGTTTTCTTCACAGAGAGAAAATTAAGATATTCCGAGCAAACACAGTCAAACCTCTTTTTTTTTTTTTCTTTTCTTTTCTTTTCTTTCTTTTTTTCTTTTTTAATTTTGGCCTTTTGCTAGTATGACCTACTGGTGGGAACACTACAGTGAGACCTACATGCCCACAGATCAATCCATGGGCAGCTATGAGGTGAGACGCCTCTTTCCCTCCATGTTGTGAGGCATTACTCACCACAATCAAATTCTTAGGTAGTATCATCCAAGTTTAGCTTAGTTTTCTTGCATAATACAAAGCATTTTTTAAGGGTAACAAGATAACTTTATTAATGGAAGTCAAAATACTGACCACCAAGAGAGTGGTATATGAGAACTATACTTTATACAAAGAAGAAAAACAAGGGAAAGGACAAGAGAATGTCACAACCAACTAGCTTCTATAATATACATGTAAGGTCTATCTATTTACTATTTGGCCAAAGAACCTGTCATAAAATCGGTCCCCTAAGGGTGTGACAACCATCCACCTACAATGATTTTGCAATAACCTGAATCTCATTCAATATGAAATGGTATTTACAAGGGGAAGCCTCTCTTTTCAGATTCCATCTAATAACAATCAAAGAATCTCTCTGAATGATGATCTTGCTGGAGTAAGAAGCCTCAAACACACTAAAGGCTTCCCTAATTGTCACGTTCAAAATTGGATATCCTTAATGGTTCCAATTTCACGGCGCAACTAGTGTAGGGATCGAAGTCATCTCAACTTTACTGAATATTTATCCCCACACTATACCGACAGGATATCACGGGTGAGTTTAGTGTGCATATTTTCAAAATTTTCCAGTGGAAGCATACTAAAAGGTAAATATATACATAGAGGATTTTATGGGGAAAAAACCCCATAGGACCGATGAGGACCTAGTAAAGTGGTGTAGACAGAAGGGTCCTTTGGGCCCCTTTCATTTTTTTTTTTTTGGAATGGCTGATATCGACCATTAGCGTGTTGCAAGCAAAGAAGATATGGAGAGGCTATACGTTGATGGAAGACGACGATGGTGCTAATGGAGGCGAGCACGAGGCACAATAGTGAGGCGGGCAACGTCAGCGGCGGCTTGGCTATTGCGGTCCGGTGCCATGTACGTCAGATCTGGCACTCCTCTCTTTCTTCTCCTTTTTCTATTTTTTTCCACTGTTCCTCTCTCTCTCTCTCTCTCTCTCTCTCTCTCTCTCTCTCTCTCTCCCCTTTTGGTTTTGCATTTGGGATTGGAAGTAGAAAGGGGTGTGGGGCTCGGCTGTTTTGAGCGAGGCAAGGAGGAGGTAGGGCGGGAAGCTGGTAAGGTTGGGGTTCTGGGGTTTTGTGGTCTATCGGTGAGCTATTAGGTTAGGTTGGGTTGGGATGGGTTTGGGTTTGTTTTGGGTTCTGAATTGGGGAAATTGGGGATTTAAGGTTTCCCTCCTCTCTCTCTCTCTGTTTATTCTTCTTCTCTAATCTCCTGAGCCATCCCCGGTGAAAGCGTAATCAGGAGGAGGGATTGCATCATCTACGCAAGCCAGGGCAGAATCTTAGTTGCTGAATATGACAAAATGGTTGATATCGACCAATTTGTCAACAGATTTCCTCCAACCTGTAACTGCCTCTGTCGATGAACATGACAAAATGGTCGAGATGGACCATCACAACTTAGCCTTGATGGTTGATCTGTCTGTCAGATTTTCTTCACCCTGTAACTGTCTTATTTGCCGAACACGACAGAATGGTCGATATCGACTATCACAGCTTAGCCCTAATGGTCGATATCGACCAATCTGTAAGACAGATTCTATCCAACATGTAACTGTTTTATTTGCTGTACAGAACAAAATGGTTGTTATCAACCATATCGCTGAACGAAAAAAAAAGCACAAAAATGCACCAAGAGGCCCCCTCCCGTCTTCAACGTGCTACGGATCCTCATCGGTCCTATGGGGTCCTATGGGTTTTTTTTTCCTGTAAAATCCCCTTATATATAAAAGATAACAGAGCATATGTAGCTTCAGAATATTTATAACCAAAAAGTCTTTAAGTTTATAGAAAAGTGTTTTATTTACATAGGCCCGATGTTAAACTCATCGCTCCGCCATAAGAACTTGATACATCCACCATGGATCACTCTCCCAATGATGAGCTCTCCTATCCGGATGATCAGATGACATCATCGGGAGTCCACTCACCCACTCCCTGTGCATTCTCCTCAACTGCCTCAACCTCCTGGGTATTGGTAAAGATGGAGTCTCCAGTAGTGCCAAACGTTACATCAGAAAACTGAGCAAGTAAGCTGTTATAATAAACAGGTTAACATGTTAAAGCTGATAATTTGCTAACAAACGTATAAATAATAGATAAATAATAAATGGGGTAATATAAAAAAATAAGATAATTCATGTTACAGGAACTTGATTAACAGGACGACATTTCCAAATTAGCTATATTCGCCTGACAGTTATAACTATAAGGAAGCACGATCATGATAAAAGAATCTCAGACGTTACCATCAGAAATCAAAGTGTGGCCACTTGTAATTAAGCAGGAAACAAAGTGGTAACAGAATTTTAAATACTCTAGCTGATAATGAGGACTATGCTGCACCTGGTCTAATAGGTAACAGGCATAGTCCAACTTTCACCGCGTCCGGTTATAGTAGGACCAAGCTAAGTGGTGCCAATACAAGTAAATGCATGTATACAACTGAATACATTCCCATGAGACAAGTTTGTTTTCTAAAAAGCAAATTATATCAAGTGTATTAAAAAATAATTGAATTCTGGGAACTTAGTCTTTAAAAATGTAACCAAAAGGTTTCTGGACAATCTAGGATATTCGGGATTATCATTAAAGAAACATGTGTATCATAGGGTTAAAGATCATGGTGTTATTGTTAAAGTGTAAACTTGTATGATAATAGGCCCAGCCCACTTGTATGATAATAGGCCCAGCCCACTTGTAAATATGAGATCTAGTCATAATGTGTACAGAAAGATAAAATCGTGTATGCTAGGATGTCTTACCATATTTAGAGATTTAATTAGGTTTTGTTTCCGTGATTTGTAGCCTAAACTTAGGCAATGTAAAGTCCATATAAAGAAGAGAAATCCAAGAAGGCAGCAGGTCGAATTGGAGTATTTCACAGAACTCTTTCTCTCTTGTTCTAGTATTCTTTTGAATATGCCTCCGAATGTCATGGTATCAGAGCTTGTGAGATCTTTACTCGTGTAAGGAAGCAACAACTTTTGTGGATGTGAGCAGATTCTACAACTTGGTAACCTGCGATCGTCAGAAACGGGAGCAGAATCTACAGTTTTCACGTGGCCCACGTGCGATCATCAGGAGGCATCTTCGTTGTGATACCACCTTGGTCGTTGCTACCATAGGGATTTTTGGTGATTTTTTGAAGATTTTTCGAGCTTCAGAGGTAGGCCATCAGGACCTCTTTTGGAAATTACTGTTTTCTCGTGTTTTCTCTTCAATACCGTCCAGTTTCTTGGATACTGCTCTGTTTCAGTTGAAACTTGGATCTCTGGTTTCGACACTATTCCCTCTACCTCCCTCCAAGGTCTGATCTTGGATTCGATCAAATAGTGGGGTCCACAAATCCTGTCGACAGGTTTTTGTAGGCCGTTTTAGGCCTGTTTTTTGTTCTACAGATCACAGATTCTGATCTTCTGTGATATTTTCGCTATACACTGCTATTTTAATACTTTGGTTATTTTATTGCAATCTTTGGTTGCTGTTAGTGTATTTTCGAGTTGCAATTTATTGTGCTGGTAGTAGGATTGCTGCTTGTTGTTTTTTTGCTAAGCATATCTCTGCATTGATATTATGGAGAAAGGTGATATCACTTTGATCAAGTTTAATGGTAAGAACTATACCACTTGGGCTTTTCAATTTCAAATTTACCTTAAGGGTAAAGAACTCTGGGGACATCTTGATGATTCGGATCCCAAACCTACTGATGAAAAGCTCATAGCTAAATGGGAGGTTAAAGATTGGCAGACCATGACCTGGATATTGGGGTCCGTCGATGCATAGTTTATCCTGAACCTTCGCCCATACAAGACTGCCAAAGAAATGTGGCTCTATTTAAAAAAGATATATTTGCAGGAAAATTCTGCTCGAAGGTTTCATTTAGAACATGAAATCTTGCATTTTTGTTCAAGGGACCTTGTCGATACAGGATTACTACTCTCAGCTTACAAGTCTGTGGACTGATTACGCTGAGATTATTTATGCCGACCTCCCTGCTGCTTCCTTATCCTCTATTCAAGAGATCCATCAGATGAGTCAGCAGGATCAGTTTTCTGATGAAGTAACGGCCACAATTTGAAACTGTCCGCTCCAACTTAATGAGCAGGGTGCCATCCCCCTCACTCGAATCATGTTTGGGCGAACTCCTTAGAGAGGAACAGCGCTTGGTGACTCAGTCAGTACTTACACAGAATGCTCCTTAGACGGCTCCTATCAATGTTGCTTATATAGCCCGGGGTAAGCCTCAAGTCCGCGACATGAGCAAGGTCAAATGTTTTTGCTGCCATAAACTCGGACATGTTTCCACTTAGTGCAACCAGAAGTTTTGTTCCTATTGCAAAACCAAAGGTCATGTTCTTCCGGAATGCCAGACGCGACCTCAGAATAAGCCACAGCAACAGAGAGCCTACTCTGCACATATTCCTGAAGCTTCTTCACCAGTCATGCCTGCACCACCTGTTGCCACTTTCTTCCTTTACCCTTACTCCTGAAATGGTCAAACAAATGATCATAAATACTTTCTCTGCACTTGGCCTGTCAGGTAAACCAACATCTTCAGTATCAATCTGGTATATTGATTCAGGGGCCTCCAATCATATGACACTCTCCTGCCAATATGGCTCATATTAGGGAGTATGATGGAGACCTCTGCATCAATACTGCTGATGGTGGCAGTGTTCCCATTTCTGCTGTTGGCCAAATTCCTCACTCCTTGCCCTTGCATAATGTTTTTCTTTCCCCTCGCTTAACCACAAATTTGTTATCCGTTGGTCAACTTGTTAATAATAATTGCTCCATCCTTTTTTCTCGCTCTGGTTGTGTTGTGCAGGATCAAGTATCAGGGAAGGTGCTAGTGAAGGGCCCTAAGCAGGGACGACTGTTTCCTCTCCAGATTTCGTCACAAGAAAGGCTCCCTTCAGAGTCTGCTTTGTTCTCTCATTTTAGTCATAATAAATGCCAGTTGTGGCATAATCGTTTAGGACATCCTAATTCCAAAACTTTGATGTTTTTATTAAATTCTGGTTTAATTAATGATAATAAAGTTTCTTTTAAGGATGTTTCTTTTAATTGTGATAGCTGCAAGATGGGGAAAGGGAAAACCCTTCTTTTTCCTCTTCATGATTCTTTAGCTATGAAATGTTTTGATATTGTTCATAGTGATGTCCGGGGTATTGCACCTGTTATCTCTCATTCTCATTATAAATACTTTGTTACATTCATTGATGATTATAGTCGTTTTAATTGGATTTATTTTTTGCATTCTAAGTCTGATGTTTTCTCGGTTTTTAAAGTTTTCTTGACTTATGTTGAGAATCAATTTTCCACTACCATTAAAATTTCTAGGGTCTGATTCGGGGGGGGGGGGGGGAGGGGGGGGGGGGGGGGAGGGGCGAGGTATGTTTCTAAGGACTTTCAAAACTTCTTGCAATCCAAAGGCATTATCTCCCAGAGATCTTGTCCTTACACCCCCCAACAAATGGTGTGTCTGAACAAAAAACCGACATCTCTTAGATATTGCTCGGTCCCTTTTGTTAGCATCTCTTGTTCCCACTATGTTTTGGCCTGAAGCCCTCTCAACCGCTGTGCATGTCATAAATCGCTTACCTTCCTCTAGATTAGACAACTAGACACCTTTTTTTAGACTTTTTCAAAAAAATCCTCTCTATGATCATCCTTGTCCTTTTGGGTGTGTGTGTTTTGTTCTTCTTCCTCCCACTGAGCGCACTAAGTTAACATCACAGTCCTCCATATGTGCCTTTCTTGGTTATGCTCTTAATCGAAAAGGTTATCTCTGTTATGATTCTACAGCCAAAAGAATTCGGGTGTCTCGTAATGTCGTGTTTTTTTAAAATCAATATTTCTTTCCAAGGCATGGTGATTCGAATGACTGTCTCTTTATCTTTTTTACCATCCTTTTCAGATGCAATGCCTCCACCTGTTACTCGTTTTAAGCCAATTTTGTGTATAAACGACGGACGGTTACAGATGATCCTGCCTCTGGGTCTCTCGCTACGCCTAACATTCCAACACCTGATCCTGCACCTGAACCACCTCCGGAGCCTCTTGCTCTTCGCCGATCCACTCGCCACATAAAGCTACCTGATCGTTATGGCTTTACTCATGCTTCATTATTAACCACTTTGTCTTCTATTTCTATCCCTAACTCCTACTCTCAGGCAGTACAGCATGATTGTTGGATACAGGCTATGCAGGAAAAACTTACTGCTCTTCAAACAAATCATACATGGGACGTTGTTACATGTCCTTCATCTGTCCAACCCATTGGATGCAAGTGGGTATACTCGGTGAAATTGAAGTCTAATGGATCCTTGGATCGCTACAAAGTCCATCTGGTTGCACTTGGAAACATGCAACAGTATGATATCGACTATGAGGAGACTTTTGCTCCGGTGGCCAAAATGACAACTGTACATACAGTTTTTGCAATAGCCGCCTCTCAGTCGTGGCCCCTGTATCAGATGGATGTGAAGAATGCATTTCTTCATGGGGATCTTAAAGAGGAAGTCTACATGCATCTCCCTAAAGGAATTCCTTCTTCTTCCAAGACCGATGTCGCTCGCTTACGACGCTCCTTATATGGCCTTAAACAGGCACCCAAAGCCTGGTTCGACAAGTTCTGAACCACTCTCCTTCAGCTTTCTTTTATACAGAGCCCGTATGATCCTTCGATGTTCACACTTCATTCATCCAGAGGATCCACAATTCTCCTCGTGTATGTCGATGATATCATTATTACTGGCCCACACAGTGATATGATTCGACAGATACAGGCCTCTCTGCAAGATAAGTTTCATATGAAGGATTTGGGACCTTTGAATTATTTATTGGGTTTAGAAGTTCATCAATCAAAGAAAGGCTTGTTTCTTCATCAGCACAAATATGCTACTGACCTAGTGGATCTTGCCGATCTAGGTGATTTTAGCCCAGTCGACACCCCGTTGGAAGTAAATGCCAAGCTTCGTCAACAAGACGGCGATCTCCTTCCTGATCGTACATTCTGTCGTTGGTTAGTTGGTAGCCTTGTCTACCTAACCATCACTCGACCAGATATCTCTTATGCTGTTAATCTGGTTAGTCAGTTTATGACAGTCCCGCGGCATCATCATTTGGCGGCATATTTTTTCCAGTTGGCACACCGCTTACACTCACTGCTTATTCTTACGTGGATTAGGCCGGCTGTCCGGACACATGCCGCTCTACCACAGGATGGTGTGTTTACTTGGGAGACGCCTTGATAGCCTGGAAATGTAAAAAGCAAGATAAAGTCTCAAAATCTTCTGCTTGTTCTGAGATCCTATGGCTATGCGGGTTGCTCTCGGAGCTTGGATTCTCACAGACTCGACCGACTCCTCTTCATGCTGACAACACGAGTGCCATTTGAATCACCGAAAATCCTGTGTTTCATGAGCGGACCAAGCATATTGAAGTGGATTGTCACTTCATTCGGGACGAGTATGATCGCAAAGTCATTACTCTTCCCCATATTTCCACTGAGTTTCAGCTTGCTGATATCTTGACCAAGGGCCTTCCACGGCCGCAGCATGAATTCTTGGTTCGCAAATTGTTGCTGGTTGATTCTCAGCATTAATTTGAGGGGGGGTGTTAAAGTGTAAACTTGTATGATAATAGGCCCAGCCCACTTGTATGATAATAGGCCCAGCCCACTTGTAAATATGAGATCTAGTCATAATGTGTACAGAAAGATAAAATCGTGTATGCTAGGATGTCTTACCATATTTAGAGATTTAATTAGGTTTTGTTTCCATGATTTGTAGCCTAAACTTAGGCAATGTAAAGTCTATATAAAGAAGAGAAATCCAAGAAGGCAGCAGGTCGAATTGGAGTATTTAACAGAACTCTTTCTCTCTCGTTCTAGTATTCTTTTGAATATGCCTCCGAATGTCAGTTATTGACATGAAATATAATAATATATCCCCTTAGAATTTCACAATATTGTTTGATAACAATAATATGAATTTAAAATAATCTGTAAGTCAATGTTCGCATTAGACATCATTTACAATGATCTCCTAGAGTTTCAGGGTCATTGGAATACTATAAATTACCTTTCCAAGCTAGAAATCTTAGTTTGGAACTAAGGGTGTGTTTGTGCAGAGCCGTGGAAAAGGAAGCTCCGCGGCTTTGGGTTTCCGATGGGGGTAGATAATATTACTGGATCCTCTCTTTCGATGAATGATGGCGTAAAATAGCGGAATTCCCTATGTTTTCTTCGCTGCACCAAATAAGAAGTTTTCCAGTGCCTTGTCGGCACCCCCTTTCCGCTGAAACCGTGTCTGCACAAACAGACCCTAAACAGTAAAAATAAGGTCTCACGGTTAATGTCATGACCCAAATTCTGGGGCCCTGTCAAATCTCTGGATCATGATAACTTGGTAATATTTACCATATATTCATCAAATAATTCTCATAAGCATTTGGCATTTAAATCAAATAATTATTTCAATTAATCATTGGGGGTAACCCAGGAAAATCATCCAAAAATACATCTGGAAATTCTCTAACAACAGGGATATCTTCTAATCTTGGTTTCTGTTTATCTTCTGTGATGAAAGCTATAAAGCCTTTGCACCCACTTCTCAATAGCTCGACGACTTTGATGGCTGAGATGACTATTGACCTAACAGGTTTCCTTTTTCCCTCCAAACTAACATGAGTAAATCCCTCGAAGTTAAACCGGACTACTTTGTTAAAGCAATCTAAAATAGCCCGATACCTAGCAAGCCAATCCATTCCCAATATAACATCAAAGTCATCCATATGTAACACTACCAGGTCCGCCGGCATCTGAACTTGTTCAATTTCTAGCATACAATTATAAAATATGGTGCTAGTACAAATGTGTTCACCCGTGGGTGTTGACACTACCAATGCATGAGTCAAAGTTGAGGGGGAGTTTCTTATCTTAGCAGCAAAAGTATGAGAAACAAAAGAGTGCGTTGAACCAGAATCGAATAAAGTACTAGCTTCATGATTGGAAATTAAAACCATACCCTCAACCACATTATTTGCCGCTTCCGCATCCTGATGGGTCAGAGCAAAGACTCTCCCATTCTGTTGTTGCCCAGCTTGGTCCCCCCCTTGATTATTCCTGCCTTGATTGTAATATTGTCCTTGAGGTGGGTTCTGCTGGTTTCCTCGGTGCTGGTAGGTCTGATTCTGTTGGTAGGGACGCTGGTTCTGTGGACGCTCCTGTTGACGATCCTGCTGATTTTGCCTAAAAGGTTGCCCTTGTATCTGGTTCTGACTCCTTCCTTGCTTCCTAGGACAGTCCTTTACCTGGTGTCCTTCCTGCCCACAACCGAAACATCCGCCCTTTCTTTTGATCTGATTTCTCTCCCTAGCCTCTGGACAATCCTTTACTTTATGACCTCCTTTTCCACAGCCGAAGCACACTCCAGATTTCTTTCGACATTGACTTGTTTCATGGGATCCCTCACAATGGTTGCAGACTGGTTTAGCTCCAGTTTTTTGTTTCTTGTTGGGAAACTGGTGTTTATAATTATCTGATTTGCCTTCTGTTGTCACCAATTGGGTTTCTCTCTTTATATCTTCAATTGCTTCTTCGGAAACGAAAGCTTTCTTTAGAGCCTCTGCATAAGTCTTCGGCTCGTGTAGCTTCGCGTCTTTCTTAATGTCTGGTCTCAGGCCATTAACAAATCGCTCCATCTTTTCCTCTTCTGTAGCCACTAATGTCTCCGCAAAGTGTGACAGTTCGGTGAACTTGATAGCATACTTGGCTACAGTAAGGTTGCCTTGCACCAATGTTTCAAACTCTCTCTTCTTCTGCGCCCGAATATGATCCGGTATAAACTTCTTTATAAATTCGCGCTTGAAGAAGGTCTAGGTGATTTCTGCTTCTTGCCCACTAAAGGACCTCTTGGCTGCTTTCCACCACTCCTTCGCATCGCCTTCTAGTTTGAACGCGGCTAATATAGCTTTCTGTTGTTCAGTACATCCCATGACCTCGAAGATGCCTTTCATATGTTCTGCCCACTTGTTCGTATCCCATGGGTTAGTAGTTTCTTCAAAACATTTTGGGCGAAATTCGTTGAATCTCTTGTATAGAGTATCCCTCTCACGATTTCTGCCTCCGTTATTGCTGCCTTCGCCTGATCCACCTTTGTTATTGCTGTTTCCCTCGCCGTTCTCACTTTGGAGGTGATGAATAGCTGAAATCTGTTCTTGAACCTACGTATGCGCTTTCATAAAACTTTCAAACATCTGCCGGGCGTACTCCGGCATTTCCATACTCCCATTGTTCTGCTGAATATTGTTGTTCTCATTCTCGTTTCCCACAGCGTTAGCCGTTGTCTTAGTTCCTCTGCAAAAAGAAAAATTGTGAGCCAAAAGATCAATAACGACATATCTTACTTTAGTCTCTACCGTTGATACCCCAACGTCCTCACCACGTGGCCTATGGGTTGCTAATTCTTTTAATTGCCCAAAACCTTATGCTCTGATACCACTTTGTCACGACCCAAATTCTGGGGCCCTGTCAGATCTCTGGATCGTGATAACTTGGTAATATTTACCATATATTCATCAAATAATTCTCATAAGCATTTGGCATTTAAATCAAATAATTATTTCAATTAAAAATGAGTTATAAATACTCATACTTTAATATGTTCTGTCTGCATCAATAATGTACTAAAACATTAAATAACTTTCCTAAGCAAGGGCTAATCCCCTTATCTACTAAATTATCTCTCTCGTTCTCTTTTGTCAGCCACGCATGTTGAAATCTACGTGCTGAATATCGTTCCGCTCCGTCCCACCCGCAACATGATTACCTGAAGGGGGTAACACAACATCAGTACTACTGGTGAATGAATATTCCTAATTACACAAATCACATAAAATATAACATCACATAATTCAGCAGGTCTAAATCAATAATCAAATATTATTAATATTCTTTTACATACAAATCCGTGCCCATGCACATCACCACGCCTCAAAGGCCTTATCGTATACATGTATACCGGTCACAATGACCCTGTCTTATCAGACACGTTCACTAAGGACCAGCCATCATAAAGGCCCCTCACGTCCATTAAGGACCAGCCGCTATAACGACCACCATGGCCCGAAGCCATCTATCATCCGGACACAAGTCCAACATATGAAACCCAAATGCATCATATCTCATAATCATACAGTAATTAAATTCCATTATTAATAATTTACACAACATTAGTGTGGACCCAACCCACACACACTTCACTGGTTGTTGCCCCACTTATCAAAATTGGTATAGAGTGATATAGTGGGCCCACACTATATGTAATACAACTTTGCATCATAATAATCAATCACAGTATATTTAATTAATCATAGTTAATTAAACATTAATCACAAAACTTAATTT
Source organism: Litsea cubeba (assembly GCA_012931725.1). NCBI lineage: Eukaryota > Viridiplantae > Streptophyta > Magnoliopsida > Laurales > Lauraceae > Litsea > Litsea cubeba. The sequence continues at coordinate 49,618,330 of CM022952.1, forward strand.
CACTTAAGTAAGGAAGTTAATTGTTATTTCTACACATATTCCAAGTCTATTTCCATAATAGATTTCCTCTTATCCTCCTGCACAGAACACAAAGAGGAACAATTCACGTCTGAACCCTTTTGACAAAATCAAGTGGGTCCCACTGGTTTAATCCATGATCAGACATCTAGGCCATGGTCGCCCAAGGCTGATGCTTCAAGCTAATGGATCTGATTCATCATTAGATCATTTACTGGGGTCCACAAACCCAAAACGGATTTCACAATAACTCACGCCTGGGATTTCTTGAATTTACCGGACAGTGGGTCCCACTGGTCCAAACTCTAGATGCCCAACTACACCATGGTCGACCAGGGGTCCCTCACAAGATGTGGGGTTCTGATCTTTGATCAGGCCCACTGATGGGTCCTACAATGACTGTCGACATCTTGCCCAGTTTCTATCATATTCACGCCTGGGCTGCTTGAATCTATTGGATAAGGAATTCTACTGGTCCAAATTGCAGATGTTCCACTTCTCCATGGTCGCCCAGGAGTCCTACATCAGATGATCAGATCTGATTTTCAATCAGACAATCAGATGAATCCCAGAAGATCCTGACGACAATAATCTACAACTCTATTAACAGTCGCCTGTTTTGCATCAAGGTGACTGGATGAGGGCCCAGATGGGGACCACTCCTCATGGTTCCAAGACTACACAGGTCGACCAGGAGTATCACTCCTTCTCCATGACCCAGATCAATCATGCAGTGGGCCATGGGGTCCCACAGCCCTCCTATGTCCAATTTCACCCCTAGACAGTCCCTGTTTCAACAGATTTTCAAGTCTGTTTCAGGAATCTGCATCCCATTCTTATTTGTAGCATTCCCATATCCATTAACAGACTAATCAAATCACATCTCAATATCAATTAACTAAGCAAATCACTGCTCAATATCAATCATCTTGTTTAATTAACTAATTAATTAGGAAGATCCACTCACCTCTGAGACACGATCGTCGCCTTTGAATGCGAACTTGACATCAGCAGCCTTCCTCTCCTTCTCCTAAATTGCAATCCACAACGCTCTCAGACTTTTCTCCAATGAAGATGATATAATAATAAGGGTCGTTGGTTCTCTATATATAAAGGAAAGATGGGAATTCTAATTACTTTCAAACTTTCTATTTAGAGTTGTTTTACAACTCCCTTCTTTCCCAATCTCTCTCACGTGGGAATCTGCTAAAAGTTCAGGACTTCTACTTCCATTATAACTTGAGCCAAGCTATAATTAAAATACTACATGCGCCAGACCAATCCTAGGCCCAAGTACTCAGGATATTATAGTTAACCCATGGTTGACTCCACGGTTAGCCGTGGATGAGTCACGGTTGACCCCACGGTCGCCCTGTGGCCACGGTTGACCCCACGGTCGATCATGAACACAGGGCCTGTTTTGCTTGGTCTCAGGTTTGAAAATTTTCCCTGATAGACTATTCTATGGTTAGCTTCATGGTGACCTCATAGTCAACCGTGAAGTGTTCCAACGGTTGACCATGATACTCTTCGCGGTTGACCGCGAAGCTATAGAATATGAAACTCAATTTTGAGTTTCTCTGTTATAGGTTCTATAATCTGATATGACTTCTATAAGGACGACTGGCGGCGAAACTAAGGAGTTTCCTATCACGATTGGTCTATACCAAGGCTCAGCGTTAAGCCCGTACTTGTTTGCCCTAGTTATGGATGATATTACAAGACATATTTTGGATGAGGTGCCGTGGTGTATGCTATTTGCAGATGACATTGTTTTAGTGGATGAGACGGGAGAAGGAGTGAATGCTAAACTAGAATTGTGGCAGAAAACATTAGAGACAAAAGGGTTTAGGCTAAGTCAATGCAAAACGGAATATATGGAATGCAAGTTTAGTCAAAGTAGGACACCTGGTAACATAGAAGTAAGTTTAGGCACACAAAAGATTGTAGAGAAAGAAAACTTTAGGTACCTTGGATCTATGGTGCAACAGGATGGAGGGATTGATACTGATGTAAGTCACAGGATTCAGGCTGGGTGGACCAAATGGAGGAGTGCTTCGGGGGTCTTGTGTGATCGGAAAACAACCCTCAAGGTTAAATGAAAGTATTATAAGGTGGCGGTACGACCAGCGTTGTTATATGGATCAGAGTGTTGGGCTAATAAAGCATAATCATGTCAAGAAGATGGAAGTTGCGGAGATGAGAATGCTAAGATGGATGTGCGGGATCACAAGCAGAGATAGGATTAGGAATGAGGAGATTAGGGGCAAAGTAGGAATAGCACCAATTGGAAATAAAAGGAGAGAAAATCGACTGAGATGGTTCGGCCATGTTAGAAGGCATCCAACGGAGGCACCTGTTAAAAGGTGTGAAAGCATGGAGATTGCCAGGAGTAGGAGAGGGAGAGGGAGACCCAAGAGAAGTTGGAAAGAAACTATTAAACATGACCTTGCCTACATGGATCTAATAGAGGACATGGCCCTAAACAGATTTGATTGGCGTCGTCAAATCCATATAGCCGACCCCACCTAGTGGGAAAAGGCTTGGTTTGGTTAGGTTCTATAATCTGAGGCCTTCCATTTTATGCTTCATATACGATTAAATTACTGATATGAAACTAGAAAAACATGTTTAAATCACCATTTAAAACATGTAAACACGAAGCAATAATTAGTAAAACATCATTGTGATTTTCTTATGTAGAAAGGTCCTAATGAAGTAATAATCAACCTCTATATGCTTTGTCTGTTCATGAAAGACAAGGATAGTAGTAATCTGTATTGTACTAGTGTTGTCAGCATGTAAAGGAGTAGGTGTGCAAAGGAAAACACGAGAATCAGTCAATAATCTCTAAAGCCAAACAATCTCACTAGTGGCAGAAGACATTGCACGATACTCTGCTTCACAAGAAGACTTAGAAATTGTCTTCTGTTTCTTTTTGTCTTTTGTTTCTTACTTTCCCATGAAATGAGAGGCGATCGTAAACACATACACCAGCATGTAGTGGATCGTCTAGTATCTGGGCAGCTTGCCCAATTTGTATCAACATAAACATTAAGTTGAAGCGGAGAATGGGAGGAGTAAAGGAGGCCTCTGTCAACTGTTCCTCGAAGATACCAAATGCTACAATGTATGACAGTGAGATGAGGACAGCGAGGATCAGATACAAATTGTCCGACTAGTTGTACAGCATGAGCAATGTCAGGTCTGGTCATAGTAAGATGGATAAGATTCCCAACCAAATGCCGGTACATAGTAGCATCCCGAAGTAGAGATCCTTTGGAGTGGTTGTATTTAACATTCAATTCCTACGGTGTTTTAGCAGTCTTTTATCAGTCAAATGAGCCATGGTGATTATGCCCTCAGAATATTTCTTTTGATGCAAAAATATGCCATCCAAGGATCTGGAAAATTGAAGCCCAAGAAAAATATGAAAAATCGTCATTAGATAGGCTTTGAAAGCAGTCATTATTCCCTGTGATGATGATATCATCAACATACAATAGTAGTATAGTTGTTCCATGAGGTGTCCATAGGAGAAAGATGGATCATCACTACTCTGACTGCATTTGTTCTGGAGAACTGAACAAAATTTTTGAAACCATGCCCTGGGATCCTATTTCAAACCATATGGTGACTTTCGTAATCGACAAACAGATCTAGTAGTAGAGTACCCAAGTGGAGGCTTCATATAAAATGTTTCTTCAAGATCTCCATGAAGACATGCATTCTTTACATCTATTTGATAAAGAGGCCAATTTCGGGATGCAACCACTGCAACCAAGGTTCTAATTGTGGTCAGTTTTCCTACAGGAGCAAACGTCTCATTGTAATCTATCCTATATTCTTGTTCGTACCCTTATGCCACTATGTATTTGCTTCCAATGATTGATACACTAGAGGGAGGAGAAACAAAGTCCCATATCCTCAGTCATTGCATCTTGCCAATTAGGATTTGCATTGGCTTCCTTATAGGAGTTGGGAAGAGGAATAGATTCCATTGCTACGAGAGTACATTGATTTGGACGTTTGGAGACCCGAGTGGATCTTCTTAATGGCGCGCTTTGTGCAATCTCTTGTGCTGGACCAGGTAACTGAGAGGAAATAGAGGGGGGCGCAGGTACAAGAACAGGATGATGAGAATATATATATGTATGATGGTGGGGTGGGTGGGTGGTTGGTTTGGAGAGGAAGTTGTTGATGGAAAGTGAGGGAGGAATGGAATCTTAGAGAGAATAGGTAATGAAGAAGATGAATAGAATGACACATGCTCAAGAAAATATTAGATGCCCTAGAGATGCAAATTCTTTTGGAAGCAGGATCATAGCACATGTAGCCCTTTTGTTGATCACTATATCCTAAAAGCACGCACTTGGCTGCATGAGTGGAAAGCTTGATTATTTCAATTTGGGTCAAATGAACAAAACAAAGACAACCAAAGACCCATAATGCGTTGCAGTTAGGGAAAGGTTTAAACAAATGATTATAAGGTGTTTTCCCTGATAATATCCTTGATGGTAAATGATTGATTAGATGGCCAGCCGTGTGAGCAGCCTCACACCAAAAGGTATTAGGAACATGCTGTAGAAGATAATGTGGCTTAGGGGCCCAGCCACATTATCTTCTACACATGCAAGTCTAGGAGTAGGGTCGTGGACTGTTTCTATGATATACCGATTTGTTTATTCAGCAATACCGTTTTGTTCAGGTGGACAGGTCCGTTGATGGTCAATCCCCTTGGCTTGAAGCAAGGACTGAAAGGTATTGGACATGCGAAGTACACGAATTCCTTTATCAAATTGTGTGGAACTATAGTTGTAAAATATTTAAAAAACATGTGCAGCTTCATTTAGATCTAAGAAAGTAAATGTAAAGCAGGGATATTTATCAATAAAGATAATATAAAACTTGAAACAACATCTACTCAATACAGATGCGTGTCCCCAAATATCCGAGTGAATTAAGTGAAATGGAGCCGCGGCATGTGATGTGCTTAAAGGAAATGGTAATTTTGTGCTTTTTTCAGAACAACATGCCAAACATTTATCCAAAGAAAATTTGCAGCTGTTATTAGAAATAAAATCTTGTCTACATATGGATAACAATAAATCATTATTCAAATGCCCCAATCTTCGATGCCAGAGCATTAGAGTTTTATTATTCAGATCAGAACTTGCAAGAAATGAAACAGACCATGAGGTATCAAGTATGAAGAGCCGCCTAATAACCAATAACACCAAAAGCTCTAGCTGTTAGTGAATGGCATAACGATTTATATCAACATCCCCCCTCAGACGAGAAGCATTTTGAATTCGAAACCCTACAGACAAATGGAGGTAGCATGCCTCCCAGGGGTTTCAAACTCATGACGTCTTCCTCTGATACCATGTTAACCTCTGAGAGAGAGAGAGGTGGGAATTTTCTGCTTTTATATTTTTTACATTATTTTTACATTTTCCATAAGCTGGATTTTACATACTATTAGTGTACAATGAAAGCTAATAATATGCTAACAGGAAATCATCCTACTCATCATCTAGTCATCAAAGATTACTACACTACAATAATATTACAATGCTCATAGTGGATATGGTGTCCACAGGAGCACAAGCATCTCTGATCTTCATGCTGAATGCCAAAAGTCAGTTCTCAAGATTATTTACATATAGAGCCATTGGAGTCGTTATTGTGGCCACATAGTGATTTCTTTTTCTCTCTCATTTTTTTTTGGGTGATGTCAACTTAGTGATTACTTGAAGACCATTGATTTTGGACCTGGAAACCAATGCTTCAAAAACTGGACCAGATGTTTAACCTGTGAGGGATAAGGCTCGGTGAAACCTGATTTAATTGGTGGTTCATTCCGGTCGACTGTGACATCGGCATGACATCATAGTTATATTTTAAGTAGTTTAAAAATAATAACATATTTTTGAAAGTAAAGATATCATCCTAGAAATGTAGAGAATTCTGAGGATGATGATTCAATTTTCATAGAAAAATACTGAAAAAGTTAACATTTTTTAGTTTTTAAAATGAAACTAATAACAAGTTTAAATTTACATCTAGTTTTGGTTTTGGTTGAACCTAATGGCAGCATGCACAAGTTCTGGTTTAACCAGGTCAGACAGGCTGGTCTGGTCTGATTTTCAAATTACTCCTTAGAAACAGAAGCAGAATAGATACAAGGAATAAATCAGAAAAATAAATTAACAAATAAAATGTGAATATGTCTATTTGTACTTGGAACAATATTCATCAAAGGAATTAAGGAATTTTGTCATTCTCAATGCCCTCCATTCGTCATTATTAAATGGTAGATCCCTACATAAAAACCCGTCACTGGATTCATAATTTCTCGTACTATCAGGATAATAATCACTTCCTATTTGAATGCAAGACTCTACCAGCTCCCTAGAGTTGCGCAGTGACTCCTATCACAACTAAGAGAAATGATTTGATCCACTGGACCTTATGATAATGTCAAGTCAAATCCATGCATATGGAACTCTCCTCTAATCGTATCAAACTCTTGGATCTCAACCTACGAACATGATAGGTGATGAAACTAGAAGCTTAAAGACTCCCACTAAAAGCTGCAAGAAAAGATCTATGAAAACTACTACCTTATGACTAGGTGCAGCCCATTAGGGTGCTCAAATTCTATAGTCAGAGGCCTGGGCCAGCCCCAACCCAAATCCCTCTTCAGGTCCGGAAGAGCCAGGCCCATCAGCAGCCAGCCCATTGAGTCAAAATAGCTGAAATCGACTCTCACGTATAACCTAATAGGCAGCAGTGAGTTTCTGATTTCATCTTCTGTGTGTGGTATCAGGTTTCCGAATATGGATAGCAGCATATTACAGGTTTAGATCTAGTTTTTTGGATAGCTATGGAAGATGAAGATTAGAAGTAGGATTCCCAGTTTTTATATATTAATCGACCATTGCAAAAGGATTCGGTCATTATATATAAATATGGTGAGAGTTTTGTTTTTCTTTTCAACTTTCAGTTACTTATCTCTCCCCTGGTTCACACGAAGGGAATTTTATCTTTAGGGCTCAATTTTCAGAATCGAGTGCTGAAATGAGCCAACTTCTGGTTCTCTGGTTGGTGGTTTGCATGGAATTTCAGAGAAATTGGGAGATTAGACTTAGGAGTGGATCGTGACTGGAACTAAGCAAGATCTGGGTATTTCTTGACCTAAATCCAGATGAGATCTGGCCATTCGAGCATCAGATAAAACCAGCCTTTGACCTTGCCACTTCAATTTCAACCTGTTATAAAGCAGATGAGTTCTGAGTTTTGTTGTTTTGGAATCCTGATTACATTTGCAAAATATCAGCATACATGCAATATCCTGGAACACGACAACTACTTGAATTCCATAAAATCTTGAAATCTGTATTCAGGTTGCACATACTGGGATCTTTATAGTTGTCCCTTGTTTTAATCGTATTAGCAAAATGTCTGGCAACTTAGAAAGGTCTGCCCTTCTGAGATTGAATTAAAGTCGTAGGTATGAAAACAAGTTCAGATTCTATCAGTGTATCCTCTAGAAAATCATGCCACCCAAGTCAGCCCTTTGGATTGACTCCTACCAATGGTTCAAAATGTATATCACACTATGGAATAGAATGTGGGATAAATCTTAACGTAATGTGACGATGCTCGTCAGAATATGGAATGGGTTTTAGAGGATGGACAACCTAGGCTATGGCGTGGCTCAACCCTTGCAACAGGCTGCAAAACCTGGAGCCTAATCTCACAATTGAGTCCTGACGCAGTGAGAGACAGGAGACCAGATCTGTAATCTGAAAATTGGATGAGATCATTAGCCACCATAAGACAGCTGAAATCATGAATTGTAAAATGTGAAATAGTAAGATCAATTAACTTGTATTTGTATATATAATTGAAGCTTATCCCACCTAATGGTACAGTGTCTTTTTATTGATACTAAACTTCTTTTGGCTTTGGGAAGTTGCTAATGGGAAACTTTGATATCCTTTAGGGCCAGTTTGGCACTTTACTTTTAAAATCAAGTGGAGTGAAGTGAAATAAAAAGTATGAATAAAAAATATAGTGAGTTATGATGGTATTTTATTTTTAGTTGTTGGGGATAGAATATTGTTGACTTTTGGTATGGGAAATGGAGCTTTTTGTCTTTTAGTGAGTAATTGTTGTTGCTTTTTGACTTTTTGTTGGAAAAGTTGGAGAGAGTATGAATAAAATATAAGTGACTTTTTGACATTACTCTACTTGACTTTACAAGTAGAAATACCATTATGGAGGAGAGATGCCTAACCAACGCAGTACTAATGTGGTTGAATTCTCCTTTAACTTCTGTGTTAGTTTAAAACCAGGACTTAATCCTTTTTATGATTGCTTCATATAAGTTGAAAGATATTATTGAGCTTAAAATATCTTAGACAAATTTTGAGAAGAAAACAAAAGAAACAAAAGAGGAAGAAAATCCAATTCCATTTATTACAATTCTATAGAAACACAGTAGATTTTATTTGTAAGATTCACTATGAAAGATCGCAAGGCTTGTAAAAGAAAGGACTCAAGGATAAGATTCAAATAGGTTTGCTTAAGTTCTGGTTCAAATCATAGGCTGACTATTACTGTGATGTTCAACTTATAGGTGGACTATTACTGCAGTGTACTGTTTCTAACCATTCAATCTACAGGCACTTTTTTTTTTGGACCATTCTTCAAAATTTATCTTGACAATAAAAAATGGATGATGGATTGGATGGTCATGAAATTCCAACTGGCGGTATTTTATGGTTATGGCTCATTCATGCAGTGAACAAATAAATGGATGGGCCTGATCCATCACCAAAGGTCACCAAGCAAGCAGCTGCAGGTTGACTACCATTTGGTTAATAGCACTGAACACACACCTGGCTCCTTACAACGTTGGTCTTGCATTGAAAAAGAATAACTTGGCTTCATATGTTGTACCTTTTAATCTAATTTTTCTTATTGCATTCTCAGGCACAGATAAGGCAGCAAGGTGATGATGTGACCGTCCATCTTGACATGATCATCGGCTTTGGAAGTTGGGATTTTTCTCCACTGGATCTTGAAAATCCATTCCCTAACAACGAAGGTTCTGTCCACCTATGGCATGGGGATCAAGACTTGATAGTACCTGTATCACTACAACGTTATATTGCTGAAAAGCTGCCTTGGATTCACTATCATGAGGTTCCAGCTGCTGGTCATTTGCTCGCATATGGCAATGGCTACAGTGATGCTATAATTAAGGCACTTTTATTGGGAGAGAAGTAAGCCTTTTAGACCTAGCTGTTATCGATGGTCTGTTGGGTTATTGTTGCCTATTTCACTTTTTCAATCTTACTGCTGTTGGCCTTCAAATTTATAAGCTTCTTAATTATCTTTGTGTGATAAGGTTTGTTTCAGCTTTTGTAACTTCTATAGGCTAATTTATTGATGTACAATTCAAGGTGAGAGTGACCGAAATTGTTTTTTTTTTTTTATTCCCTCAATTGAAAGTTTTGGAGCACTTGAATTTACTTAGGAATTGGCGTCTAGAAGATGCTGTTTTACAGCCAAAATGGCTGCAAGCTGCTCGAGTCAGCTTAATTGGGGCTTGGCTTGGGTTGTTTATGGCAAATCCTGAAAAAAAAATGTGCTAAAAAAGAAATATTTTTGCCTCGTGATTGTTTTGGGTAGTGGGGCTACCTAATGATCAGTTTAACCCGAGTCAGACTCACTGTCCCTATGAATTTGCACTCGCCCCGTTTTCATACTGATCTGACCATTTTGCGCGGCTGTAGATCAGTTGGTTAGTAGTGACATCAAATGAAACTAAACCCACTATACTTGGAAGCCCTCAGATTAAGGACTAATGCACATGTTTGTGGCCCAACCTTGTCCACGTCATGACTCCGTCTCCTCTACCATCTACGATTGATTATTCAACTAATCTGACTCAATGGAAGCATCCGCTTCTTCTTCTTCTTTTTTTAAGGTAAGTGTTCACACCCGCCTACCCACTCTCACAAGTCCTTCATCATCAGTGCTACACATTCCAAGGGACTGATTGATCCCTGGTTGTTTCTGTGGAAGGAAGGTGTCTCATCGACTGAGCTGCCAGCATCCATTTTTGTAATCGGTTTTTGCCCGCGAATACAGGCAGCCCACCCATTTTTCTAATACAAGTGCTTGAGCTTACAGGAGCAAACCTAACACAAAATATATATCTACCTACTCTAAATTCTTATATATATAATATTTATAGAGGTATTTTCAAGTGAATACGTGCTCATTTAGCCTTTCTGTTCACTTAAAAATGCCTTTCTCTAGGTTGGGAACAGTTTTATGATCAATCTAACCAATCAGACTCACTGCCCTGTGAAGTTGCACTCGCCTGATTTAAGATTGAGCTGGACCATCACATACTTGGATGAAAATCATCATCATCATCGTTGAAGCCTTATTCGGGCTATATTGGAACTAGTTACATGAATTTTATTTGTTGGATTGAATTGTATACATAAAAAAATCTATAAACCTTTAAACTTTGAAGCCATCAAATTAAGAATTAATCCCCATCTCAATGTCCTACCTTTATACATGTCAATCCCATCCATCCCCTCTGCTTTCTATGACTCTTATTCAATCAGTTGGACCTCATAGAAGTAGCAATTTTTGGCTATATTCTTTCCTAGGCATAAGGCCTACATAAGCAGCTGTTTTCTAAGATATATCCATGGGCTTAAAGGACTCTTATCATCATCATCATCATCAAGCCCTGTCTTGAAGCGATATGAACTTTGTTTTGCCATTTTAATCTATATTGAGCCAAATCTTTGGATAGGTTGCAGTTTCAAATCTATCCTTACTAGTCAATGCCTTTTTTGATTTGATGTTTCTCAATTGTCGCACATAGGTAGGTTACGGGGAATCCTTTCAATCATTGAACGTCCCATGATGATCATGCTTCCGAAGTGGGCATAAAAAAAAATAAAAATAAAACTTCAGTCTACCAGTGAGAAATAATGATGGGTAAGTGTTAAATTTGGGCTTGTGACAATGCATGGGGTAGCATGGGATAATTACATCATTGGTGGGAAAGGTGGTCTCATTCATGTAAAATATCAACCCCATCAGATCATTCTAACCTTGTGATCTCTTGCCATCATTTTTTTTTTAATTTCTAATTTTTTTATTTCAATCCCAAAGAGAGTAGCAATTGGATGATTGTCAAATTTGGACGTGTGACAATTCAAAAGGAAAGAAAGAAAAAAAAGGAGAGAAGGAGGGGGGTTTCCTTTTTTAGTTTCTAATTTTTTTTATTTCAATCCCAAAGTGAGTAGCAATTGGATGACTGTCAAATTTGGGCTTGTGGCAATTCAAAAAGAAAGAAAGAAGAAAAGGAGAGAAGGAGGGGTGGATTTCCTTCACAACCCTTCTGCCCCCACCTCCAGGTTTAAGCCTGCACTAATGCATTGGTACTGGGCCAAGCCCCCTGGTGGGCCCCACAGGGTTCTTGCCCACGACCTGCATGGGCGACATCAACCAGAAGTCGAACAGGAGATCACAACAATAAATGCATACACAACCGCAATAAATATATTTAAAACATACTAAATTACTAAATTAAAGTTGAGTTGTAATTTTTCAAAACAAAACTTGGTGTTAATGTGAGAAGAGAATCGCACATACATTTTCTGATGAGCAAACTCTTCACATTGCTAGCCACCTAATTTGACGACCTATATGAATGAGGGCCACATAAAACCCTCACCATCACTATCACAATCCTGGTATCGGCATGCTATATGAGCTCCAATTGATCTTACATTTGCCATGCGTTGTCAATCCAAGCTCAAGCTTGGTTTGGAATCAAGCCTCACCTTAGCTTCTGTTTCTTGAGTTCCCTTATATATTTATTGAGTAGAAGAAGTTAAAACCTCAAAAGATGGTTTTTGTTGTTTGCAAGCCAGGAGAAACATGATTCACAGATATGTTTGAAGTTTTATAGACCCGCATTTATTACCTAGTGGGCTAATAAGATCATTCCTATCAAATTTAGGGGCCCACTCCAAGATATCAGGCAGAACCCTCTATAAATAAGAGGACATTCCATAACAAATGTATGCGTACACACCCTCTCTTGAGCTGTTACTCTGCCTCTTCTCTCCCTCTTCCTCCTCTGTTTAGTTCATACACTAACTTAGGCATCGGAGAGCCTTGTGCCACTCAGGCCAGAGTCCTCTGACCGTTTGTTCCTCCCCTTTCAGGCTTAAAGGCAGCTAACCTTCATCATATGTTTGGATAAGTCCTACCAGGCACCCCGTAATCTTGTGAGTTATAGTTTTTGCACTTACAATTGGCGCCGTCTGTAGGGAAGTGTCGCGACCCCAGACCGGGTTAGGGAATCCAAATCCGGGATCGGGACTAATGATGCCGCGCCACGTGCATCTCTTTGGCTAACCCGCACACGGAATTAAGAAAATATTTATCCGTGCACGTGATTTCCCACAGGGTTCCACGGTGAGGATTATCCATACATATCGTCTCACATATAATCATATCAAACATGTATTCGAGATTGTGGAAGCGTGTAGCAAATCATATTAATGCTGTTCCATTCCATAAATAAGACTGATTCATAATTGACACGACAAGATAACAGAATGAGCAATGATCATAAGCATATTTCCCAAAAGTAAAGTTAGTTGTATATACAAAAGATCAGTTGATTAATTTCCCCAAAATAATGGTCAACAAAGACCATACAACCAATAAAACCCAAAAGATGATATCACGAGTTCCCAAAATGTGTCGATCTCAAGGCTAGGCCGAATGTCTACATGACATCGTCAGCTTGCCACTCGATTACGCGCTGCGGTTCACCGACCGCCTCCTCAGGCTCCTCCTCGATGGCAATAAGTTTGGGACCTGAGTACCAAAATAAATGGATCAGAACGACGGTCTGGCAGGTGGGCGAAAAGATATAGCAATAACAAAACAATGATACTTTGCAGGGGTTTAGAAAAACCTGTGTATAAATAATGAATTTCATAAAAGATAATGCATCATTTATTAAATAACGACATGAACGATATAAAACAATAGAGGTACCAAGAATAAGGGACTGTCAAGATGGCAACCACACAAAGCTACATCCTCTCTCACTAAAGTGAAGAGAGCGCATACCCTACAGGATCATTGACCTCAGTCACACAAGGTGAGGAGGGACAACGATAAAATACTATAATATACATATATATATACTCTGCGGGACCACGGTAGCGAACCGGGTAAAAACTCTGCAGATTCCAGACTGCGGCTGATTATCAGGAGGGGAAGGATCTCCAAGTCGATGGATCAGATCGACAAGGTTGTCCAAGCTCAGTGGTGCCGACTCATAGGTTAAATACGAGAAATCAAATCAAATGCATAGTAAAGGAACGGGGTGCCAATAGGCACAAATACATATTCACATCAGGTTGACGCATACAGGTTAGCAAAAGCTAAACACATCACTTCTAATATTCTCGGGACAGTCTAGTCATATCACATGGGTTTCAAATTCCAAATAAGAGTTTGGTTGAAAATCGAGTACGAATGGTTTCTCATATATTTTCAGGCTAGATAATGAGGTTCTCAGAATTGAGTCAGTGTGAATAGGGTCCCGTATGTCGGTCATGATATAAATTGGTACTCTTTAGGAATTAGTGACATTCCGAGTCCTTATGCATATTGACCAATCTAGAAATCCTCACCGAATCTCCATGATGAGGTTTCTCCTTCCTCTGGACTTCATACAACGGCTTACAAGTCCTTACATAGCATTGGGGCTCCAAATAATACCTCCCCACTACATCACATCACAATTTACCCAAACCTTTCATGGGCTTCTATGCATCATTACAGGTCCAATGGCTTCAAATAAGAAGAAAAGGGATTGGGCTGAATTGGACTTGAATATGGGCTTGAAGTGAGTCTGGAGAACGGTCCAACAATCCCCTTTTTACATCTCTTCTCATTTCAGTCCGATCGATCGGACTCATTGGCCGATCGATCGGACCTGAAATGCTCTCAGTTATTCACAGTCTGATCATCGGACCTGAAATGCCCACAGTCCGATCGATCGGATAACAGCGAATCTCAGCCTAATTGGTTGGATCCCTCTTTTGTCCAATCCTTATCCATTTCCTTTCTTTCCCCTTCTTCCAAACACAACTCCATGAGTATTTAGGCCCTTTCTTGACCTCTCAACTCATTAAATCATCATTCAATAATCATTAGAATCAAACTCTTAAGCATGTTAAACCATTAAAACTATCAATGAAGATAAATCAAAGTTTTGCGTAAAACATGATAGACACATAAGAATCGTTTCATCCACTTGCCTTAGGTCCAATGGTAAGAAAATCAAGCCACTAACACCTCTCCAAGCCAAGACACCAAATCTACACAAAACCCCCAAATACAAACCCTAAAACCATCAAAACCAAACAATAGAAGGAGAAAGTTTGTAATAGCCAAGATTTAGTCTCTCTAGGGCTAGGAGAGTATGAATCTAGAAGATTGGAAGGATCACTTACCCAAAAGTGTTTCAAATAGGTAGAGAGAGCTCACAAGAAGCTCCAATGGTGAAGAATGTCTTCACAAATGATACCAATAGAAAGTCCTTGAGGTGAGGAAGATGATCAAGAAGTCCATTCCTTGATTGAGAAAAGCTCTTGAGTTGATTAATGAGAAAGGAAGCAAGAGGAACAAGGGAGAAACCCTAGGGCTGGAACTTCCTCTTCTCCAAGGGTTTAGCAAGAAGGGAGAAAAATGAAGAAGAAAGCTCTCCTTATATAGCAAGGGGGGATGGGGCCCATAACTTAAAAGACTTCTCGGGCTAAAAACATGGCTTTCGGGGCTTCAAACGGATTCGACGAAGAAGATAAAGTTGATCGACGAAATTTCTAGTTTCCAAAAAAGTATATATTTTGCATGTTTTGGTGATATTGAAATTGGTGTCCAGATTTTGGGTAAAAAGACTATTTTGCCCTTGAATTGCGAAAAGTCGGGTTTAGGGCTCTCGAATGGGAACGATGTCAACATGAAAGTTGTAGGGATTAATAAGATAAGTCAAATGGGGCTAAAACACAATTTTTAAAAATCATTGGTAAACCCCAAGTCTCACACGATTCGTAGCAAGAACCCCCAAAGGGTCCCACAAAAAAAAGGCTCTCCAAATTCCCCAAAGCTATTATAAAAGCTATTCTAATCCCAAACTTAACCAAAACCTGCTAAACACACTTAAAGCTAACGCACAACTTAATTAACTCTAATCGAGGTCTCTCGGGTCGGGGTCTTACATCCTCCACCCCTTAGGACATTTGGTCCTCCAAATGGAAATTAAAACTCACCTCCGGTAGGAGATGTGGGTACTTCTTCTGAACTTGATCCCGTAATCCCCATGTTGCTTCTTCCGGCCCATGATTCTCCCAAAGCACTTTGACCCACTGAATAGTCCGAGTTCTCAACTCTTGTTCCTTGGTGTCAATAATCTGTTTAGGCTTCTCAACATAAGTCGCATCTTCTCGGATTTCCAACGGTTCATAACGGAGTATGTGTAGTCTGTCGGGAACGTACTTTTTCAACATAGACACATGGAAAACATTGTGTATGCCAGAGAGTTCGGGTGGTAAGGCTAATCTGTAAGCCACATCACCAATCTCACTCACAATGTCATACGGTCCAATGTACCTCCGAGATAGCTTGCCCTTCTGTCCAAACCTCAAAGTTCCACGAGTAGGTGACACTTTCAAGAAAACCTTATCTCCCTCTTTGAACTGTAAATCCCTTCTGCGAGAATCTGCATAGCTCTTCTGCCTACTCTGAGCCACTTTCAGACGTTCTTGGATCAACTTGACCTTGTCACTTGTCTCACTAACGATAGTCGGACCATGGAAACTGCGAGTGCCAACTTCTTCCTAACAAACAGGTGTCCTACACCTTCTGCCATACAAAGCCTCAAAAGGTGCCATTCCGATACTCGAGTGGAAACTGTTGTTGTAAGCGAACTCACACAATGGTAAGGCTTCATCCCACTGACACACATAAGCTCAGAGCATATCCTCAAGTGTCTGTATTGTCCTCTCTGACTGACCATCAGTCTGTGGGTGATAGGCTGTGCTGAACTGTAACTTCGTACCCATAGACTCATGCAGTGTCTTCCAAAATCTTGAGACAAATATGCTGTATCTATCGGATGTGATGGAAACTGGTTGTCCATGTCGACTGACGATCTCTGTGACAAACAACTGTGCCAAAAGTAACATATGCATCTTCTTCCCGGTCTTCATCGGTAGGAAATGAGCTGACTTGGTGAGACGATCCACTATAACCCAAATAGCATCGTTGCCCTTGCTAGTCTTCGGTAATCCCGAGATAAAATCCATGCTAATGTGCTCCCATTTCCACTCTGGAATCTCTAATGGCCGTAGTAACCCTAGAGGCTTCTGATGTTCTGCCTTGATCAACTGACATGTCATACATCTAGAGACAAAAGCTGCTATCTCTCTTTTCATGTTATTCCACCAAAATCTGCCCTTCAAGTTTTGGTACATCTTCGTACTGCCCGGATGTGTGGAATACTTGGTATTGTGAGCTTCTGTCATGATATCATTCCTCAAGTCCTCCAAGTTGGGCACACATAGACGATCTCGGTAGTACAAAACTCCATATACAACACGAAAATCTGGACGATCTCCTATATGCTCAAAAATCTGGAGACCCGAGTGGGTGGAGCCTCTGTGATGAACGACTTCCTAGTAGTAGACGCCCCCTCCCCCTACAATGTTATTATGGGTAGGACTTGGCTCCACAATGTGGAAGCAGTTCCCTCCACTTTCCACCAAAAGCTGAAGTTCTTGCTTGAGAACAAGGAGGGCGAGATGGAAGTGATCACTGTGGATGGGGATCAGCAACTCGCCAAGCAGTGCATGATGGCCATAGTTCCTGGGGAAAAAGAGCCGGGAGAAGTTATATGGCAGAGCTCGAAAGGGAGCTGGACGAAATTGGCCGGGACCCTGAGAAGAAGAGCATCGAGGATCTAGCCGAAATCAAGATCGATCCACTCGACCCAGACAGGTTCTTCCTGCTCGGTAGCCAGCTTGCCGACCCCGAGAGGACCGAGCTCTCGAAATTCTTGATGCAGAACAGATATGTCTTCGCCTGGACTTCGAGCGAAATGCCTGGGATCGACCTTGAAGTTATGTGCCACAAGCTGAACGTAGATCCCAACCACAAGCCCGTGATGCAAAAGGCCCGCAGAACAGGTTTGCCGCAGACAGAAGCCGTGGTCGAAGAGGTCGACAGGTTGCTAGAGGCTGAAGCGATCAGGAAAGGTCCAGTACCCGGTCTGGTTAGCAAATACAGTGGTCGTCAAGAAGAAAACCGGCAAATGGAGAGTGTGCGTCGATTTCACCGACCTCAACAAAGCTTGCCCGAAAGATAGCTTCCCGCTTCCGAAAATTGATTAAATGATCGACGCCACTGCTGGCCACAATAGGATGAGCTTCCTTGATGCTTATCGAGGATACCACTAGATCCCGATGTTTGAGCCGGACGAGGAGAAGACTGCATTCATAACCCCCTGCGGCACTTATTGTTATAAGGTAATGCCCTTTGGATTAAAAAATGTGGGGGCAACCTACCAGCGTCTCGTCACGAAGATGTTTCAGGCTCAGTTCGGCAAAACTGTCGAAGTATACATTGATGACATGGTTGCCAAATCCAAGCAGTCTCACGACCATCTGGGGGACTTGGCTCCATTCTTCAGCATCCTCAGAGAGTTCAAGCTCAAGTTGAACGCCTCCAAATGCGCTTTCGGAAAATTCCTTGGAAGTCTAGTGACACGGAGGAGGATAGAAGCCAGTCCAAACCAGATCACGGCGATCTTGGGAATCCAGAGCCCGATGACTACAAAGGAGGTTCAAAAGCTAACTGGCATGGCCGCCGCACTCAATCGATTCATCAGCAGATCGTCAGATAAGTGCCGGCCTTTCTTTCAGCTTTTAAGGAAAAACTTAAAATTTCAATGGACTCCTGAGTGCGACCAAGCACTGCAAGCACTCAAAACCTATCTTTCTTCACCACCTTTGCTCTCTACCCAACTCAGGGGGAGACGTTATATTTGTATCTAGCGGTCTCGGATCACGCGACGAGCTCCGTCCTCGTCAGAGAGGACGACGAAACGCAAAATCCAATCTATTACACGAGCAAGATCCTCCTTGATGCCGAGACCAGATACCTTTTGCTTGAGAAGCTCACGCTGGCACTCGTCAGTGCCTCCCGCAAGCTCTCTCATTATTTTCAGTCCCACACCATTGTGGTTGTTACGGAGCACCCACTCCGGTCCATCTTAAAAAAAGATGACTTTTCAGGAAGAATCTCAAAGTGGGCGATCGAACTGGGGCAGTACGACATCCAATACCGACCTAGGACTGCGATCAAAGCCCAGATTTTGGCAGATTTCATTGTTGAGTTCGTTTCTCCGAGCACGGCTTCAACCCAGCCCGGTACCGAACTGGGGGGCATAGGGCATGAGAACGAAGTCACCGAGGTCGACGAACTGTCTCGGAGCCAAGCCCTTAACTCGGCATGGAAAGTCTTCGTCGACGGCTCGTCTACTTCCAAGAGAGCTGGCGCGGGCATAGTCCTCCAATCGCCAGAAGGATTGGTCATAGAACAAGCTCTGATCTTGGACTTCAAAGCAACAAACAACGAAGCTGAGTACGAGGCTCTGATTGCAGGACTGAACAGCGCCCGAATCCTTGGAGCCCGGCAATTGGTGGTCTTCAGCGATTCACAATTGGTGACTAGTCAGCTAACTGGAGACTACCAAGCCCGGGACGACAGGATGGCGGCCTATCTAGCCCTCGTAAAGAAACTACTCACTCATTTCCAGACAGCCGAAGTCAGACAGATCTCCAGAGATACTAACACGCACGCTGATGCGGTCGCAAACCTGGCCTCCGCTGTCAAAGCAGGAAAGTAAAGAACCGTTGAGGTAGGATCGGTACCGAGATCAAGCATAGAGCTCCATTCATCTCGGCAGGTTCTATGCCTTGATCTTGGACCAAGCTGGATGAGCCCGATCATTTCCTACCTAAAAGATGATCAGCTCCCTGAAGATAAAAATGAGGCTCACCGGATCAGACTCAAGGCAGCTCGATTCTGGCTGTCTCCCGAAGGCAAGCTCTACAGAAAATCCTTCACCGGTCCCTACCTCCAATGCGTTCATCCGAGCAAGGTGGACGACTTTTTGTACGAAATTCATGAAGGGATCTGCGGAAGCCACATCGGAGGACGGTCACTGGCATACCGAGCTATCAGCCAAGGTTATTGGTGGCCGTATATGCAGAAGGACACGCAGATATACGCCAGGAAGTGTGAAAAGTTCCAAAAGTCCTCCCATTCCCTTCATCAGCCAGCGCAGGACCTGAGCCCCCTCTCTAGCCCGTGGCCCTTCCCCCAATAGGGGCTGGACATTGTGGGACCCTCCACCGGGCTCCAGGGAACAAAAGATGGCTGATAGTTGCCACGGACTATTTTACAAAATGGGTAGAAGCTGAACCGCTGTCTTCCATCACCGAGAGGGATTCCAAGAATTTCGTGTGGAAGAATATCATTACAAGGTTCGGCATCCCCAGGACTCTGATCTCGGACAACGGGACTCAGTTCGACTCCAATTTCTTTAGAAGCTTCTGTCAAAGGCATGGCATCAGGAACCACTACTCCACCTCGGCGTATCCACAGAGCAATGGTCAGGCTGAGATCTCTAACAAAGTATTGCTTGACGGCCTGAAAAAGCGACTAGACCGGGCAAAGGGAAGATGGGTAGAGGAGCTTCCTAGCGTTCTATGGGCATACAGGACAACCCCGAGGCGTTCTACTTCGGCAACACCTTTCTCTTTCGCCTATGGGATGGAAGCAATCATTCCCCTAGAGATTGGCCTCCCTACCCTGAGGTCAGAACTTGTTGATCAAGGCCGAAACGAGATGAACCTAGCAATGGAACTGGATCTGGCCGATGAGCGCCGAGAAGCAGCGGCCATACAACTGGCCGACTACCAACAACAGCTAGCCAGAGGGTACAATGAAAGAGTCAGGAGAGGAGTTTCTCGGTAGGAGAACTGGTCCTGAAGAAGACCCTCCCGGCTGACAGGGATCCAAATGAAGGCACACTAGCCCCGAACGGTATGGCCCATTCAGGGTGGTTTCTGTAGCAGGGCGATCTTCATACAAGCTCGAGGACTTGGAAGGCAAGCGGTTGTCGAGACCATGGAATGCAACCCACCTCAAAAAGTTCTTTTTCTAGAGATGTAATGAAAATTTCATGATCAATAAAAGCAGCCTTCGCCCTGTCATCAACTTGTACCATCATATCAAAGTTCGGCAGCAGGGGTTCATACACCCTGAGACTGACCTCGGGTTCATACACCCAGGCTTCTCAAGATTTTGGGTTCACGCACCCAGGGACTGATTTAGGGTTCATACACCCAGTCGCTCCTAAAACTTCGGGTTCATACACCTTGAGACTAACCTTGGGTTCATACACCCAGGCTTCTCAAAATTTTGGGTTCACGCACCCAGGGACTGACTTAGGGTTCATACACCCAGTCGCTCCTAAAACTTCGGGTTCATACACCCTGAGACTGACCTCGAGTTCATACACCCAGGCTTCTCAAAATTCTTGGTTCACGCACCCAGGGACTGACTTAGGGTTCATACACACAGTCGCTCCTAAAACTTCGGGTTCATACACCCTGAGAC
Source organism: Litsea cubeba (assembly GCA_012931725.1). Taxonomy (NCBI): domain Eukaryota; kingdom Viridiplantae; phylum Streptophyta; class Magnoliopsida; order Laurales; family Lauraceae; genus Litsea; species Litsea cubeba. The sequence continues at coordinate 49,639,168 of CM022952.1, forward strand.
TGACCTCGGGTTCATACACCCAGGCTTCTCAGAATTTTGGGTTCACGCACCAAGGGACTGACTTAGGGTTCATACACCCAGTCGCTCCTAAAACTTCGGGTTTGTACACCCTGAGACTGACCTCGGGTTCATACACCTAGGCTTCTCAGAATTTTTGGTTCATACACCCTGAGACTGACATCGGGCTCATACACCCAGGCTTCTCAAAATTTTGGGTTCATACACCCTGGGACCGACTTCGGGTTCATACACCCAATCGCTCCCAAAACTTTGGGGTCATATCCCCCCGAGACTGATCCCGGGGCCGGGCTCGCACAACCAAGTTCCTCAAACTTCTGGGTTCACTTCAGCCAATAGCAGTCTTTAAAGCACAGAGATGCAGAAAAGCAGTGCAAGTACAGAAAAAAGCAGTACAGAGATGCAGAAAAGCAGTGAAGTACAGGAAAAAGTAGCACAGAGATGCAGAAACAGAGAGTCCATTTGAGTTGAATCAAAACTCCATTTGTATTAATTATAATATCTTCATTACAAGAGTTGCAAAAAAACAAAGGAAAATACAATAAGGAGGCTCGCTGTCCTTTAAATAAAAAAGAGGAAAGATATAATAAGGAGGCTCGCTGTCCTCCAAAAACAAAAAAGAGAGAAAGAGGTTTCGGAAGCGCCACCATGGCACCAGGAGCTCTACAATACCCTATGGTTGGTTAGACCAAAATTTGCAAACAAGCTCCTGGTCCGTTGCAAATGCTTGGATTGCCACAGAACCAAGTTTGCAACCAACTCCCAACCACATCGGTAAGAGTTGACCTCCACGCAGCCACATAGGCGGGAGTTGATCGAGGACCCACGTTCAGAGAACGCATGGTCCATGGAGATCAGATTCAGAGAACGCGCAGACCATGACCACCAGGTACAGCTTCTCTCGGAGGAAGTTCTAAGCCGCAAGGGATCCATACGGAGCGACGAGTTCTGAGGCACTCCTGGGAAATAATATCACCGGAGCATCTGGCAAGGCGTTTGGCGCAAGCAGGCAGATCTCCATGCCCTTGCAACTCACAAGAGGCCACTGCTGTGAACCTCTCATTCTTCGCCGGCGCATCTTCCCCACTCAAGATAACGGTAGACACACAGCAGAGGAAGGTTTCTATTTATAGCAGGGGAGGAGGTTCGGATTCCAAGACCTCATCAATGAAACATGGCCTCCCATGCCTCGCGTGGGGCGCACGTTTCCTATGAGTTGACTAATCAATCTGATAGTGACAAGTGGAGCCATTTGCTCATTTCCTGCATCGATCGTACCGCTGTACTTATTGCTATTTACGAGCCTCAGAATGCAGGATACCAGGGTGGATAACTATGAAGACCGCTAGGTATCTTCTTTCCAACTCAGGCAGCTCTCATACCACAGCATTTAGCCGGACTCAAACGAAAAAAAGCCGGACTCAAAAGGAGAAGATATGAGACAACTCGACTGAATAACTTGGCTTTTCATTCAAAGGGAAAAAGGATTACAAGTGAGTCACTTTACATTTCAAAGGACAAAAAGGTTACAACTTGAAAGCAGGAAATACAGAGTATTAAAAAAAAAACTCCAGGGACTTCGGCGACTTGATCAGCATCCTCACTGTTTCTCTAGAGGGCCGGCGGTCTCAACAGCAGCTGCGACCGTCTCTGAAGCATCGCTCGCAGGAGGGAGAGATGGAGCACCGTCCAAAAGGGGGTCAGTAGAAGGCGCTTCGACCCGGGGACTCTCAGGCAGTGGGGCAAGACTCGGTTCAGGTTCTGGGCCTGAATATTTCGATAGGTTCTGATAGACCGGGTGATCTTCAGGAACCCCCGCCTCTTTCAATGCGGCCCGGCATCCCTCCTCGAACAGAATGGAGTTTATCTCCTCCACCTGTCTTTCATAGTTCTCCGTGGCCCGGTCCACCCCCTTCTGGAAGGCGGCATGGACTTCGGCCCGCAGCGAAGACTTGAGATCGGCACTCTCCTTCTGCAGCCGCTCCAGTTTGGCACGCTGAGCTGCCAGTTCGACACACTCCTTCTACAGCCGCTCCAGTTCGGCACGCTGAGCTGCCAGTTCGGCACACTCCTTCTGCAGCCGCTCCATTTCGGCATGCTGCCTCGATGTTTTGGCCGCCAACTCTTCCTTTTGTTTTGCTAGCTCGGTCTCCAGTTCGAATGACCTTTTCTTCTTCACCCGAATCTCCCCCCTCAGCTGGTGGGTCTTCGACGTAAGATCAGTGATGCTGGCCAGTGCCACATCCATTTGTGCATTCAGCTCGGTGTTGCTCCTCATTGAGTCCGCCAACTCCTTCCTGAGCTTCTCCCACTCGGACTCCAGTTAAGAAACCCTGGAGACGTTTTTGTCGCTCCTTTCTAACACCAGCTGGAGCCTCTGAACATTCTGCAAAAGGGAACGAATTAGACAAGAGCAGCTAGAACAAAATCCATCAGAGATGCACCAGGAATGCTTATTAGTAGAGCGGCCTGAATCGCTGAGGCCAGTAGCTTCTCGTTGTCGGATTTTGGGTGCTGCTCCATGTCGCGCGGGAGGGCGCAGGCTTTGGCGAGAGCCCCGATGACAAGAGGGTTCCCCAATACCCGGTCCTCCACATTCAGGGGCCTCCCGGGCTGAATCTCCTGCCTCGGCCTCCACATTGCTAGCATGACGGCATGAGACCCAGAGGCCGATCCAGATCCTTGCCCTGAAGGTCCCCTGATTTCACGGACCGTCTCGGCAGCAGCCCTGTTTGCTTGCGCAATCTTTTCAGGGGGAGCCTTACCTCTAGGAACGCGTGCAGGCGTCTTGCCCTTTAGGGCCTGTTCAACCCCCGAGTCCTTTTCCCCCGTTTTGGACTTCTTTCTGGGAGGAGATCCGTCCCTCGTACGCTCGGGGGAGCGTCTTCATTCTCCCTCGTTTGGGGCGATGACAAGTGCGGAGGTAACGGCGACACCCCCCGAGCCCGAAGCCACGCGGGCGCTGGCAGAGGAAGGCGCTGCGGAGGATGAAGACCTGCACCTGAATTTGGCCGCCAGATCCTTGGTTTTCAGCAAAGGCAAGTTGCCTTCCTTCCCCTCTCCTTGGCCGGATGAATAAGCCTCTATAACCTCTCTTAAGCTTGATGACCCCGAGTTGGAGGAGGCAGACGCCTCGGCACCGGATGCAACTCGGCTAGCAACCGGATCAGTCAGCAGAATACCCCCGGGCACGACCAAAGTGACAGAAGGGAAATCAGTCTGCAGCTCATCCCCCGGCGCTGCCTCGATCCTCTTGTAGTGACCGCGGTACCTCGGCGTATAGCTAGCAGCTTCCAGGCCGCCCTGTTCTTGTACCCGGTGTACTTTTCGACCTTTTTATGGTCGGCGACGTTCTTCTTACAACCGTCGTGCGCCGACGCTGCCTCTCTCGCAGTTCTGCACAATAAAAAAGGATATCAGTTCGGCAATTCAAAGGGTGGACGAAATAAGCAAAATGGAGGGACGATGTTTACTTGGGACGACCCCGAGATGGCGCGGGACCATGTGCGTCCTGTCCTCACCGGCGCGGAACTCCTAGTCCCCCAAGACGCAAAAGGGATCGTCTTCAGCGTTCTTGTTTGAATCCTCCAAGGCCGAAACGAAGCCCTTCGGGAGCTGTTTTACCCGGAGGTAGTAGCTGCCTCCCCCTGCCTTGCAGATGTCATATGCATCCTCAATGTCATGCACACCAAGGTTGATCCCTAAAACCTCGTTTAGCTTGGCTGTGCCCATAATAACGTTGTAGCTGTTGGGCATCAACTGACAGGGAGCAAGAGACCAAGCACTGAGGTAGGCCCTAAGCAGGGGGTGTAGGGGAAACCTAACCCCACCATCGATTACAGAAATCAAGGGGAACGGCATCCAGCCGCCGGACCAGCAGCGCAGGGCATGGTCGGAGGGAGTCGCCGGCCTGAGGCGCACCCCCTCTGGGATATTATACGTCCCCCTAAACCTAGCTATACCCTCAGATGTCTCTAACTGGAACCTAGGACTGGCCATTTCTACAACCTAGGAGAGGAGAGGCAAGAAGAGAACCTAGAAGGGAAAAACCCTAAAAAGACAGGGACTCGAGATGACTTACGGGAGAAGAAGAGCGAGCCATGGACGAGAATCAGCCTGGGCGTGCGATATCCTCGAAGTTTTGCAGTCGTCCTCGCCTGAAAACTTCTGGAAAGATCTTGAGAATGAAGACGAAGAGCAGAACGAAGATCAGAAGTGGAGATAAAGAAAATCAGGAGGGAAAATAAAAAAGGTAGAGCAGAAGAAGACGCCCCTATTTATAAGAAAAAAAGGAAGTTCTCCTTGGGCGCCATTCAGGAATTTGAAGAGGCAGCGTCGCGATTCGCGCCTGTCTCTTCAATTTGACGGCACAGTCAGTAATGTGGCGACGTGTGTCACTCCCAGCCCGTTTCCCGTGGTAGGCAAGGCGTGATATTAATTACCTTGAAGAGTCGGAACGGCGCTGAGTAATGATCAAACGTCTCCCATCGGACTCTCTAGCTTCCGACATCTAAAGGCTAGGGCCCCTCAGAAGTCATAAGCTAGGGGGCAATTGTGTGGAGAGATTTTTAAGGCATTAGGATTACACCACCATCGATAATAAACTGTTGTTTAAAGCGCACCCACGTGCCTGTCGGATGTGAATTTCGACCCCCCCCCCAAAAAAAAAGAAAGAAAGGGCATTTGCATTTTGCATGGGGAAATCTCTATTCATCTATACATGCTATTTAAATTTTACATAAAAAATGAGGATTCCGACTATCCTCAAAATCAATGGATCACGATCGCCAGCTACAGATACGGCCGTAACACCGTTCTTCGACAAAAGCCGAAGAAATGTAGGGAGAAAATAAGTGGGTGGGTTCTTTCTCTCGTCTAATGTGCTACCGGCAACACACGACGGTTGTCGTGTCACATTAATTTGGGTCTCTTTGGGTCTTTTTAATATAGGGTCAAATTAGGTTCATGAGTTAAAGTCCAAATAAAGGTTAATCCTCACACAGCATAATCATAATAAATCCAAGTAAAATAAAGTAACTAAAATAAAGAAAATAAATGGGGGGAGGTGCCAAATATTTAAGAAGAGGATTGGCCCCGTTCCCGGGTACCCCCTTCAGATCCCTTGGCAAAATAAAGTTTAAAGGCTGATTTTTAAAATCAAAATGATGATGCAGATGAGATTTTGACTTGTGATTTCTGTGTTTTTCGTGTGCGATACACGAGTGATGAAAAGCCGATGGGCCGTAATTGATTGGAGGTGGCCGATGGGCCAGTGTTTGTTTAAGGGTGGCCGATGGGCCGTGATTGTTTAAGGGTGGCCGATGGGCCGAAGTAAAAAGTGTGTGTGAAATCACTCATCTCATCTCGTCATTCTCATTTACTCAATTTTAGAAGTCAGTTCTTCATTTCCTTTTATCATTAAGTTCGATTAAATATCTGGCACCTGAGGTGGAGGAAGAAATAAAGGGAAAATCTTTTTGGGTTTATTTTGTTGGTTTTATAGTTTTTATGGATTTTTGATATGGGGTTAGAAGGGCCTAACTAGGGGATTTACTTGGATTTACGTAATTAATGCTTTATTACTGATCATCGGATTAACCTTAACCTAAGGTCCTAGACCGCCCACATCAGCTTTCCCGATTCCCTAACGGAACAGAAAGAGTGATAAAGTGAAGCCTAATGCTCTAAGCTACCTAACAAGGTAATCCAATTTAATCCTAGGGTGCAAATAGCCAAAGTTTGATAATTCCTACGCCTAAGCAGTTTGTTGGGTAAAATCTTAATTGATTTTATTTGTTGTGAGTTGTGGTTTTGATTGAGAGTGGTTTAGGGATGTTTTAAGGATCTGGTTAATGTGTTTTTCTATATTTTAAAGTTATGTTATTTTTAATTTAAATCAGAATTCTAAAAAGTAGTCGAAAATCACAATCCAAGATTAAAACAGGGTAGGCGCCCAGGGGGTGGAGCCTGTCCTGACAGTTTATGCTTTTCAGACTTTTCGATCTCTTTTCGGAATTCCGGGGGTTTTAAGGGCTAGGTTTTAATCTGAGAAATGCTTTAATGTCTCTGATGTTCTAATGTCAAAGTGATGCGGGTCTGGGTTTTGAAACAAAATCAAGAATTCGTGTTTTAGTACAAGTAGAAGGATAAGCTGTTGGGATTGGTGTATGCCCTAAAGCCCACTAGCCGCACTCTCATCTTTTGTTACTGGCTATTTTCTGGATATATAATGGAAAGACTCTTTTATGCTTAAACATGTATATATGTATGGTTGTGTAAGGCCCATTGTTTCTAGTAAATGAATTAGGTGTGTAGTGTCTACACACAGATAGGTCTAATTCATGGACAACTGGAAACATCATATTTGTTCATAACTGAAAGATGGAGCTGGGCACTTCATCTTGGTAGAAGTTATAATGAGATACTCTCCTATATAGGGTGACATACCTAAGTCATGGGAGGCCTTTCCCGGATCTATCTCATTAGTGCATGTGTCATGCATTGAGCAGGACCGTTGTAGGTGTGATATCTAAAATAGTACTATCACAGAAAAGAGATCAAGTCACCTCATGCTACTAAGTAACCGGTGCTCTTAATCTTGAGCATTTGTGGATGAACTGACGAAGTCAAGTTCTTGTGCTTTGATTCACTATGGGTGAGATTCTATTCATGGGTCAACAGCTCTGTGTTTTGGGTACTCGGACTTGATCAGTTGGGACGTGCAGATGCAATATAGAATCTATGCCATCTGATGATGGAATAATCGTCCCCTTAGAATTATCCGATTAATCATCAAAATCTAAGATCTTAGTATATGGATGTTCCATATGAATATTGAACTTGTGGGTCGCTCCCTGGATCAAGAGAATGATATTCGAATGATGATTATGTTTTAGGATATGAAGTTCTAAGGTTTAGATGTAATCGGGAAGGTTGATAGTACAATTGATAACCTGACTCGATTATGGATGTTACATAGAGGGGCATTCAGGTCATTACACTTAGTAGGTCGAAGACAACCGTCATTTTATGACGAGCTTATTATATATATATATTTGTCCTTGGAGTTCAACCATAACTCTTTAGTGGAATGAGTTAAGGTTAAAATGGTCTTTATGTTGCTATGGGTTTAGCATGGACATTTTGGTCATTTTGGGAGCCAATGGCAAATATGTCTTTTGGTCCCTTCTCTAGTCACTTACCAAGATTGGCATGGTTTCCTAAAATGTTTAGATAACATAAGGATGAATTATTTTAGTGGAAAAATAATTTTGAGTTTAAATTCAAATAGGCCTTTGATGGCATACATGAATTTAAGTCTAGATAAATTGTATGTGGGCCATGGTGTGCATTGATATGTGGGATGTCCATAATAGGATTTCCATGGGTAAGGTTTCCAACTTTGAGTAGGACTCTACTTGGAAAGTTGGACTCCTCTTTGGATTAGTATTCCTATGAGTTAGTTTCCTTTTTGGATTAGGAACTTAAAATTAGTAAGTGTTCTACAACTAGTATTACTAATTGTATGGAAAGTTCCTTTTGGTTTCCTTTTCTAATTAGAGTGTTTCTTAAAGGAAATAAGTCTTTCCTTTTTGGACATAAATTAGAATAAGGAGAGATAACTAAATAGGAAAGGCTTCCCATAGTTTCTATAAAAGGAGAACCATCCCCTTTGGACGTCCATAACAAGATAGCAAGAAGAATGCCACACGTCCAATACTTTGTGAAACAATTATTGAGCACAAGGAGAGCCCCACACGTCCAGCCCTTTGGAGGTTCTCTTCTTGATTGAAGAGAGCTTAAGGTCTGAGATTTTCCCTTGGAGAAATAGTTCTTAATTCCTAGATTAAGATCCCACCATCTTAGCCAATCAGATTTGGAAGTGAGATAGAGGAGAAGATCAAAGGCAATACTAGTGCAGAAAATTCCAGCAACTTGTTTGCAAATTGCAAGTCTGAGTTCGGGCCTTTGGATCTATTTTTTCAGAGGTTTGAAGTCTACAAATCTTTGAGGTATGAGTCTTCTTCATTCTCCTTTAATTATACACTTGTTGGTCATGATTTAATGGAGTTTCTATGCGATTCTTTATGGCTGATTTCCGCTGCATAGTGCAGAAATCAGATTTTTTAAAATCTGTCATGCTTTGCATCAGCCATAGTAGTCTCTTTATGAGAAGTTTCAGATCTGAATCGCAATCTTCTTTCAGTGGTATCAGAGCCACTCCATGTGATTCATGATCCCATGTTGTGTGTAATTAATCCTAGATTGATTATGGGTATGGTGGCACCCTATTAAAGTTATGTTGTGATGCATGTTGTGTGCAAGTTTCATTAACATTGCTGGAATTTATTTTCCAGATTTGTTTAATGATGCACATAGTGAGTTTGCATGCACTAACCTCTTTGTTTGCAGCCATAATTAGCATCCTTGATGGTTCGCATGTATGTTGTGTGGATTTGGATGTTTTTTAATTAGTTGGAAAGTGTACGATTGCGCGGTTAGCAATCATAGGAAGTTGTAAAGTTTCCTTAATTTATTCCAACTAGTCTTGATGTAAGCTTTCTTGAAAAGCATAGGAATCTCCAATGTAATTTTGGTTTTGTTTTTCATGGGTTTGCTTGTATAAATCAATTTATGGAAACGAGCAAGAAAAGGAAAGTTTCAAGACAAGAAGGTTGCAAGAAATTGGAGTCCTTGGAGATGAAGGAGTCAAGACTTCTAGATGCATGAGGAGTCCTAATTCGATTAGGATTTGAAATCCTAAGAGCAAGGAGCCATCAAGGATTGCATACTTTTATTTGCTTTTATATATGGAATGCATGGATGAATGCTTTATATAATTGCTATAATTGTCACCTAGAAACATGGCCACCGTTAGGTTCTAAAATTGGCATCTTTATTGTATTAGATTGTTTTTAGTTTGGCAAATTATTTTAAACGGAACTTAGACCAGCACCTTCTATTTGTCTAAGGTTTAAAATTGGATAGGGTTTAGTTTATCTTGGTACCCTTGGTTTCCAAAGGAGGCTAAACTAAAATCTAATTAGATGCTACCTATGGGTTTTCATAACCCAAGATAGGTTTTTGACTCTTTGAAGGGATTTGCTCAAATGTTTTAAAGCAAAGGTTATTTAATTTTAAGATGACTTAAGTCATGAATTTAATTAACCAAGTTTGCTAGATTTAAAAAGAGCTTCTGAGTAAAACAATGTAAAGGTCAAAAAGTATAAACCCTAGCGATAAATAATCAAGTGGGAGAGGGGTTTTAGGAAAGACCCCACGGCCTTCCATTTTCAGTTCATGTTACCTCATTAAAGTGTTAGTGGGAACGGCCATCCCTTCGGTGGAGTTCTTTAACTAAAGAACGCTTTGATGGGTTAATGGGTGAACTAATGTGAATATTCGTAATGAGGTGTTAGTAGGAGCGGCCATCCCTTCGGTGGAGTTCTTTACTAAAGATCACTTCTATAGAATGTCAATGAAGTGTTGGTGGGAGCGGCCATCCCTTCGGTGGAGCTCTTTTCTAAAGTTCACTTCTAGGAAGGATAAAAGTTTCTTCCCTTCGGAAGACTTAATCATAGACATTCTGGGAATTTCATAAGAGATGGTTATACACTTGACATAAGACGGTGATGACCTCTCCTTAGGAGTTAAGGGTTATTTGTCATATGAGGCCAAACCAATCAGTGATTGGGCTACCACTGGATGTGTGTCCAGATAGTGATAATCCAAATAAGTCTGCCTTAATTCAACGTGACTGTAGGCTCGGCCATCCCTTCGATGGAGGGTCTATGAGGAGGTTGAAACACTGATACATTATGATTGGGGTTGAATAATGTAAAAAGTTTCGTGCTTTGTTTTTCCTTTTATAACAAGCACCATATGCATATTACATATATACTGCATGTCTAATTATAAACCGTTTTATATCCAGAAAGAGATGGGTAAAGATTCTTTTAGCCCGTTGGTGAGTATTCTTCGTGAGAACAAGTTGACCGGCCCTAATTACGTAGATTGGAAGAGAAATCTTGACATAGTACTCACTGCTGAGGAGTACAAGTATGTCTTGGTTGAAAATTGTCCTGAAATTAATGCCGGTTCTACTGAAAACCAGTTAGAGGCTGAAAGGAAGTGGAAGAAAGCGAACAGCATGGCTAAATGCTACATGCTCGCTTCCATGTCCAACGTGTTGCAAACGCAGCACGAGCATATGGACACAGCCTACGAAATCATGATGTCCTTGTCAGAAATGTTCGCAGACAAGAGCAGGCCAGCTAGGCAAGCTGCTATGAGGACCATCATGAATGCTAGGATGGCTGAGGGAACACCTGTCAGAGAGCATATGCTCAAGATGATAGATTGTTTCAATGAAGCTGAGATTCTAGGGGCTGAGATTGATGCAGGGAGTCAGACTGACATGATTCTCGAAACTCTGCCGGAATCTTTCAATCAGTTCAAGCTCAATTTCAATATAAGCAAGATCGACATGACTCTACCCGAGTTAATGAAAGAACTCCAGGCGGCAGAGGCTATCATGAAGCCCAAAGCCCAAGCTCATTTTTTCCAGTCTTCCTCTAAACTGAACCCGAAAGGGAAGAAGTCCAAGAAGAAGCAGAATAAGGGAAAAGGGCAGAAAAAGGACAATGCTGGTAATAAGAAGGACAAGGGTACAGATGGAAAGCCCAAAGGGAAATGCTTCAAGTGTGGCCTGAAAGGTCATTGGAAAAAAGATTGTCCCAAGTTCCTAGCCTCAGTTAAGAAAGGTACATCTTTTTCATACTACATTGAAACTTGTCTAGTTGTTGATTCTACTGACTCATGGATAGTAGACTCAGGAGCCACTAATCATATCTGCAATTCATTGCAGGGGTTTCAGATAATGCAGAGAATTGAGAAAGGAGAATTTGCCTTTAGAGTCGGAACTGGAGCTAAAGTTTGGGCAGTTGCAGTAGGAGTAGTTACCTTACATTTTTCATGTAATAAGATATTAGTTTTAAATAATGTTTTCTATGTTCCGGACATGAGGAAGAATTTAATTTCAGTTTCCAGATTGATTGAATTTAATTATTCAGTTTCTTTCCATTCTGGTGTTGATATCAGTAGAGATGGAAATATTATATGTTCCGGTAGAATACATGACAACTTATTTTATATATATCATGTTGCTCCTACACTGCATAATGTACAACAAGAAAGCTCAACTTCCCTTAAGAGGAAGGTATCTTCAATCAATGACACATATCTTTGGCACTTACGTTTGGGTCACATTAACCCAAAACGGATTCAGAGGATGGTAGAAGATGGGCCCTTGAGCTCATTAGATTTCGAACCTTTTCCTCAGTGCGAATCTTGTCTCAAGGGAAAGATGACCAAAAGGTCATTCTCTGGAAAGGGACTAAGGTCAAAGGAGTTGTTAGAATTGGTTCACACTGATGTGTGTGGTCCTATGAACAAACCGGCTCGAGGAGGGTATGAGTATTACATCACCTTCACTGATGATTACTCTAGGTATGGATATGTATACCTAATGCGACGCAAGTCTGAGGCGTTTGATAAGTTCAAACAATTCAAGGCTGAGGCGGAGCTACAACTAGGAAAACACATCAAAGCCCTTCGATCTGATCGAGGTGGCGAGTACCTCCTAGGGGAGTTCAAGGAGTACCTCACACAACATGGGATTGTGTCTCAGTTGTCTGCACCGGGTACACCCCAGCAAAATGGTGTAGCGGAGAGAAGAAACCGTACCCTTCTTAATATGGTAAGGTCCATGATGAGTCATGCAACCCTACCGATATCTTTTTGGGGATATGCCTTAGAAGCAGCAGCATACATTTTAAATCTGGTACCATCTAAGTCAGTACCTAGGACACCACAAGAAATGTGGACAAGTCGAAAACCTAGTTTGAGACATTCACATTTGGGGTTGTCCAGCCTATGTACTGAATGATAAAGCTACCAAGCTAGAACCCAGATCGGAAATGTGCTACTTCATTGGGTATCCTAAGGGAACGAGAGGTGGCATCTTTTATCATCCAAAGGAGCAAAAAGTGCTCATCAGCACTCATGCTAGGTACTTGGAGGATGATTGTATGATGCACCAAGAACTTAGTTGTAAAGAAACCCTTAAGGAGATTCTTCCGGGATCTCCTATAACATCTGTACCAGATCCTGAGACAGTAGATGAACAAGATATTCCTTTAAACACTCCGGAGCCTCGTCGTAGTGGGAGAATTTCTAGACAGCCAGATAGATATCTAGGAGTGTCTTTAAAGACAGACTCTGTGGATATGGTTGAGGATCCTACTAGTTACGATGAAGCAGTAACGGATATAGATGCTGACATGTGGTAGCAAGCGATGAAATCTGAATTGCATTCTATGTATCTATATAATGCAACCAGAGGGCTTCATTGCTAGTGGCCAAGATAACATGGTTTGTAAACTTAAGAAGTCCATCTATGGACTTAAGCAAGCATCTAGAGCATGGAACATCAAGTTTAATCAGGCAGTCAAATCCTTTGGCTTTGATCAAAACATTGATGAACCATGTGTGTATAAGAAAGGAAATGGGAAAGCAGTTGCATTTTTGGTTCTATATGTAGATGACATATTACTCATAGGAAATGATGTAGGTTTATTGTCATCCACAAAGGTTTGGTTATCCTCTCAATTTCAGATGAAGGATTTGGGTGAGGCCAGCTATATCTTAGGGATCAAGCTTTTGCGTGATCTCAAGAATAAGATGTTAGCCTTATCCCAATCTTTGTATATTGAGAAGATATTGGTCAAGTTTAACACGCATGACTCCAAGAAGGGCATGCTACCTTCTAGACATGGAGTACCACTATCTCGAGATCAATGTCCAAAGACACCTGATGAGATAGAGAACATGAAGAGAGTTCCATATGCATCCGCTGTTGGAAGTCTCATGTATGCGATGTTATGTACTAGACCAGATATTTGCTTTGCCGTCGGCATGGTTAGCAGATATCAGTCAAACCCTGGACCTATGCATTGAACAGTTGTAAAGCATATATTCAAGTATCTTCGGAGAACGAAAGATTATATGTTAACTTTCCGGGCAGATGATTTAACGCCTTTGGCGTATACAGACTCAGATTTCCAATCAGATACGCATACCAGAAAGTCAAACTCAGGATATGTTTTTACTCTATCAGGAGGGCTATTTCATGGAGGAGTGTCAAGCAATCATGTATTGCTGATTCTACCATGGAAGCAGAGTATGTGGCGGCAGCGGAAGCTGTAAAGGAAACAGTATGGCTCAGAAAATTCCTAATGGAATTGGGAGTTGTTTCTGCAGTAGAAAACCCGATTGTCATGTACTACGACAACTCTGGTGCCATAGCACAGTGCAGAGAGCCCCGGAATCACAAGAAAGGCAAGCTCATTCAGAGAAAGTACCACTTGATCCGGGAATTCATTCAGGATGGAGAGATAGTGGTGGAGCATATTGCCTCAGCAAATAACTTAGCTGACCCATTCACTAAGACTCTTACAGAGAAAGTCTTCACTTCTCATGTTGAGTCTATGGGTGTTAGGTTAGGAAGCAGTGATCTTTAGTGCAAGTGGGAGTTTGTTGGGATTGGTGTATGCCCTAAAGCCCACTAGCCGCACTCTCATCTTTTGTTACTGGATATTTTCTGGTTATATAATGGAAAGACTCTTTTATGCTTAAACATGTATATATGTATGGTTGTGTAAGGCCCATTGTTTCTAGTAAATGAATTAGGTGTGTAGTGTCTACACACAGATAGGTCTAATTCATGGACAACTGGAAACATCATATTTGTTCATAACTGAAAGATGGAGCTGGGCACTTCATCTTGGTAGAAGTTATAATGAGATACTCTCCTATATAGGGTGACATACCTAAGTCATGGGAGGCCTTTCCCGGATCTATCTCATTAGTGCATGTGTCATGCATTGAACAGGACCGTTGTAGGTGTGATCTCTAAAATAGTACTATCACAGAAAAGAGATCAAGTCACCTCATGCTACTAAGTAACCGGTGCTCTTAATCTTGAGCATTTGTGGATGAACTGACGAAGTCAAGTTCTTGTGCTTTGATTCACTATGGGTGAGATTCTATTCATGGGTCAACAGCTCTGTGTTTTGGGTACTCGGACTTGATCAGTTGGGACGTGCAGATGCAATATAGAATCTATGCCATCTGATGATGGAATAATCGTCCCCTTAGAATTATCCGATTAATCATCAAAATCTAAGATCTTAGTATATGGATGTTCCATATGAATATTGAACTTGTGGGTCGCTCCCTGGATCAAGAGAATGATATTCGAATGATGATTATGTTTTAGGATATGAAGTTCTAAGGTTTAGATGTAATCGGGAAGGTTGATAGTACAATTGATAACCTGACTCGATTATGGATGTTACATAGAGGGGCATTCAGGTCATTACACTTAGTAGGTCGAAGACAACCGTCATTTTATGACGAGCTTATTATATATATATATTTGTCCTTGGAGTTCAACCATAACTCTTTAGTGGAATGAGTTAAGGTTAAAATGGTCTTTATGTTGCTATGGGTTTAGCATGGACATTTTGGTCATTTTGGGAGCCAATGGCAAATATGTCTTTTGGTCCCTTCTCTAGTCACTTACCAAGATTGGCATGGTTTCCTAAAATGTTTAGATAACATAAGGATGAATTATTTTAGTGGAAAAATAATTTTGAGTTTAAATTCAAATAGGCCTTTGATGGCATACATGAATTTAAGTCTAGATAAATTGTATGTGGGCCATGGTGTGCATTGATATGTGGGATGTCCATAATAGGATTTCCATGGGTAAGGTTTCCAACTTTGAGTAGGACTCTACTTGGAAAGTTGGACTCCTCTTTGGATTAGTATTCCTATGAGTTAGTTTCCTTTTTGGATTAGGAACTTAAAATTAGTAAGTGTTCTACAACTAGTATTACTAATTGTATGGAAAGTTCCTTTTGGTTTCCTTTTCTAATTAGAGTGTTTCTTAAAGGAAATAAGTCTTTCCTTTTTGGACATAAATTAGAATAAGGAGAGATAACTAAATAGGAAAGGCTTCCCATAGTTTCTATAAAAGGAGAACCATCCCCTTTGGACGTCCATAACAAGATAGCAAGAAGAATGCCACACGTCCAATACTTTGTGAAACAATTATTGAGCACAAGGAGAGCCCCACACGTCCAGCCCTTTGGAGGTTCTCTTCTTGATTGAAGAGAGCTTAAGGTCTGAGATTTTCCCTTGGAGAAATAGTTCTTAATTCCTAGATTAAGATCCCACCATCTTAGCCAATCAGATTTGGAAGTGAGATAGAGGAGAAGATCAAAGGCAATACTAGTGCAGAAAATTCCAGCAACTTGTTTGCAAATTGCAAGTCTGAGTTCGGGCCTTTGGATCTATTTTTTCAGAGGTTTGAAGTCTACAAATCTTTGAGGTATGAGTCTTCTTCATTCTCCTTTAATTATACACTTGTTGGTCATGATTTAATGGAGTTTCTATGCGATTCTTTATGGCTGATTTCCGCTGCATAGTGCAGAAATCAGATTTTTTAAAATCTGTCATGCTTTGCATCAGCCATAGTAGTCTCTTTATGAGAAGTTTCAGATCTGAATCGCAATCTTCTTTCATAGGCACCAAAGGGGTGGCACCCAGGTGAATTGGCAGGATGGGCGCCCAGGGAGTGGTGCCCAGGTGGATCTGGCAGGATGGGCGCCCAGGGGCTGGTGCCCGTGATTTTGTGTTGTGCCGGATGGGATTTAATTATTGGTCTTTGGGTCCGGGGATTGATTTAGGTTCTGGTCTTGATTAGTTTAAGCTGTAAGGTGTTTAATTATTGGTTTTTAGTTGAGTTAGTTGGGTAGGGTTGAAATGTAGGTTAGGCACCCAGAGGGTGGTGTCTAAGTGAATCTGGCAGGATGGGCACCCAGGGGGTGGCGCCCAGATGGATTGATAGGATAGGCGCCAAGGGATTGGTGCCTAAGTGGAATCTTTATGGTTTGGTTGGTTCCAAAGGGTTTTGGGTATTAAGTCCGAATCGATTAAGGTTCCAAGTGTTTTAAGGTTAAAAGTATTCTATTATGTTGATCGTAATTGGCTTGAGGTTTTAATTAATTAAGTTAAGTTGTGAATTTAAGGCTTTAATGAAAAAGAGTAGGCTGGGCGCCCAGGGTATGGTGCCCAGGTGAATCTGGCAGGATGGGCACCCAGGGGGTGGCGCCTAGATGAATGTTTTATGGTTCGGTTAGGTTTTATGATTCTTTGGTCAACTCAAGCTTGAATTGATTTAAGGATTTAGGATTTGATGGAAAGTGTTTATTCGTGTTCAGTTGGGGATGAATTAGGTTCCAATTAATTGGTTTTAATGGTTTCCTAAGGAATGGACGGGGTAGGTGGAGTTCACAGGTTGGGCGCCCAGAGGGTGGTGCCTAGGTGGATTGACAGACTAGGCGCCAAGGGGGTGGTCCCTAAGTGGATTGACAGGCTGGGCGTCCAAGGAGTGGTGCCCAGGTGGCTGTCTTGAGGATCAAGTTGATTTGATGTTCTTTAAATTAATTCGAGGCTAAATTGATTAGGGTCTCAGGTTTCTTAAGTCCTAAAGTGTTTTAATGTGTTAATTCGGGTTGGTTTAATTAGAAGTTTCAATTAGGAATTTCTTAGTAAAGGGATAGGATGGGCGCCAGGGGAGTGGTTGGAATTGGAAGAATGGGCGCTAGGGGAGTGGTGCCCAGGTAGATTGGAAGGATGGGCGCCAGGGGAGTGGTGCCCAGGTGGATTGGAAGGATGGGCGCCCAAGGAGTGGTGCCCAGGTGGATGTCTGTCTTGGTTTGTGTTCGTTTTAGATTAATTCAGGTTTAGATTGATTAAGTTTTCAAATCTTTTAAGTTAGCAATGTTTTATTATGTGTTGATTCAAGTTTCGTTTCAATTGGGGTGTCTTAGTGACAAGAGAGGATGGGCGCCCAGATGGACTTTGCAGGGAGGGCACCCAGGGGGTGGTGCCCAGGTGGATATTTTTTTTAAGGTTTGTTGGTTTTGTATCTTTTAGGTAGATTCAAGTTTAAGTTGATTAAGATTTCAGGTCTTTCAAGTTAAGAGTATTTTAGAGTGTTTAGGGTTGTTTATAAAGTCTTAATTAATTAGATTAAACTTCAAGTGGGGCCTCTTAAGGAATGAATAGGCTAGGCGCCCAGGGAGTGGTGCCCAGGAAGACTTGTCAGCAGGGCACCCAGGGGGTGGCGCCCAAATGGACTTGGCAACAGGGCACCCAGGGGTGGCGCCCAGATGGATCTGTTTTAAGTTTTAGGTTTTTAATTAAGTTCTTGGTTACTTTTAATCCGAATTAATTAAGGTCTCAAGATCTTTTGGATTAAAGGTATTTATTGTATTAATTGGTGTGAGATTAGAGCCTTAATTAATTGTGTTTAATCCTTAATTAGGGACTTTTAGTGAATAAGCAAGCTAGGCTTAAAGGAGGAGAAACCTATCTTAATAATTTGGGTTCCCTAATCAATCTTAATGATTCCTTAGTCCAATTTCAGTCCAAATTAATTAGATTATTAATTTTAGGGTTCTTAATGATTTGGCAACTCTTAAGTTAATTAATTATGATATTTTAGCTAATCTTAGGGTTTATCCTACTTAGGCACGAGATTTGTTAACCTAGACTATTTACCTACTATTTTTGGGTTTTCTTTGTATTTTTTAATTTGTTTTTTGGTTTCTCCTCTAATTTACTAGAGAGTAAGGAAAGAAGAGAAGTAGTTTTATGTTTTATGATTTTTTTTGGGTTTTTATGACTTTATGATTCAAATGATATCGTGGTGTGTGATAGAAACGATAATTTGAAATTCAGAACATATCAAGCAAACAAACATATCATTGTTATGCAATTTCTAAGAACTAAATGCGGAAGATCAAAAATTGTGTGTGGAAGTGGAAAAGTCCACTTGGGCGCCACACCTGTGGTGCCTACCTTGTTCAGTCAGGGTTTTCAAAGAATCGCAACGAATGCACAACCGTCTTAAGATTTTTGACATAATTTCCGATATTCAGTAACTGATGCGGATGTCCTAATGTGAACTACTAATGATGCAACTAACAAATCTACGAGAAAACAATGTAAAATGTAGAGATCTAAAACCTAAAACCTGTCTCGGAAGGGTAGGCACCCAGAGGGTGGCGCCTAGCCAAACCAGAGATGGTAGGCGCCCAGTGGGTGTCGCCTAGCCTCCTGAGATAGGCCTTTCGCGATCTTCTCGATCTAAATGATGATGATGATGCTATAAATGTGAGATCTAACCTAGTTAAGCACTTAGAACTACGAATCAATGCAGATCTACACCACTGGTATGAATCTAAACATGTTATTAATATGATGAGATGCTGATACCATTTTTATCAAGAACTAATATAGATCTATGATGCATGAATGATCCTAAGCATGTTTCTAAACAAAGATGATGATAAAATGCAATAAAAGAATAGAAAAATCTAGGAATACCGGTTTGAATCACACTTTTCAAGTTCCTAGAACGAAGCTTACACGAAGAACCATAGCTCTAGTTGAAGATATAGAAGTCTCGTCCTCTATTTCCAATTCTTCTTCTCTAGATCTGAAGCTTTCTCTCTAATGGTGGCTACCTTTCTCCTTTTGCTTATTCTCTATACTTTTCTCTCTTTTTAGGGTAGCTCTCTTGTAAATGAGGTTAAGAGATTCTTAAATAGAGGTTTGGGATGAGTTTAGGAGGGCTAGGGCTTCATTAATTCGTGTTTCTAGAAGGTTCCACGCATCCCAAGGCAGCTTAATTGTTTTGGGATAAATTAGGGTTTGGAAAAGAGGCTGGGCGCCCATGGGGTGGTGCCCAGGTGACTGCATAGGGTGGGCGCCACAGGGCTGGTGCCTATGTGGACTGGTTCATGGTAGGCGCCCATGGGGTGGAGCCTACGTGGTTCAGATCATTCTCAAAGTTTGGTCCCATCTGAAGTCGGGATAGAATGGATAGATGTTCAACTGAGGGGACCTGCACTAGCACTTAATTGACTGGGCACCACAAGGGTGGTGCCCAGGTGGACTGGGCATGGTAGGCGCCCACCACAGGGTGCCTATGTGGACTGGGGAGTGTGGGCGCCACAAGGGTGGTGCCTAGATGGAAAGTTGTGTGGGTTTTTGTTTGGAGTGGTTGCGGGCTGCCCTAAGTTAAATTTATGGAATAAGAGGGTGGGCGCCACACATGTGGTGCCTAGGTGGGCTGAAGAGTATGGGCGCCCACCATGGGGCGTCTAGATGGAATGAAGTATGTGGGCGCCACACATGGGGTGCCTAGGTGGAGTTCCTTCATTTTTAAAGTTCGGTCCCTACGTTGAGTGGTTCCGGTCCGTTTTAGGCCAAACTAGTAATTTTGGAGGGTGGGCACCACACATGGGGTGCCTAAGTGGTCACGGCTAATGTGGGCGCCCAGCCTGGGGCGTGTAGATGCAATGGAGAGTGTGGGCGCCACTTGGGTGGTGCCTAGATGGATTTCCGTTTCTCTTTCTAAGGCAAACTTCGAAAACTCATAACTTTTGATCCGCTTATCGGATTTGGACGTTCTACATACCGTTGGAAAGCTCTCGAAGTGAAGAATCCAATGGTCCAACTGTCCTAATGATTATGGGCTGAGAAAAGAGGGGGACCTCTGGATCAATGGATCCGGCTTCCTAACTTAGGATAATCGGATGGCATTTAGGCAAGCTAAGTGTAATCTTTGTAAGAACTGGCCTAAACATGTCTTAAGTGGTCTGGAATATGTAGAGTTAGTGTAGTAGTCTGCTCCTTGTGTGAAAGGTGAGTTGGATTCGAGATCTCAATGCGATTCGGCTTTCTTTTCATGAATTTCTAGAGATCGTTGAACTAATGATCAAAACTATCAACAAGCATCTTCATTGTCATTAATTAATCTGAATTATGTCAATAATCATTCAATTATGGGTGAAATGGGGGCATCGCTATATATGACAGGTGTTTAAGGCTATCATAGGGGCCAAATGAGGTGTCTACAGTATGCCCCCTTTTGGAGAACAGCACGTGGAGAGTTATGCTCCAAAGAAAGTAGACACACCGCTCATGACTCACGGGAGGTTTTGAGCTTGCAGGAGTGGCTACCTATGGATGTATGCAATTGCAAACTCATTCCAAAGGTGAGGTTCACTTTTCTAGGATCGGTTCTGATTCAGGGGAAAAAAGAAAAAAAGAAGAAGTTACGTGCCTACTCATTTGATTGGAAACCCGAGATTTGTGCCTCGGTGCCCGTGGTATTGCCACGTGGCGGGTTGGGAACTGTGCCCCAGTTGCTGAATTTAAAATGATGGTGGGAACTATGCCCCAGTGGTCTGAATTAGAAGTCGATCTTTCGATTAGCTAAGTCACTATCAGAATTTCATTTGTTCGTGCAATAGAATTGATTTCAAATGGTCATATATAACGTCTTTTGACTTTCATCCATAGTTAAATGTTTAAAGCATAGTTGAAACTAACTAGCAATAATGGGGATCTTAGTGGAAATCATAAACATAGTTCAAGCAATAGTGTGAGTGCATGTGAGAATGAGATGCATTTTTTTTTAAAGAGATGTTTGATTTTGAAACTCGGGTACATCGAAAAAGCTAAATCAATGGAAGACGGTCACCGGAATAACCTGTCACTCTCTAGGGATCTTGGTCTTCACCCAAGCTTAGATGAGAACCCGGGATAGATTCGATCATCTTTTTTTTTGTTCTTATCATGGAGAGTTTCAAGCTACACGGTTTCCATCTTCCAACATCAAGATTTGAGCCGGCGAACACACAATTCGTGAAGACACGGTATTATGGTTGCCATACCGATTATAAGCGCTTAAGGGAGGCCTACGGTGACTCAATTTCCAGACGTGAGGTAAAATCATGAAAATCATAGTTAGGGGTACTTACTGCAAGAACTTTCCGTAAATCCAACATTGGGGATCGTTGTCGTTTTCTTTCATTGTTTGTTTGCCGAAGCTTGTGAACTTGTCATCAATCTCCATCAGTGTGCTTGAAGGTCCTCCACCTTTGGTGTTTTCGCTTTCACTTTGGGAACCTGCATTGAACAAACACTAAAATATTCTGCATTTTTCTTCGTTAGTACTCAGTCTTATATTTAGCAGAGGTAACCGTTCTAATTTTATTGATGGAGATGGCATGAGATGCAGTGCACAACATCAGGTGTATGCGTGATGGGACTAATGTGCGTGCAACGGGACCTCATGTGATGGGACTGTTGGGATTGGTGTATGCCCTAAAGCCCACTAGCTGCACTCTCATCTTTTGTTACTGGATATTTATTGGTTATTTAATGGAATGACTCTTTTATGCTTAAACATGTATATATGTATGGTTGTGTAAGGCCCATTGTTTCTAGTAAATGAATTAGGTGTGTAGTATCTACACACAGATAGGTCTAATTCATGGACACTGGAAACATCATATTTGTTCATAACTGAGAGATGGCGCTGGGCACTTCATCTTGGTATAAGTTATAATGAGAGACTCTCCTGCATTCAGGGTGACTTACCTAAGTCATGGGAGGTCTTTCCCGGATTCATCTTATTAGTGCATATGCAATGCATTGAACAGGACCATGGTAGGTGTGATCTCTAAAATAGTACTATCACAGAGAGAGATCAAGTCACCTCATGCTACTGAGTGACCGGTGCTCTTAATCTTGAGCATTTGTGGATGAACTAACGAAGTCAAGTTCTTGTGCTTTAATTCACTATGGGTGAGATTCTTTTCATGGGTCAACAGCTCTGTGTTTTGGGTACTCGGACTTGATCAGTTGGGACGTGCAGATGCAATAAAGAATCTATGCCATCTAATGATGGAATGATCGTCCCCTTAGAATTATCCGATTAATCATCAAAATCTAAGATCTTAGTATATGGATGTTCCATATGGATATTGAACTTGTAGGTCGCTTTCTGGACCAAGAGAATGATATCCGGATGATGATTATGTTAAGGATATGAAGTTCTAAGGTTTAGATGTAATCGGGAAGGTTGATAGTACATGTGATAACCTGACTCGATTATGGATGTTACATAGAGGGGCATTCAGGTCATTACACTTAGTAGGTCGAAGACAACCGTCATTTTATGACGAGCTTATTATGTTATATATTTGTCCTTGGAGTTCAACCATAACTCTTTAGTGGAATGAGTTAAGGTTAAAATGGTCTTTATGTTGCTATGGGTTAGCATGGACATTTTGGTCATTGTGGGAGCCAATGGCAAATATGTCTTTTGGTCCCTTCTCTAGTCACTTACCAAGATTGGCATGGTTTCCTAAAATGTTTAGATAACATTTGGATGAATTATTTTAGTGGAAAAATAATTTTGAGTTTAAATTCAAATAGGCCTTTGATGGCATACATGAATTTAATTCTAGATAAATTATATATGTGGGCCATGGTGTGCATTATCATGAGGGATGTCCATAATAGGATTTCCATGGGTAAGGTTTCCAATTTTGAGTAGGTCTCTCTACTTGGAAGGTTGGATTCCTCTTTGGATTAGTATTCCTATGAGAAAGTTTTCTTTTTGGATTAGGAACTTAAAATTAGTAAGTGTTGTACAACTAGGATTACTAATTGCATGGGAAGTTCCTTAGCTTCCTTTTCTTATTAGAAGTGTTTCTTAAAGGAAATAAATCTTTAGATTATACTTTCCTTTTAGGACATCTTTGAGAATAAGGAGAGATAACTTTTTGGGAAAGCTACCATAAAGTTTCTATAAAAGAAACCTCATAGCTCTTGGACGTCCAACACAATATAGCATAGTGCAAGGTTCCACACGTCCAGCCTTGAAGTTCTTTCTTCTTCATTGAAGAAAGTTGTAGGTCCGAGATTTTTCCTTGGAGAAATAGTTCTCAATTCCTAGATTAAGATCCCACCATCTTAGCCAATCAGATTTGGAAGTGAGATAGAGGAGAAGATAAAAGGCAACACTACTGTAGAAAATTCCAGCAACTTGTTAGCTAGTTGCAAGTCTGAGTTCGGGCCTTTGGATCTATCTTTTCAGAGATTTGAAGTCTACAAATCTTCGAGGTAATAGTCTTCTTCTTTCTCCTTTAATTATACACTTGTTGGTCATGAATTCATGGAGTTCTCATGCGATCTCTATGGCTGATTTACGCTGCCCAAATCAGATTTTTTAAAATCTGTCATGTTACAAATTAGCCATGAATGTCTTCCGCTAATTCAGATTTGAATCGCAGTTTCTCTCAGTGGTATCAGAGCCACTCCATGTGAAATCATGATCCCATGTTGTGTATAATTAATCCTAGATTGATTATGGGCATGGTGGCACCCTATTAAAGTTATGTTGTGATGCATGTTGTGTGCAAGTTTCATTAACATTGTTGGAATTTATTTTCCAGATTTGTTTAATGATGCACATAGTGTGTTTGCATGCACTAACCTCTTTGTTTGCAGCCATGTATTACATCCTTGATGGTTCGCATGATTGTAATGTGGATTTGGATGTTTTTTCAATAGTTGGAAAGTATACGATTGCGCATTTAGCTATCATAGGAAGTTTTAATTCTTTCTTTACTTTTATTCCAACTAGTCTTGATGTAAGCTTTCTTGAAAAGCATAGGTATCTCCAATGTAATTTGGGGTTTTGTTTTTTATGGGTTCGCTTGTATAAATTTAATTTATTGGAACAAGCAAGAAGAAGAAAGTTTCAAGAAAGGTTGCAAGTAACCGGATTCCTTAGTGGTGGAGGAGACAAGACTTCTTGGTGCAAGATGAGATCTATTTTTGATGTCCTAGTTCGATAAGGACTACAAGTCCGAAGAGAAGGGAGCCATCAAGGATTGCATACTTTTATTTGCTTTTATATATGGAATGCTTGGATGAATGCTTTATATAATTGCTATAATTGTCACCTAGAAACATGGCCACCATTAGGTTCTAAAATTGGCATCTTTTTGTATTAGATTGTTTTTAGTTTGGAAAATTATTTTAAACGGGACTTAGACCAGCACCTTCTATTTTGTCTAAGGTTTAAAATTGGATAGGGTTTAGTTTATCTTGGTACCCTTGGTTTCCAAAGAAGGCTAAACTAAAATCTAATTAGATGCTACGTATGGGTTTTCGTAACCCAAGATAGGTTTTTGATTCTTTAAAGGGATTTTCTCAAATGTTTTAAAGCAAAGGTTATTTATTTTTAAGGTGACTTAAGTCATTAAGTCATGAATTTAATTAACCAAGTTTGCTAGATTTAAAAAGTGCATGAGAACTTATTTTATATATATCCTATTGCTCCTCTACTGCATAATGTACAACAAGAAAACTCAACTTCCCTTAAGAGGAAGGTATCTTCAATCAATGACACATATCTTTGGCACTTACGTTTGGGTCACATTAACCTAAAACGGATTCAGAGGTTGGTAGAAGATGGGCCTTTGAGCTCATTAGATTTCGAACCTTTTCCTCAGTGCGAATCTTGTCTCAAGGGAAAGATGACCAAACGGTCATTCTCTGGAAAGGGACTAAGGTCAAAGGAGTTATTAGAATTGATTCACACTGATGTGTGTGGTCCTATGAACAAACCGGCTCGAGGAGGGTATGAGTATTACATCACCTTCACCGATGATTACTCTAGGTATGGATATGTATACTTAATGCGATGCAAGTCTGAGGCGTTTGATAAGTTCAAGCAATTCAAGGCTGAGGCGGAGCTACAACTAGGGAAACATATCAAAGCCCTTCGATCTGATCGAGGTGGCGAGTACCTCCTGGGTGAGTTCAAGGAGTACCTCAGACAACATGGGATTGTGTCTCAATTGTCTGCACCGGGTACACCCCAACAAAATGGTGTAGCAGAGAGAAGAAACCGTACCCTTCTTGATATGGTAAGGTCCATGATGAGTCATGCAACCCTACCTATATCTTTTTGGGGATATGCCCTAGAAGCAGCAGCATACATTTTAAATCTGATACCTTCTAAATCAGTACCTAAGACACCGCAAGAAATGTGGACAGGTCGAAAACCTAGTTTAAGACATATCCACATTTGGGGTTGTCCAGCCTATGTACTGAATGATAAAGCTACCAAGCTGGAACCCAGATCAGAAATGTGTTACTTCATTGGGTATCCTAAGGGAACCAGAGGTGGCATCTTTTATCATCCAAAGGAGCAAAAAGTGCTCATCAGCACTCATGCTAGGTACTTGGAGGATGATTGTATGATGCACCAAGAGCTTAGTTGTAAAGAAACCCTTGAGGAGATTCTTCCAGGATCTCCTATAACATCTGTACCAGATCCTGAGACAGTAGATGAACAAGATATTCCTTTAAATACTCCGAAGTGTTGGAATTTGAGATGACTTGAGAAGTCTTTTGATGAATTGAAGAAGTTAGCATCTCAAGTATTGATTTGAGTTGGAATTCTTGTCAACACATTGTCACAAACATGATGTTAATAAGCTGGTATTGATAGAGCTGAAGAGAAGAATCAGAGTTCAAACTATCAGGAATTCAGATTTCCTGAAACAGAGTGGCCGGTCGACCGGGCTCTTCATGCGGTCGACCGAGCAAGAAGAAACCTGCAGAAAACAGATTCAGGTAGCTCCCAGTTATTTTCATGACACAGTGTGTCTTCGGTCGACCGGGACCCCAGGATGTCGACCGAGCTCGAAAAGTTGTCTGTTTCCAGTCAGTGTCTTCGGTCGACCGAGCAAGCAAGGATGTCGACCGAGCACGGGAACCAGAGTTGCGCAGAATTAGAAGTTTTGCACGAAAATTCAGCACACTTATCTAATTTGTTTGGGACTCTTTCTAAACGAATTGTAGCCCGTTTTGAATACAATTAAGGGTTATCAAAACCTATATAAAGGCATGTATGGGTCGTTCTAAATATACACCAGAAGAGAAGAGAAAAGAGAGAAAGAATAGAGAAGAGTGTGCTGTGTGCTGGTGCTGGTGCTGTTGCTGTGTTGCTGTTGTGCTGCATCTTTCTACAGCAATTGTGGACGAGATTATGCTCAAGAAGATGGTGATTCGTCCATGAGTTAAGTGTCTCTCTGTTTATGCTTTAATTTCAATTTGTAAGGGATTGAGAGAGAGAGAGAATTGTAGAGGGGAAGGGCTGTAGACAGAATTTATCTTCTATTCTGTTTTTACATCAAGTTGGTGCTTGGTGTTTAGGGTTTGGTGATCCTATCTGTGGGTGCAGATAAATTGTAAAGGGACTCGGTGCTTCCTAGATAGTTGGTGCTATCTGAAACTAAGGGTTGGTGCTCTTTGTCGTTGGTGCGACTAAATAAGATTCAGATCTGTCCCGGATTGGTGTTCGGACAGTCTTTGAACCGTGGACGTAGCCTTTCGGTGAACCACGTTAAATCTGGTGTCATTGTGTGATTTGACTTGTTTTGTTGTTGAATTGGACCTGTTTTTAGAAATCACTGATTCACCCCCCCTCTCAGTGATCGCGGTATCCAACAATTGGTATCAGAGCTTAGGTTCCCTTGATCAGTTTAACATGCTAAGGGTGATCTCTTGTCAAATCACATGGCAGTCAATACAGGGAATATGAAAGCACCTCTGTTTGATGGTTCTAATTACTCTTTTTGGAAGATTAGGATGCAAGCCTTCATCAAATCTCTTGGCTATGATGTTTGGGAGGCTGTCAGAGCCGGTTACAATGCTGCCACAGTACCCAATGATACTGCATCGAAGAAGTTGGCAGACAATGACTCCAAGGCGCAGAATGCACTCTTTAGTGGCCTTGTGGACAGCGAGCTTGTCAAAGTAATTGCATGCAAAACAGCCAAGGAAATTTGGGATAAGTTGCAAAGCATACATGAAGGTGATGAGAAGATTAAAGAAGCCAAATTGCAAACTCATCGCTCTCAATTCGAGTCTCTTCGCATGGAGGAAAGCGAGAATGTTGACTCGTATATGCAACGAGTGAATGAAGTCACGAATGACATTCGTGGACTAGGGGAGGAGATTAAAGAGCCGGTCATCGTCAAAAAGGTTCTAAGATCTCTTCTTCCCCGGTTTGATTCAAAAGTCTCAGCCATTGAAGAAGCCAAAGATCTGAATGCATTTTCCATGGATGAATTACATGGTTCTCTAACTGCCTATGAGATGCGCATAGGAAAGACGTCTTCATCTGATAAAGAAGCGGCCTTCAAAGTTCAGAAAAAGGCAAAAGAGACTGCTGGTCATGATGTTGATTCTGATGATGATGAGCTTGAGGCTCAATTTGTTAGAAAGTTGAAGAAAGGAAGCAATGGCAAGTACAAAGGGAAGCTACCCTTTAAATGCTTCAATTGTGGAGGTATTGGTCACTTTGCTGCGAAGTGTCCGCTAAAAGAAGACAATGATAATGACTCTTATGCTGAAAAGAGTAAAGGAAAGAGAAACTTCAGAAAAAGGGGCAAAGCTAAAAACTTTCTATGTCAACAAGATGACAGCACGTCTGAATCTTCAGACGATGATGAATCAACCGAAGCTCTCTTCATGGTCACTGTTGAAGAAGAAGAAGAGCTAGATCCGGAAGAGGATGAGGAGGCTGAAGTCAATCTTGAAGAGGAACTCATAGCCGCACTTGAGGAGCTTAGCATGGAACGCAAATCAAGTAAGAAAAATCTGAAACTTCTCAATGAATCTGAAAGTTCTATTATTGCTTTGAAAACTCAAGTAGAAGAATATAAAAGAATGGTAGAAGTCCTTGAAAACCAAATAAGTATCAAAAAGGAAGAGGCTATGAAACTTGAAACTGAGATCGCTAGAGCAAAGGCTGAAAATTTGGAAAATAGCAAAAAACTCAAAGCGCTCCAAGCGATTGAAGGGACTATGAAACTCAATGAACTACTGAAAGTTCAAAGACCTGCCCACTTCAGATTTGGTCTAGGATTTGAGAAAGGAGAATCCTCTAAGATTGCACCTCCTGAAAAGAAAAAGTTTGTGAAGCAAGTCACTGCACCTTCTAACTCCATGAAGCCCACTCAACCTAGAAAGGAGTCCATTCCTGTTAGAAAGGTAATGAAGACTAACCAACCACAAAGAAGATATAAATTCTATGGTTATTGCTTTCATTGTAATATGTTTGGACATAAAAGAGCTGATTGCAAATTCTATGTAAGAAACAACCCATTTGTGACTAGGAATCCTTTTTCAATCCTAAGTAGCCACAAAATTGAGTGCTATATATGTCATAATTATGGACACTTGGCTAGGGATTGTAGGTTGCATATTGCTAACAAATTTCAGGTTGAAAAAAAACCCAAGATAGTCAAGGCTTGGAGAGCAAAGCAAAGTGCAGAAAGTCCCAAAGAATCTCTCATTGTGCAAACGGCATTCAATGCACAAAAGAAGGCAGCACCATGGGTCCTTGATAGTGGTTGTTCAAGCCATATGACTGGTGATAAAGAGAAATTCATCAAGTTACAGCACTATGAAGGCGGTTCAGTGAAGTTTGGCAACAATGATGGTGCCAAAATCTGCGGAAAAGGTGTTATTCAGCTTATGGCAAACAAGATCAGATCGGAAGAAGTCTTATATGTGTCTGGATTGAGACACAACCTGCTTAGTGTGAGCCAGATCTGTGACAAGGGTCACGAAGTTATCTTCACAAAGAATGGGTTTGCCATCAAGAAGAGTAGCAACGGCAAAACAGTGGCAACTGGATCAAGAACTGCTGGAAATCTCTATACATTGTCAGATGGCACTGAAAAGACCTGCTTGATGAGTCGGACAGAGGAAAGTTGGTTGTGGCACAAACGCCTTGGGCATCTAAGCTTTGATAACATGTCAAAGATTTGCAATTCAAAGGCTGTAAGAGGCATGTCTAAAGTTGAAAAGCCTTCCAATCCCATTTGCGACTCTTGCCAAAAGGGAAAACAAACGAGGGTTATGTTCAAGTCAAAGGATCATCATTCCAAGAAACCTCTTGAGCTAGTGCACACTGATCTCTGTGGACCGATGCGAACTCAAAGCACCAATGGAGATAAGTATTTCATGTTATGCATTGATGATTATACTCGTATGACATGGGTATTGTTTCTTAAGCATAAGCATCAAGCACTTGATCGTTTTAAAGTGTTTAAAGCACAGGTTGAAAATCAATTGGAAAAACGTATCAAGATTTTAAGGTCTGATCGTGGAGGCGAGTTCACATCTGAAGAGTTCACTAAATATTGTGAACATCATGGCATTCAAAGACAGTACTCAGCCCCTAGAACTCCACAGCAAAATGGAGTTGTGGAACGGAAGAATCGCACCGTACAAGAGATGGCTCGTACGATGCTAAGTGAAAGCAAGATGGCTGACAAGTATTGGAAAGAGGTAATTCATACGGCTGTATACATTCAAAACCGATGCTTGATCAGGCCACATGAAGTCAAAACTCCCTATGAGCTATGGTTTGGAAGAAAAGCAACAGTCAAGCACTTCAGAGTCTTCGGCAGCAAGTGTTACATCAAGCGGCTTGAACAAAATCCGGGCAAATTTGAAGAAAGAGCTGACGAAGGTATATTTCTGGGTTACTCCTCTACTAGCAAGGCATATAGGTGTCTTAACAAAAGAACCAGAAAAATCATAGAAAGTGCTGATGTGAGAATAGATGAAAATATTAAACCAAAGAATGCAACTCATAATGACAGTCCAGTTTATGAGGACTCGAGTGAGATTGATGATGAGATGGCTGAATCTTATGATTCTGAGAAATCAAAGATGACTCAGAAGATACTTCACCTAAGAAGCACAGCACTTGGGTAGAGCAACACCCTAAGGATCAAATCATTGGAGATCCTAAGGCAGGCGTTCAAACTAGACAAAGTGTAGTTAGCAATTACTCACTTGTGTCCACCATTGAACCCAAGACTGTGGCTGAAGCCAGTCTCGATGAAAGTTGGTTGAAAGCTATGCATGAGGAGTTGGAGCAAATTGAGAAGAACTCCACATGGGAACTTGTTCCTAGACCTACTGATAAGAATGTTATTGGTACTAAATGGGTCTTTCGGAATAAGCTGAATGAAGATGGTCAAGTCATTAGAAACAAAGCAAGGTTGGTTTGTAAAGGCTATGCTCAAGTTGAAGGCATAGATTTTGAAGAGACCTTTGCACCGGTGGCTCGTCTTGAAGCTATTCGTATGTTTCTTGCATTGGCAGCATACAAAACCTTCAAGGTATTTCAGATGGACGTAAAGTCAGCTTTCTTGAATGGTTTACTTGAAGAAGAGGTCTACATTGAGCAACCTGATGGTTTTCTCATCAGCAAAAATTCAGATCTAGTGTGCAAGTTGAAAAAGGCTCTTTATGGACTGAAACAAGCGCCAAGGGCATGGTATGCAAGGCTGGATCTCTATCTCCGCAAGATCGGTTTTGGAAAAGGAATGGTTGATAGCAATCTGTATGTCAAAACTGAGTTAAGCAAACAGCTGGTTGTCATTGTTTATGTTGATGACATAATCTTTGGTGGCAATGATGAGGAGATGTGCAGGAATTTTGCTGAAGAGATGAAGAAAGAATTTGAGATGTCAATGCTTGGAGAACTAAAGTTCTTTCTTGGTTTACAAGTTCAGCAGCTGAAACATGGTATCTTCATATCACAAATGAAGTACATTAAGGAAATGCTGAAACGGTTCAATATGGAAGACAGCAAGCCAGTGAGCACACCAATGTCAACGAACACGAAGCTTAGCAAAGATGATAAGGCCTCGTCCGTTGATCATACCACCTATCGCTCTATGATAGGAAGCTTGCTCTACTTGACTGCAACAAGACCAGATCTTCTACAAGCACTATGTATGGTTGCACATTTTCAAGCAGCACCAACTGAAACGCACCTTACAGCAGTGAAAAGAATCTTTCGATATCTGAAAGGTACTATGGAGCTTGGTATCTGGTATCCCAAAGGCAAATCCTTCACTCTAGTTGCATATTCTGATGCCGATTGGGCTGGATGCGTAAATGATCGCAAGAGTACTAGCGGCGGCGCATTTTATCTTGGAGAAAGATTAGTTGCTTGGCATAGTAAGAAGCAAGACTCAGTATCCCTTTCGACAGCGGAAGCGGAATATATTGCAGCAGCAACTTGTTGTACGCAAGTGTTATGGATGCGGCAAATGCTCTCTGATCTAGGAGTTCCTACAACGGATCCTACGCCGATCCTATGTGACAACACGAGTGCAATTCACATCTCTAAGAATCCTGTTCAGCACTCTCGAACGAAGCATGTAGCAATTCGTTATCATTTTCTTAAAGATAAAGTTGCTGATGGAGAGGTCAAGTTGGAATATGTTCCAACAACTGAGCAAGTGGCTGATATTTTCACGAAACCTCTGCCAAAGGAAGTCTTCGAGTATCTCCGGAAAAGTTAGGAGTTACTCACTCTCCTAAACCGTAGGAGTTGTGCTTGAAAGGGGGAGCAATGCATTCATTGAATATCCTATTCGCTCCTCGGTTTGGTCCCTTTGGACTTGTTGTCAAAGGGGGAGAGATGTTATGCTATGATAGCAAGGAGAGATGTTATGCTATGAAAGCTAGGGGGAGATTGCATGGTTGTTATTTCAGAATTTTAGAATTGGTTCCAAGTGAGTGTTGAAAAGAACTTGGAAGAGCTGCAAGCTGGAGTTGAAAGTGTTGAAGTTCCAATAGTGTTGCCAACAATTCCAAAGGGGGAGATTGTTGGAATCTGAGATGACTTGAGAAGTCTTTTGATGAATTGAAGAAGTTAGCATCTCAAGTATTGATTTGAGTTGGAATTCTTGTCAACACATTGTCACAAACATGATGTTAATAAGCTGGTATTGATAGAGCTGAAGAGAAGAATCAGAGTTCAAACTGTCAGGAATTCAGATTTCCTGAAACAGAGTGGCCGGTTGACCGGGCTCTTCATGCGGTCGACCGAGCAAGAAGAAACCTGCAGAAAACAGATTCAGGTAGCTCCCAGTTATTTTCGTGACACAGTGTGTCTTCGGTCGACCGGGACCCCAGGATGTCAACCGAGCTCGAAAAGTTGTTTGTTTCCAGTCAGTGTCTTCGGTCGACCGAGCAAGCAAGGATGTCGACCGAGCACGGGAACCAGAGTTGCGCAGAATTAGAAGTTTTGCATGAAAATTCAGCACACTTATCTAATTTGTTTGGGACTCTTTCTAAACGAATTGTAGCCCGTTTTGAATACAATTAAGGGTTATCAAAACCTATATAAAGGCATGTATGGGTCGTTCTAAATATACACCAGAAGAGAAGAGAAAAGAGAGAAGAGAAGAGAGAAGAGTGTGCTGTGTGCTGGTGCTGGTGCTGTTGCTGTGTTGCTGTTGTGCTGCATCTTTCTACAGCAATTGTGGACGAGATTATGCTCAAGAAGATGGTGATTCGTCCATGAGTTAAGTGTCTCTCTGTTTATGCTTTAATTTCAATTTGTAAGGGATTGAGAGAGAGAGAATTGTAGAGGGGAAGGGCTGTAGACAGAATTTATCTTCTATTCTGTTTTTACATCAAGTTGGTGCTTGGTGTTTAGGGTTTGGTGATCCTATCTGTGGGTGCAGATAAATTGTAAAGGGAGTCGGTGCTTCCTAGATAGTTGGTGCTATCTGAAACTAAGGGTTGGTGCTCTTTGTCGTTGGTGCGACTAAATAAGATTCAGATCTGTCCCGGATTGGTGTTCGGACAGTCTTTGAACCGTGGACGTAGCCTTTCGGTGAACCACGTTAAATCTGGTGTCATTGTGTGATTTGACTTGTTTTGTTGTTGAATTGGACCTGTTTTTAGAAATCACTGATTCACCCCCCCCTCTCAGTGATCGCGGTATCCAACACGAGGCCTCGTCGTAGTGGGAGAATCTCTAGACAGCCAGAAAGATATCTAGGAGTGTCTTTTAAGACAGACTCTGAAGATCTGGTTGAGGATCCTACTAGTTATGATGAAGCAGTAACGGATATAGATGCTGACATGTGGCAGTAAGCGATGAAATCTGAAATGGATTCTTTGTATTCCAATCAAGTCTGGGAACTTGTAGATGCACCTGAAGGGATTAAACCCATAGGGTGCAAGTGGATCTACAAGAGGAAGAGAGGAGTGGATGGGAAGGTGGAAACCTTCAAAGCAAGACTGGTGGCGAAAGGATATACTCAGAAAGAGGGTATCGATTATGAGGAAACCTTTTCACCAGTGGCTATGCTTAAGTCCATAAGGATTCTCTTAGCCATCGCATGTCATTATGACTACGAGATATGGCAGATGGATGTCAAGACAGCTTTTCTTAATGGAAGTCTTGACGAATGCATCTATATGATGCAACCAGAGGGTTTCATTGCTAGTGGCCAAGATAACATGGTTTGTAAACTTAAGAAGTCCATTTATGGACTTAAGCAAGCATCTAGAGCATGGAACATCAAGTTTAATCAGGCAGTCAAATCTTTTGGCTTTGATCAAAACATTGATGAACAATGTGTGTATAAGAAATGAAGTGGAAAAGCAGTTGCATTTTTGGTTCTGTATGTAGATGACATATTACTCATAGGAAATGATGTAGGTTTATTGTCATCCATAAAGGTTTGGTTATCCTCTCAATTTCAGATGAAGGATTTAGGTGAGGCCAGCTATATCTTAGGGATCAAGCTTTTGCGTGATCGCAAGAATAAGATATTAGCCTCATCCCAATCTTCATATATTAAGAAGATATTGGTCAAGTTTAACATGCTTGACTCCAAGAAGGGTCTCCTACCTTCTAGACATGGAGTACCACTGTCCCGAGATCAATGTCCAAAGACATCTGAAGAGATAGAGAACATGAGGAGAGTTCCATATGCATCCGCTGTTGGAAGCCTCATGTATGCTATGTTATGTACTAGACCAGATATTTGCTTTGCTGTTGGCATGGTTAGCAGATATCAGTCAAACCCTAAACCTATGCATTGGACAACTGTTAAGCATATATTCAAGTTTCTTCGGAGAACGAAAGATTATATGCTAACCTTTCGAGCAGATGATCTAACGCCTTTGGCGTATACAGACTCTGATTTCCAATCTGATAGTGATTTCAGAAAGCCTACTTCAGGGTACATCTTTACTCTGTCAGGAGGGGCGATATCATGGAGAAGTATCAAGCAATCCTGTACTGCTGATTCTACCATGGAAGCAGAGTATGTGGCGGCATCGGAAGCTGCGAAGGAAGCAGTATGGCTCAGAAAATTCCTGTTGGATTGGGAGTTGTTCCTACAGTACAAAAACCGATTGTCATGTACTGCGATAACATTGGTGCTGTAGTACAGTGCAAAGAGCCCAGGAATCACAAGAAAGGCAAGCACATTCAGAGAAAGTACCACTTGATCCGGGAATTCATTCAGGATGGAGAGATAGTGGTGGAGCATATTGCTTCAGCAAATAACTTAGCTGACCCATTCACTAAGACTCTTACTGAGAAAGTCTTCACTTCTCATGTTGAGTCTATGGGTGTTAGGTTAGGAAGTAGTGATCTTTAGTGCAAGTGGGAGTTTGTTGGGATTGGTGTATGCCCTAAAGCTCACTAGCTGCACTCTCATCTTTTGTTACTGGATATTTACTGGTTATTTAATGGAATGACTCTTTTCTGCTTAAACATGTATATATGTATGGTTGTGTAAGGCCCATTGTTTCTAGTAAATGAATTAGGTGTGTAGTGTCTATACACAGATAGGTCTAATTCATGGACACTGGAAACATCATATTTGTTCATAACTGAGAGATGGAGTTTGGCACTTTATCTTGGTATAAGTTATAATGAGAGACTCTCCTATTCAGGGTGACTTACCTAAGTCATGGGAGGGCTTTCCCAGATTCATCTCATTAGTGCATATGCAATGCATTGAACAGGACCATGGTAGGTGTGATCTCTAAAATAGTACTATCACAGAAAGGGATCAAGTCACCTCATGCTACTGAGTAACCGGTGCTCTTAATCTTGAGCATTTGTGGATGAACTGACGAAGTCAAGTTCTTGTGCTTTAATTCACTATGGGTGAGATTCTTTTCATGGGTCAACAGCTCTGTGTTTTGGTTACTCGGACTTGATCAGTTGGGACGTGCAAATGCAATATAGAATCTATGCCATCTGATGATGGAATAATCATCCCCTTAGAATTATCCGATTAATCATCAAAATCTAAGATCTTAGTATATGGATGTTCCATATGAATATTGAACTTGTGGGTCGCTCCCTGGATCAAGAGAATGATATCTGAATGATGATTATGTTAAGGATATGAAGTTCTAAGGTTTAGATGTAATCGGGAAGGTTGACAGTACATGTGATAACCTGACTCGATTATGGATGTTACATAGAGGGGCATTCAGGTCATTACACTTAGTAGGTCGAAGACAACCGTCATTTTATGATGAGCTTATTATATTATATATTTGTCCTTGGAGTTCAACCATAACTCTTTATTGGAATGAGTTAAGGTTAAAATGGTCTTTATGTTGCTATGGGTTTAGCATGGACATTTTGGTCATTTTGGGAGCCAATGGCAAATATGTCTTTTGGTCCCTTCTTTAGTCACTTACCAAGATTGGCATGGTTTCCTAAAATGTTTAGATAACATTTGGATGAATTATTTTAGTGGAAAAATAATTTTGAGTTTAAATTCAAATAGGCCTTTGATGGCATACATGAATTTAATTATAGATAAATTATTTGTGGGCCATGATGTGCATTAGTATGTGGGATGTCCATAATAGGATTTCCATGGGTAAGGTTTCCAATTTTGAATAGGTCTCTCTACTTGGAAGGTTGGACTCCTCTTTGGATTAGTATTCCTATGAGAAAGTTTCCTTCTTGGATTAGGAACTTAAAATTAGTAAGTGTTGTACAACTAGTATTACTAATTGCATGGGAAGTTCCTTTAGTTTCCTTTTCTAATTGGAGTGTTCCTTAAAGGAAATAAATCTTTAGATTATAGTTTCTTTTAGGACATCTATGATAGTTAGAAGAGATAAACTTTTAGGAAAGGTTTCCTCAAAGTTTCTATAAAAGAAACCATACAAGCCTTGGACGTCCACTACAAGAAAGAGCAAAAAAAGTGTCCCACACGTCCAGCTTTGGGGTTTTTTCTTCTTCATTGAAGATAGTTCAAAGTCTGAGATTTTTCCTTGGAGAAATAGTTCTCAATTCCTAGATTAAGATCCCACCATCTTAGCCAATCAGATTTGGAAGTGAGATAGAGCAGAAGATCAAAGGCAACACTACTGCAGAAAATTCCAGCAACTTGTTAGCTAGTTGCAAGTCTGAGTTCGGGCCTTTGGATCTATTTTTTCAGAGATTTGAAGTCTACAAATCTTCGAGGTAATAGTCTTTCTCCTTTAATTATACACTTGTTGGTCATGAATTCATGGAGTTCTCATGCTATCTCTATGGCTGATTTATGCTGCCCAAATCAGATTTTTTAAAATCTGTCATGTTACAAATTAGCCATGAATGTCTTCCGCTAATTCAGATCTGAATCGCAGTTTCTTTCACCACCTACCAAAGGTTGGTCACGAAGATGTTCCAGGCCCAGCTAGGTAAGACGGTGGAGGTCTACATTGACGACATGGTCGTCAAGTCCAAGCAGTCCCGGGACCACTTGGCCGACTTGAGTAAGGTGTTTGATATACTTAGGAGGTTCAGGCTCAAGCTCAACGCCTCCAAATGTGCATTCGGTGTCGGCTCCGGAAAATTCCTTGGAAGCCTGGTCACCAGGAGAGGCATTGAAGCCAATCCGGATCAGATCACGGCAATCCTTGGAATACAAAGTCCAACGACGAAGAAGTAGGTCCAGAAGCTCACCGGCATGGTTGCCGCACTCAACCGTTTCGTCAGCAGATCATCAGATAAATGTAGGCCATTCTTCCAACTGCTAAAGAAAAATCTGAAATTCCATTGGACATCGGAGTGCGACGAAGCGCTGCAAAGGCTCAAAGCCTATTTCTCCTCACCTCCCCTGCTCTCGACTCCGAAATAGGGAGAAGTACTCTACCTCTACCTCGTAGTCTCGGATCATGCGGTCAGTTCGGTCCTCCTTAGAGAAGACGACAAACAACAAATGCCCGTTGACACCAAAAATGTCACTTTGCCTCTTCAAGATCGAAAGAGCTACATGAAGTCGCAACCTGCCATAAATAGGCAATGCTGCTTCCAAAAAATCAAATTTTGTCAGAATCAAACAAAAACTGCAAGATCCTTTAAGACAGCCAAAAGAGGAGTACAAAAGAAGTTACGGGCCATTTCAAAATCATTTGGCCCAACTTCGCTTCTCCAGCAGCTGAAAAGGAGCACCCGGCGGCGAAAGCATCGGAGACACCAAATCTTCGATCAGAGCCGATGGATGGTCTCAAAATACATCCAAAAGGTTCCACGTCAAGTTCCGAGTCAAACCGACAACGTTTGACCCTACATCAACCCTCGAACAGCTAAATCAAGCCTCTCGACGGTGAGAACCACCGAGGCCATCACTCATCAGATAGAGCACATGGACGGCTTCAAAATGCTTACAAAGGGCTACACGTCAAATTTCAGGTCATTTCGACAACATTTGACCATACTTTGACGCTCGAAAGCCAAATCAGGCCTCTCGGCGGCGAAGCTCCCTGGGACCATGGTTTCCAAGACAAAGCATATAGATCATCTAAAAATGACTCCAATAGGTTCCCTGTCAAATTTCAAGTCAATCGGGCATCGGCACATCAAGCCGCGACATCTTCATCGTGACAAAAGCAAGTCTATTGGTGATAGGACCCCAAACGGCTTCAAAACTCAAACAAAAGCCTATGGTTGGTCTTATTTATTACTCAGTAGGCTTCACCCCAAATTTCTGGTCATTCCGACATCGTTTGACCCAGTTTCAGCTTCTGACGAAAAATCGGCAGCTCTGCGCGACAAAGTCTTCGGTTTTCTCAGAAAATTAGAAACTTTGCAAAATAAAATGCAAGGATTCTCATCAGGTTTTCTACAGGGAAATCAGGCTAATAAATGATCAAAAATGTCAAGGAAAAATACAGAAGAAAAAAACAGCAAAAACGAACACAAAACGGGACAAAAGGGGGAAAAACCCCCCAGGGTCGCAGGCCCCTGCGACCCTGGGGTCGGGGATCGCCGGGAGGGCCCCGGAAACCCCATTTTTCGCCGTTTCTTCGCGATTCGAAGCGTCCGACTTCTCTGATTTTCCAAAATTCATACTTTTGAGACACCAAATCCTTTGACATCCGTCAAAAACATGGGTCAATCATCAAGAGTATCGAAATCAACATTGATCGCCAACTGGTTAACAAAAAAAAGTGTGCTTTCTACCCGACCGATCGAGAAATCGACAGGACAGATGGCACCGACCCACTGTTGGCAACCAACACCTGAAGTTACATGGTCATCCGATGTCGATCTAATGAAGATCCATCGATGATCATCGCCAGAAGAATCCCAAAAGACGCGGCACGGCCCGCGACTCTTCAACTACTCGGCGACCACTTAATGCGATTAATTGACTAGCTTTATTACAGTCATTAATCCATTTCTTTGGACGGACCAATCAGAAGCAAGCATCCGGGAGTTACAAGTCAAGGGATTCATGACATTTAATCCATGAAACTCCTCCCATCATGGCGATTAAAGGTGATTAAATGCCCTCATCTCCTCCGGCCAATCAGAAGCCAAGAAAAAGGAGTTATAAAATAAAGAATTCAATCTTGTAACTCCTCCCTTTATGTAGCTTTATGACAATTAAGGCTCATAAACCCTCCTAAATGGCTACCTAAAAGCCTATAAATAGGAGAGCTGTCCAAGAAGAAAATAGCAGAGACAGCAGAGAAAACACACAACAGATTGCAGAAAATCCGGAAACTCAGACAGAAAAAGGCATCAAAGTGAGAAAACTCTGCGGAAATCCTACACCGACCACCGCTACAAGGTGACAAAAGTCTCTTGGGGGGTACCCCCCAAGGTCCTTGCCTTCTCCTTCTGCCTCTAATGGCTTAGACGTGGCTTTTCAGCCCGTCTACTTAGTTTTTTATTGGACATAGGACCTCCTTTTGGTCTTTGTCCTCTAAAAACCTAAGGTTATAGCCAAGCCAAGCGAATCAATAGCATCCTCTGTTCTCATCTGCATGGATGATGGTGAAGTCCACATATGGCTTGCGACCGTCAATCTGAACGGGTCCCCCATAATCTCCTGAGATTAGATCCTCCTTTTCTTGGTTTTCATTATAGTTTGTATTTTTTCAAAAGAGACAAAAAATCACAACTCTTGTCTTTCTTTATTGATAAGGATTGTAAATCGGCTATAAACGCTAAAAATCGACTATAAACACCAAAATCGGCTATAAATGCCAAAAAAATCACATTTCACGTCAAATCAGGAAAATGTCTCTTTTCTTAAATATATGTGCAACGGAAAACTTGAAAGAAGTTGATTTCCTTTTTACTTGCGAAGGTTGATCTCTGGATCACCACTTGCAATTCCAAGTAAAATGGAAAATCTGGCACACCCACACAAAAAAATGTTGATGCACGCCTCTGCCCCCTTCCGGTTACGAAAGGGTCGGATCCAATGGACTCCCACGTCCGCCGACCTCGGTAGAACCGAGCGGAAGCGCTGTTCCATCAAAGAACAAGTAGAGAAGAAATACCCGTTTGATGAAGATGTTGATGAAATCTTCGGGGCTCTTGTGGCAAAAGGCAAGCTCACCTTGCCCAAACCAAAAAGATCGAGTGATGTTGGCAAAACCAACGATCCTCGGTACTGTCCATATCACCAGATGATCTCGCATCCTCTCAATCAATGCTTCGTTGTGAGGGAGAAAATAAACGAGATGTGGAAAAACGGAGTCATCACCTTTGACAAAAACTATGGGTCTGCCTCCGTCAACATGGTGACATGTGGACAAACATCAAAATCACCGAAGAAGAAGATCACTACTTCCTTCAAGGTGATAAACTCAATCCAAGCGTCCGAGGAACTGGTTCCTTACCCGACACCATACGGACAACCCATATGGGTACATCCCGATCTCCTGGAAGATGAAAATTGGGAGGTCGTGAAAACAAAGCCTACAGCTCAACAGCAAAGGCAGGCTAGAAAACATCTCCT
This sequence comes from Litsea cubeba, assembly GCA_012931725.1. Classification (NCBI taxonomy): domain Eukaryota; kingdom Viridiplantae; phylum Streptophyta; class Magnoliopsida; order Laurales; family Lauraceae; genus Litsea; species Litsea cubeba. Next base: position 49,679,310 of record CM022952.1, read on the forward strand.
TAAGCTCAAACAACAAGAGAAGACCCAGCCAAAATAAGAAGTCAAAGAAAAGGCAGAGGCTTCCTCTACCGCTTCACTGGAGGCAACAAAAACATCCCTTCCAGAGACTTCAAAGGGGGTAAGAAAATTCACTCTTAGTGATTTCATGCCACCTCAATTCAAAGAAGCCACGCAGGAGGCATCATACTCTTGCAATTCGGTAGTTGGATTCTCCATTGATGGATACGAGTCCAGCGACACCGATAATGGATTCGAATCCAACTACACAGACGAGTGGGAGGAGTCCCTTGAAACAGGAGAATATCTCTCCGATGAAGAATGGGTTCCTGAGACTCATCTTATGCCAGTAATCTGGTATAACCCCCTACAGCCACAAGGATCCTGGTCTGATAATGAAGAAGACCAAGAGGCTGTACAAAGAATTGTTGTTGGACCAGCACCCCTCGTTGCTCCAGTGGAAATCAACAATCTTGAGCCATAAAGAGTTGATGAAGAAGAAGATTTGGCTCCCATGCCTGATCTTGAAGAATACGTAAGGATCTTGCAGCGTCTCGCTCTAGAACAAGAGCAAGACCGTGTCAACGAGCCTCCTCGCAATCCAGAGCCTGAAGTCCCTGAAGACCATCAGGTACATCCTCCCTTAACTCCTGAAAAATGGAGAAAATTGCTGGATAGACAATCCTCTTACATCCGAGGATGAGTCTGACTTTGATCAGGCAACGTCTCCCGTCAGAGCTTCCTGTAATGTGATAATTCGGGATTATAGCTCTTGAGAAGCATCGTCTGATGAGAGCACTTACACTCCGGCGACGCCTAGCAATGTATCTTCTGGAGCCATCTCATCTCACGTGACTTTCACTGAGATGACACCCTCTCAGGTTTCTTCTCCTGAGACTGTGACTTCAAAGTTCACACCCTTCCTGGCTGAAGAATTCCCAGCTATTGATGCTTGGGACGATGAATTGGTCAATGAAGAAGAAAGGTTGCTGGATGCTGTTCAGGACTTGCTCCCGGAAAATGCTTCGTGCAACACAATCACTGAGGATGGCAACTCCGCTGCTGATACATCCTCAGCAAATGAAAAATGACAGCCTCTTGATCCTGAAGACAATCTTCCAAACGAAGACCCTTCTCAAGAAGCTCTCGAAGTTGGTAGAGGCACCCGCTCTGGCCGCGACTACCACAAAAATTACAACCAATCTTCCTTTACATATGTAAATCCTTCAGGAAAAGATGTTGTAAGCACCCCTAGTGGCAACAATGATGAACATGCAGGCCCTAAGGAGGCTTTCAAGTATGACTTGATTGAACACTTCAAGCGCATACTTGCATGTCTGCACATCCTAGATTTGTTGCGAATGTCTCCGCACACTCGTGATAATCTCATTTCAGAATTACAAAAGTTGAATGAGGATGTCGACAAACATGCCCAGCAAGTCCTCCAAATTGAAATGGATTACTGGGTCAAAAACTCAGAAGCTTCCTCAAAGGGAGAAAAGAAGAAAACTGAGGGATCATGCATTGAATGCCTCTCGGTTAAAAAAGCAGCCAGTGCAACCATCGCCTTCACAAAGGACGACCTCCTACTTGGCGAAACAGGGCATAACTGACCCCTGTACTTCACAGGGTACATCAAGGAAATGCCTATGCACAGAGTTCAGATCGACCCAGGTTCTGCACTCAACCTCATCTCCACATCGGCTCTCGAAGAGTTGGGCATCCCACCCAGCAAGCTGAGTCACACATCTGTATCTATCTTTGGATACGATGGGAGTACTCAAAGGCCTATCGGCAAAATCAGGTTCAAGTTGCAGATTGGTGATCTTATCTCTGAGGTCACAGTGTATGCAATAAAAACCCCTTCATGCTACAAAATCCTTCTCGGACGCCCTTGGATCCACGAGAATGGCGTTGTCCCTTCAACTCTACATCAATGCATCAAGTTTGTTGGCGACGACGGCATGATAAAGGCAGAAAACCCTTCAAAGGTAAAGAAGTCCACTTTGTAGACTCACAAATGTATGAAGGTAAAAAAGAAGAAGAGGAGAAGCACACAGCACCCTTTGCCGAAAATCTCCAGAAAGATAAAGGCAAGGCTCCTCAACAATTATCGGAAGAAAACAAACCATCCGGTAAATCCGAAGAGAGCATTCAAACTCCCTTCATCATCTCCCTCAAACCTTCAAAGCCTTTGGTCATAACAACTAAAGTGAAGAAGGCAAAGCAAAAGCCTGGGGGCAAATTTGTTGTCTCTTTCGTGTCTATCATGCAAGACACAGATTCGGATTCAGAGCCAGAAGACGACACATCGTCAAGCCAAGCTGACACTCAGCAAGTTCAGCCTGCTCTTACTCCAATGGAGGCAAATTCTGACATAGAAGATGTAACGCCCCAATTCCGGATACCGAGAAAATCGTCAAAGTACCGAAATTGGCGCGCTACTTCCCGGAAAATCCGAGAACTTCCAAGATCGTAGGTCCGCAGTGAGGTCCAATTTAAAACTTTTTCATCAACATAATAACAATGGTTAATTGCGGAATCATGATAGTATAGCGGAAGCAATATCAGAGATAGCGGAAGTATAAGGTATCATCGTATATATGTCAAATGTAGATGGGCTGAAGTCCAGCCTAAATGTATAGAGATAACAAATCAAAGTTTAATTACATATTTTTCATTACTACCCAACTCACAACAAAAGTCTCTCAAAACCCTAAATAAAAGAACACTCAAACCCCTGCAGCTGGTGTCGGCTCTCCACCTTCCGGCTCGACCTCATGGTCAGCCGGCCCCCATCCGTAGTCGCCTACTACGGGCACCTCAATGAGTGCGAACGCATCGCCCTCGAACTCGGGGTCAAGACCTAAGCACCAAGAGTGGGTCAGATCTAAAGATGTGGCAAGTCACAATATGCAGATAATATAGAATGTATGCATCAAATGAGTAGAGACGTGTATAAAGTTAAGAGAGTAACAAAGGTACATATGCTATGCAGTCGTGCAAGATAACAATGTAGAATCATAATAAGTATAACAGTAATAAACCTACACAATATGGCACATCCACATAAGCTGGTCACCGCGGGATATTATGCCGCGGCCCTCCCATACTGAACACAGTCGCGGTAGGGATCCTAAGCTAATGCTAGGGATTACTAACCCCGCAAAACATCATCAACATCATCCACAACGACCGGAACCGGCATCACACCGTCCGTCCCAACAGTGCTCATCATGATAGCCACACACAAATCTCAATAGCTCCTACCAGTGATGATCAGTCCAACTGGCTGAGCTTAAATCAACTCAGTGAATGTCTATGCCGACTCGGAAACAATAAAGGTCTGTGTCTGTCTAGGCTTTACCTTGCGTGAACAAGGTCCTAACAAAAGTCCCTAAGAGGTCCAAGTACTCAATATAAACTGTGGTTCATAGTCCAAGTCCAATCCCATCATTGGATCCATACGAATCATTGGATTCATACCAAGGCCCACCAAATACATGGCCTGATCTATAACAGTCCATATGAGATACAAGTCCATATCCAATGACATATGATCCATTTACAACCTTAATGGGTCACACGCCCATACAATCTAACCTCTCCATTCTAGGGTAATTCACATCCAACTTAGGCCATAAAAAGGGCCCGCCTAGCCACAGACACGGGTCAATGATCCATCAAATCAGATTACCGGGTCACCTCTACGTATTCCTAGGTTTAGGTCCTCCATTTTCCATTTAATTAACAGGTATGAGCAACAATAAGGACAATAGAGTGATAGTCATAGTATGAGGGAGATGAATCTCCAAGTACATGAATCATAGGGAGATAGCAACAGTCCAACCTAGGTAAATGGTCCACTCTCGGATACAGGTCCATCTCAGGTAATTCGATCTTTAAGTGAAACCACAGATGCTAAGGAATATTGTGTTTGGTGCTTAGAAGTTGTGTGCATCATTTGGTAACGTATAAAGGTCGAATCATCTAAGATTACATAACCTGGACTTTAATTAGTGGACCCCACGAGTCAAGGTTGAGCCGTACCATTGACTCGTGGCTGGCACAGTGATGGAAGTCTATTTGAATGGTCAATGGGCCCTACATATGATTGCAACAATAGAAATTAGAATCTGGGAAGTGTCACTGTACACAGTGTGCTCAGCCGACCTCCTGGCCTGGGTGGTCAGCTCGGCACACTGGGACCAGAGAAGGAAAAACACCCTACAGGCAAAGCCTGTTTGTCCAGAACTTCCTGTGAGTTCGGCTAACTCCCTGGCCTGGGTAGTTGGCCGTGCACACTAAGAATTCTGGCTGAAGGGAATGTGCCAGGTTCTAGTCTCCTTTGTTGAAATCCCACCTTTTTGGAAATCCATCTCGGAGTTCGGCTAAGCAATGGAGCTCAATTGAATACTCAGTTCGGCCACCCAACTCAGCTCGGCAAAGGCCTAGCTCAGTTCGGCCACCCAACTGAGTTCAGAAAAATGCATTGAGTTCGGCTAGGATTGAGGTTGGTCAAGCCCAGCTTGGTTAAGCACTGAGTTCGGCTAAGCTCGAAGTCCGGTCTGGCACGGAACCCGGTCTGGCGCTGAGCTCAGTAAAACACTGAGTTCGGCCATAACACTGAGTTCGGCCGTAACACTGAACTCGACTTTGAGCACTGAGCTCGGCCTAGACACTTAGCTCGGCTAAACGCGAATCTCATCCTAACCATTATGCTTGGCAGAACTCTGAGTTCGGCTAGTGTTGAATCCAGCCATCGCTGAGTCCGGCCAGTACTGAGCTCGGCAGTTGCTGAGCTGCGCTAACGCTGAGCTCGGCAACCGCTGGGCTCTGCAGGTGCGGGGCTCGGCCATCGCTGGACTCTGTCCATCTCTCCTATCAGTGTTGTGTTCTGTTACAGAACCCAGTTCTGCGACAGGACACAACTTCTCTTCATTAAGCACAGGAATGGTGGTCCACCTCTGATCAGAATCCAGATCAAGTAGCACCCCATGGTCGCACAGGGCCCCTCACATAGACGTAGGGTCCTGATCTACCAAGGGTGGTCCTACTTCGATTCCGATCACAACACAACGAGGTGGGTTCTCGTCATTCCATCTCCGGAAAACCCATCACTGCAACCCAATTCTCCTGGGTTTCTCCATAGACCATCACAGAAGCAAAATAAATCATTCCTACATCATCAACCCATCATCAACCGGCCATTGATCATCCAAATGAGGTAATCCCATCCATCAATGGCCAAAGGAACCAAACAAACATGCTCAAGGATCGATCTAAACATATATATTACCAATTGGAATTCTACTGCAAATCAAAGGAAGGAAACATGCAATCTAGACTACCAGCACAGTGCACTTGCCTTGATCAATTGAAGGTAGAAGGAAAAGAGAGAGAAAACCACAGGGAAAAGAGAAAAGGTCTCGACAGTAGTTCTTATGGTGCAGGTCGATCTCGGCTGGCCTTCTGTCAAGGGATTTCTGGGGCGAGGAAGAGAAAAGAGAGATTGGAGGGGGAGACGAGGGTTCGTTGCAGGGAATTGGGGAAGAAGAAGAAGAAGAAGAAAAGAGAAGAGATTGAAACTTGAGAGAAAGGAAAAAGGAGATGAACAGTAGTTGTTAGGGCAGGGGGAGGGTTTTGTTTATATAGGTTGGGTTTTTGGGTTAGGGACAAAATTGCCCTTAGGGTTAAAATAGGATTAGGGTTAGGGTAAAGGGTATTTAGGTCTTTAGGTGGGCTTCTAGAAGATTCTTTGGTGCAAACCCCCTATGGTAAATACAAAACTCTAGCTAGGGCCTCTAACAAACTAACTAACTCTAAGAATAACAAGAGACACCCTATTGACTCTACTAATTACACCACTAGTCTAACCCTAGGAAAATACATAGCTACCCTCACTAAGTCCCATAATTAGTATAATTAAAATACTTAAGCTAATATATAGTATTCAAATTCACAATGAGGGCCCACCAGGGGTGGAGTCTCACATTCCTCCCTCCTTTAAAACATTTGGTCCCCAAATGTAAAAACAAAGTAGGGACATACCTGCGGTAGAAGATGTGGATAATCTCTTGCCACCTGGTCTTGTAGCTCCCAAGTAGCCTCTTCCGGAGTGTGATGCTCCCACTGAACCTTCACGAACTGGATGGTTCGGTCCCGAAGCACTTTCTCCTTGGTGTCGATGACGGCGACTGGCTTGGCGATGTAGGACGCGTCGGGCTGGATGTCGAGCGGCTGGTGATGCAGAATGTGGGTAGGATCCTCCACATACTTCCTCAACATCGAGACATGGAAGACGTCGTGCACACCTGATAGCTCTGTTGGCAGCTGAAGTCTGTAGGCGACATCTCCGATCCTGGCCTTGATCTCAAAGGGTCCAACGTACCTCCGTGCTAACTTGCCCTTCTCGCCGAATCTGAGGGTGCCTCGAGTTGGGGAAACCTTCAGGAAGACACGGTCTCCCTTCTGGAACTCGAGTGGCCTGCGCCGATTGTCTGCGTAGCTCTTCTGCCGGCTGCGGCTGACCTTCAGGTTCTCTACTATCTGGCGGATCTTCTCACTGGTATCACCGACAATAGACGGTCCGTGGAAGCTCCTGACGCCAACTTCCTCCCAACATACTGGGGTCTTGCACTTCCTGCCGTACAACGCCTCAAATGGTGCCATCTTGATGCTCGAGTGGTAGCTGTTGTTGTAGGCAAACTCGCAGAGTGGCAAGGAATCCTCCCAGTTCTCCTTGTAGTCTAGAACACAAGCTCGCAACATATCCTCCAAGGTCTGGTTGGTGCGCTCTGTCTGTCCGTCTGTCTGAGGATGATAGGCTGTGCTGAAGCTCAACTTGGTACCCAAAGCTCGCTGAAGACTATCCCAAAAGTGAGAAGTGAAGCGTGGATCTCTGTCTGAAACAATCGAAGCTGGAACTCCGTGCAAAGAGACGATCTTATCCACATACAGCTTAGCAAGGACGTCGAGTCCTGCTCTCATCGACACTGGCAAGAAGTGAGCTGACTTGGTCAGCCTGTCCACGATCACCCAAATGCCATCACTGCGTCTCCTGGTAGCTGGAAGTCCTGCAATAAAATCCATGGTGATGTGTTCCCACTTCCACTGAGGTATCTCGAGCTGATGAAGTAGCCCTGGTGGCTTCTGATGCTCGGCTTTGATCTGCTGACAGGTCAGACATCTGGACACATAGCCTGCAATCTCTTTCTTCATGTTGTTCCACCAGTAGTAGCTCCTCAGGTTCCTATACATTTTGGTGCTGCCTGGGTGGATCGAATATCTGCTGTGGTGTGCATCTGCTAAGATCTGGTCCTTCAGCTCTTGGATATCTGGTACACACAGCCTGTCCTGGTAGTAGAGTACTCCACCAATCAGTCTGAACTCTGGCCTCTGGTCAATCTGCTCGATCACTCTGACAAGCTTAGAATCGCTGCGTTGACTGTCCTTGACCTCTCCAAGCAACTCTGGTTCCCATGCGGACATGGTAGCAAGCATAATTCTGTCGCTGAGCGGCTGAAACTGGACATCCATGTCACTGAAGACATCGGTCCACACGCCCTCTGCTGCTAGGAAACTGACTAGGGCGGTCTTCCTGCTCAAAGCATCTGCTACGACGTTCGCCTTACCCGGATGGTATTTGATAGGGAAGTCGTAGTCCTTGATGTACTCCATCCAACGCCTCTGACGGTTGTTGAGATCATGCTGAGTGAACAGGTACTGCAAACTGCGATGATCTGAATGGACTTCGAACTTCTCTCCGGAGAGGTAATGCCGCCACATCTTCAGTGCGAACACGACTGCTGCAAGCTCCAGGTCGTGAGTAGCATACTTCTTCTCGTGTTCCTTCAGCTGGCGTGATCCATAAGCAATGACTTTGCCCTCCTGCATCAAAACACAACCAAGACCGGTCCCTGAAGCATCGGTGAAGACAACGAAACCGCCTGTACCAGAAGGTAAAGATAAGATCGGTGCTGACGTCAGTCTCTCCTTCAGCTCTTGAAAGCTGTCCTCGCATGCATCGGTCCATACGAACGGTACGTCCTTCCTCGTCAGCTTGGTCAAAGGGGCTGAAATCGAAGAGAAACTCTTGACAAATCTGCGGTAGTAGCCTGCTAAGCCAAGGAAACTCCGAACTTCTGTAACATTCTTCGGTCTCTCCCAGTTCACTACTGCCTCGATCTTCGCTGGATCCACTGCTAGGCCGTCTCTGGAGATGATATGTCCGAGGAAGACTACTTGCTCTAACCAGAACTCGCACTTGCTGAGCTTCGCGTACAGCTGGTTGTCGCGTAGCAACTGTAGAGACGTCCTCAAATGCTGCTCGTGCTCCTCTCTGGACTTGGAGTAGACCAACACGTCGTCGATGAACACCACCGTGAAACTGTCGAGATACGGGGCGAAGATCTTGTTCATCAGGGCCATGAACACTGCCGGCGCATTCGTCAACCCAAACGGCATCACAAGGAACTCATAGTGGCCGTAACGAGTACGAAACGCTGTCTTCTGCACATCCTGCTCTCTGACTCGCAGCTGATGGTATCCCGATCTCAGGTCCACCTTCGAGAAGTACTGCGCTCCCTGAAGCTGGTCGAAAAGCTCGTCGATCCGGGGAAGAGGATACTTGTTCTTCACCGTTGCCTGGTTCAGCTGCCTGTAGTCATTGCACATCCTCATCGATCCGTCCTTCTTCTTCACAAAGAGTACAGGCGCTCCCCAAGGTGACATGCTCGGTCTGACGAAGCCCTTGTCTATCAACTCTTGCAACTGGGTCTTCAACTCTCGCAGCTCTGCTGGAGCCATGCGGTAAGGAGCTCTGGAAATCGGTGCGGTGCCTGGCACAAGCTCGATGGTGAAGTCGATCTCTCTGACTGGAGGCAATCCTGGGATCTCGTCGGGAAATACATCTGGGAACTCACAGACAACTGGTATCTCCTCGACTCCCTTGGACTTCTTGTCCTCTGAGATGAATGCGATGTAGCCCTCGCAACCTGATCTCACTAGCCTCTCTGCCTTCAGTGCTGAAATCAACCTAGTGCTGGGTGGTCTCCTCTCACCCACAAACTCGATCGTGGTATCTGAACCGTCGATAGTGAGCCTAACTGTCTTCTCGAAGCAATCCATCACTGCTCGATATCGGGCCAGCCAATCCATCCCCAAGATAACGTCGAAGTCATGCATGGGTAACACGATCAGATCTGCAAACATAATACACTCCCCGATCTGCACTCGGCATCTGGGGTGGTAAGTCTGACACACTACCCTCTTGCCCACGGGCGTAGACACAACTAGCGTGTATGGTAACTCCTCTCCTACCCCACCAAGAACTAATGAAAAAGCAGAAGACACATAGGAATGTGTAGCACCAGGGTCAAACAATACTCTAGCAATCTGATCACAAATAAAAAGAGTACCTTCGACGACGTTCCCTGCAGCTTCGGCCTCCTCATGTGTGAGTGCAAATGCCTGACCTACAGCCTGAGGTCTCTGCTGCTGTCGCTGCTGTCCATGGGGCCTCTGGTATCGTCCCCTCTGGTAGTGTTGTCCCCTGGGCTGCTGGGGTCCACGTGCCTGCTGCTGGGCACGGTACTGCTGCTGAGGTGGCTGGGGTGCCGGTGCAATCTGCTGAACGGGTGGAGCTGGAACTGGTGCTCTCGGTGGTGCTGGAAGCTGAAGCATCGGGGCCTGAGGCTGTCCTCCTCTGAATGGGCAAAATCTGGAGATGTGTCCTGTCTCCCCACAGTCATAGCATACTCTGGGCCCACGCTGCTGCTGCTGATGAGGCTGCCGCTGATACTGATGCTGCCTGGCCTGGCCTGCTGGCTTCTGTCTCTGGAATGGCTGCTGCTGTATGGGCAAGGGCTGCGGTCTGACCAAGGCGGCTCTAACTCGCCTCTGCTGCTGACTGGCCTCTATCCGCTGCAGACGCTCCTCTGCCCAGTAAGCTCTCCTCAAAGCCTCCTCATAAGTGTGAATCTCAATGCAAGACATGTTAAGCTGAATGTCGTCTCTCAGCCCATCGACGAACCGACGGATCCTCTCGGACTCAGGTGTGATCAGAGCCTCTGCAAAACGAGAAAGCTGGGTGAAGCGAACCTCATACTGGTAGACAGTCATGCTGCCTTGCACCAGCGCCTGAAATTCCCGCAGCTTGCGGTCTCTGACGTGAGATGGTATGAACTTCCGAAGGAAGTCCGCCCTGAATGCAGTCCAAGCGATCTCGTCTCCTATCGCCTCGAAATGACGCTGAATCGTCCTCCACCAGTCCTCCGCGACTCCCCGAAACATATAAGCGGCTAACTGCACTCTCTGCTGACCGGTGCACTCGAAGACCTTGAAGATCTTCTCCATCCGCACAATCCACTCGTCGGCTACCAGCGGGTCATCGGCGCCAGTGAACTCAGGGGGTCCCCTTTTGAGGAACCTCTCAAATATGACGTTCGGGTCTGCCTCCCGAACGGATGCCGCTGCTGTACCTGGCTGAGCCACTCTGTCCATGATGTCCAAGACTTGCGTCTGGAATTGGGCAAAATCCTCGGCCTGCTGCTGCTGCGCCGAAGCCTGGGCCTCCTGGGAAACGAGGAAGGCCTGCAAGAACCTCTGGAAACGCTGCTCGAAGTCTGGCGAACTACCGACTGCTGGTATCATATGTGATGGAGAACCTTCTCTAGACATCTGTTAAGAGAAAGAAATTAGGTTAGTTTAAGTCCAACACTTAGGACTACACTGATTCTACCCGATCCATCGACCCTATACGTACCCCCACACTGAGATCCTCACTACGTCCTAAAGTTTCTAGTGTATTTTATTTCCTAGAGACTTGCCCGCTTTGATACCATAAAATTGTAACGCCCCAATTCCGGATACCGAGAAAATCGTCAAAGTACCGAAATTGGCGCGCTACTTCCCGGAAAATCCGAGAACTTCCAAGATCGTAGGTCCGCAGTGAGGTCCAATTTAAAACTTTTTCATCAACATAATAACAATGGTTAATTGCGGAATCATGATAGTATAGCGGAAGCAATATCAGAGATAGCGGAAGTATAAGGTATCATCGTATATATGTCAAATGTAGATGGGCTGAAGTCCAGCCTAAATGTATAGAGATAACAAATCAAAGTTTAATTACATATTTTTCATTACTACCCAACTCACAACAAAAGTCTCTCAAAACCCTAAATAAAAGAACACTCAAACCCCTGCAGCTGGTGTCGGCTCTCCACCTTCCGGCTCGACCTCATGGTCAGCCGGCCCCCATCCGTAGTCGCCTACTACGGGCACCTCAATGAGTGCGAACGCATCGCCCTCGAACTCGGGGTCAAGACCTAAGCACCAAGAGTGGGTCAGATCTAAAGATCTGGCAAGTCACAATATGCAGATAATATAGAATGTATGCATCAAATGAGTAGAGACGTGTATAAAGTTAAGAGAGTAACAAAGGTACATATGCTATGCAGTCGTGCAAGATAACAATGTAGAATCATAATAAGTATAACAGTAATAAACCTACACAATATGGCACATCCACATAAGCTGGTCACCGCGGGATATTATGCCGCGGCCCTCCCATACTGAACACAGTCGCGGTAGGGATCCTAAGCTAATGCTAGGGATTACTAACCCCGCAAAACATCATCAACATCATCCACAACGACCGGAACCGGCATCACACCGTCCGTCCCAACAGTGCTCATCATGATAGCCACACACAAATCTCAATAGCTCCTACCAGTGATGATCAGTCCAACTGGCTGAGCTTAAATCAACTCAGTGAATGTCTATGCCGACTCGGAAACAATAAAGGTCTGTGTCTGTCTAGGCTTTACCTTGCGTGAACAAGGTCCTAACAAAAGTCCCTAAGAGGTCCAAGTACTCAATATAAACTGTGGTTCATAGTCCAAGTCCAATCCCATCATTGGATCCATACGAATCATTGGATTCATACCAAGGCCCACCAAATACATGGCCTGATCTATAACAGTCCATATGAGATACAAGTCCATATCCAATGACATATGATCCATTTACAACCTTAATGGGTCACACGCCCATACAATCTAACCTCTCCATTCTAGGGTAATTCACATCCAACTTAGGCCATAAAAAGGGCCCGCCTAGCCACAGACACGGGTCAATGATCCATCCAATCAGATTACCGGGTCACCTCTACGTATTCCTAGGTTTAGGTCCTCCATTTTCCATTTAATTAACAGGTATGAGCAACAATAAGGACAATAGAGTGATAGTCATAGTATGAGGGAGATGAATCTCCAAGTACATGAATCATAGGGAGATAGAAACAGTCCAACCTAGGTAAATGGTCCACTCTCGGATACAGGTCCATCTCAGGTAATTCGATCTTTAAGTGAAACCACAGATGCTAAGGAATATTGTGTTTGGTGCTTAGAAGTTGTGTGCATCATTTGGTAACGTATAAAGGTCGAATCATCTAAGATTACATAACCTGGACTTTAATTAGTGGACCCCACGAGTCAAGGTTGAGCCGTACCATTGACTCGTGGCTGGCACAGTGATGGAAGTCTATTTGAATGGTCAATGGGCCCTACATATGATTGCAACAATAGAAATTAGAATCTGGGAAGTGTCACTGTACACAGTGTGCTCAGCCGACCTCCTGGCCTGGGTGGTCAGCTCGGCACACTGGGACCAGAGAAGGAAAAACACCCTACAGGCAAAGCCTGTTTGTCCAGAACTTCCTGTGAGTTCGGCTAACTCCCTGGCCTGGGTAGTTGGCCGTGCACACTAAGAATTCTGGCTGAAGGGAATGTGCCAGGTTCTAGTCTCCTTTGTTGAAATCCCACCTTTTTGGAAATCCATCTCGGAGTTCGGCTAAGCAATGGAGCTCAATTGAATACTCAGTTCGGCCACCCAACTCAGCTCGGCAAAGGCCTAGCTCAGTTCGGCCACCCAACTGAGTTCAGAAAAATGCATTGAGTTCGGCTAGGATTGAGGTTGGTCAAGCCCAGCTTGGTTAAGCACTGAGTTCGGCTAAGCTCGAAGTCCGGTCTGGCACGGAACCCGGTCTGGCGCTGAGCTCAGTAAAACACTGAGTTCGGCCATAACACTGAGTTCGGCCGTAACACTGAACTCGGCCTTGAGCACTGAGCTCGGCCTAGACACTTAGCTCGGCTAAACGCGAATCTCATCCTAACCATTATGCTCGGCAGAACTCTGAGTTCAGCTAGTGTTGAATCCAGCCATCGCTGAGTCCGGCCAGTACTGAGCTCGGCAGTTGCTGAGCCGCGCTAACGCTGAGCTCGGCAACCGCTGGGCTCTGCAGGTGCGGGGCTCGGCCATCGCTGGACTCTGTCCATCTCTCCTATCAGTGTTGTGTTCTGTTACAGAACCCAGTTCTGCGACAGGACACAACTTCTCTTCATTAAGCACAGGAATGGTGGTCCACCTCTGATCAGAATCCAGATCAAGTAGCACCCCATGGTCGCACAGGGCCCCTCACATAGACGTAGGGTCCTGATCTACCAAGGGTGGTCCTACTTCGATTCCGATCACAACACAACGAGGTGGGTTCTCGTCATTCCATCTCCGGAAAACCCATCACTGCAACCCAATTCTCCTGGGTTTCTCCATAGACCATCACAGAAGCAAAATAAATCATTCCTACATCATCAACCCATCATCAACCGGCCATTGATCATCCAAATGAGGTAATCCCATCCATCAATGGCCAAAGGAACCAAACAAACATGCTCAAGGATCGATCTAAACATATATATTACCAATTGGAATTCTACTGCAAATCAAAGGAAGGAAACATGCAATCTAGACTACCAGCACAGTGCACTTGCCTTGATCAATTGAAGGTAGAAGGAAAAGAGAGAGAAAACCACAGGAAAAGAGAAAAGGTCTCGACAGTAGTTCTTATGGTGCAGGTCGATCTCGGCTGGCCTTCTGTCAAGGGATTTCTGGGGCGAGGAAGAGAAAAGAGAGATTGGAGGGGGAGACGAGGGTTCGTTGCAGGGAATTGGGGAAGAAGAAGAAGAAGAAGAAAAGAGAAGAGATTGAAACTTGAGAGAAAGGAAAAAGGAGATGAACAGTAGTTGTTAGGGCAGGGGGAGGGTTTTGTTTATATAGGTTGGGTTTTTGGGTTAGGGACAAAATTTCCCTTAGGGTTAAAATAGGATTAGGGTTAGGGTAAAGGGTATTTAGGTCTTTAGGTGGGCTTCTAGAAGATTCTTTGGTGCAAACCCCCTATGGTAAATACAAAACTCTAGCTAGGGCCTCTAACAAACTAACTAACTCTAAGAATAACAAGAGACACCCTATTGACTCTACTAATTACACCACTAGTCTAACCCTAGGAAAATACATAGCTACCCTCACTAAGTCCCATAATTAGTATAATTAAAATACTTAAGCTAATATATAGTATTCAAATTCACAATGAGGGCCCACCAGGGGTGGAGTCTCACAGAAGATCCTACGTCAGCTTCCTTCGTTGTTCCAGCAACTTCAGCAAAGGAAAAACCGATCTTCTTCCATAAATCGGATGCTTCTTTATCAAACTCTATGCTGGAACCTTTCCAAAATGAAGGTATGCCTCAACTATCCTTATATAGTTCTGTGGCACAAGCTATTATGAAGAAAATGGGCTATGACGCTAAAAACCCAGTCGGTTCGGGAGAAGGATGCGGTATTATCACGCCATTGGGGCCCGTCTTGACCAAAAGCCAGCTGGAAGATTGGAGACTCTACGGCTATGTAGAAAAGTCTTCACATGGGTTAGGGTATGATCCCGACCCTCCCTTAAGACAGTTGACACAAAGGCTTAAAAGTCAATATACTGACCAAGCCTCAACATCTCAAGTCCATGAAGACATCGATCTCCCTGGATATCTCTTGGATGAGTCACTTGACAAAGATCCAGGAAGCTCATCCAATTGGCACGATTTCTCCGAAAATGAAGAGGAGTTTTCTGATGGCATAGATCTATGGTCTTCTGACCCAAAAGAACCCTCATCTCCAAAAGAAGTAGCCTACTTCGACCCGGTTTCAACAGGCCATTGAGATCATCTCATAGCAAGCCTTGGGAAAATTACCGATCAAGAAGACCCGTGGAAAGGAACAAAACCTTGGTCTGGAAATGCCCTTGAAACCCCAGAAGGTTTCGTTGAGCTGGAAGCCTCCGAAAATATTTTGGAGGAACCACCTTCGAACCTTCCAACAGAAGATCCTGTTCAAAAGATAGACTTGGGAACACCAGATAACCCACATCCTGTATTCATAAGCAAGAATATAAAGGATGATGAGTTACCCAAGTATATCGCCTTTCTTCGTGAGTTCGTTGATTGCTTTGCATGGTCTTATGCTGAAATGCCTGGTTTAGGCCCCAAAATAGCAGTCCACAAACTCAATCTTCAAGAAGACATCAAGCCTGTCAAGCAAGGTCAAAGAAGATTCCGTCCAGATGTGATGGATAAAATTGAACAAGAAGTTCAAAAACTCAAAAGCGTAGGCTTCATCCCTGAGAAACAACATCCTGAATGGTTGGCCAACATTGTCCCCGTGACAAAGAAAAATGGGCAGATCAGGGTCTGTATTGACTATAGAGACCTAAATGGCGCATGCCCAAAAGATGAATTTCCGCTCCCCATACCAGAGGTAATGATTGATAATACCTGTGGATTCGAGCGAATGACATTTATGGATGGTTTCTCTGGCTACAATCAGATAAAGATGCATCCTGAAGATGAAAAACATACATCTTTTTGGACCCCATTTGGCGTGTATTGCTACACTGTCATGCCATTTAGTCTGAAAAATGCTGGTGCCACATATCAGAGGGCTATGATGAAGATATTCCAAGATATGCAGCACAAGACGGTTGAATGTTACGTTGATGACCTCGCCGTCAAAAGTAAAACAAAAGAAGATCATCTCGAAGACCTTCGAGAAGTCTTCCTCCGGCTTCGCAAACACAAACTGCGAATGAATCCTTTGAAATGCTTCTTCGGCATCTCGTCGGGTAAGTTCCTTGGATTCTTAGTTTGGAAAGCTGGAATAAAGCTTGACGCCATAAAAGTCAAAGCCATTCTAGAAATGCCCTCTCCAAGAACTTTGAGAGAACTCAAAGGGCTTCAAGGGAGATTGGCCTACATCAGACGGTTCATCTCCAATCTTTCGGGGAAATGCCGTCCACTCTCTCGGTTGATGAAAAAAGGTGTAAACTTTGTCTGGGATGCTAACTGTGAAGCTGCTTTCCAAGATATCAAGTCATACCTGACAAAACCTCCAGTGTTAGCTGCTCCTACCACTGGAAAACCATTCATCTTGTACACAAGAGCCCTTGATCACTCTTTAGGAGCTCTGCTTGCACAAGAAAATGATCAAAGAAAAGAAGCTGCTCTATATTACCTCAGCCGCATGCTAGTAGGTGCAGAGCATCGCTACTCTCCAGTCGAAAAAGAATGTCTCGCAGTGATGTTCGCCGTACAAAAGCTGCGTCACTACTTGCTTTCCAACACAGTCTACCTGGTCTCGAGGGTCAACCTCTTGAAGGTCCTTGTCACAAAGGTAGGTTCTCTCAACGCTCGACTGGCAAAATGGTCCATCCTTTTATCACAATTTGATATTAGGTATGTACCACAAAAGGCAATCAAAGGACAAGCTGTAGCGGACTTCCTCGCAGAGCATCCATTGCCTAAAGATTCTCCACTCAAAGATGATCTCCCAGACGAACCAGTCTACAATGTGGAGACTTTCTCACAAAGTGCCTCCTGGGACATGTACTTTGACGGTGCAACCAGGACAAATGAAAAAAGACAGCTGATCTCGGGAGTTGGCATCCTCTTTGTTAGCCCCGACAAATACATGATTCCACACACTTTCTCGCTACTGGAACCATGCACAAACAATGCAGCTGAATATCAAGTTATGATCCTAGGATTGGAACTAGCCATCAAATCCGGTATCACCATGCTGGAAGTCTTTGGAGACTCTCAACTGATCGTCAACCAGATGAATAAGAAACTTGAAGTCAGGAAGCCAGATTTGCTGCCTTACTACAACAAAGCACAATCACTTCTGCAAAAGTTTGACATCTGTCACATCACCCACATTCGTAGAGGTGAAAAAACATACGTGCAGATGCCCTGGCTGGACTTGCCGCATCTATGGCAATCCAGGAAGGGGAAAACATGCAAATCACAGTGTGCGAAAGAAGAATCCTTCCTCCTCTTAACACACACCAAGCAGTTGCTGAATGCCACCAAGTGGTTGGAAGTCGGATTTCAATCCTTCAACCTTCAATCGGCGACTGGAGGGATCCGTTCATTGATTACATTATGTTCGGAATCCTACCTGAAGATCCAAAAGAATGGGTAAGCATCTAAAGGCGAACACCAAGCTTTCATTTGGATATTCCTTCAAAATTCCTTTACAGGAAATCCTTCAACGGAGTACTTTTACGCTGCTTATCACAACAAGAGGCTGAAGAAACACTCAAAGAAGTTCATGCTGGTCTTTGCGGAGCTCATCAGGCTGGTCCCAAGCTCTATGATCAGATAAAAAGGTTAGGTTATTACTAGCCTACCATGGTAGCTGACGCAATGCAATTTGCTAAGCGCTGCCAACAATGCCAAGTTCATAGAGATTACATTCACATGCCTCCAGAATGGCTGCATCCTACAACGATTTCATGGCCTTTCGAAGCCTGGGGTATGGACATCATAGGTCCTATTTCTCCCCCTTCGAGCAAAGGTCATCGCTTCATCTTCGCCGCTACGGATTATTTCTCCAAGTGGTCAGAAGCATTTACGTTCAATGAAATGAAGACCTCATCAGTCCTTCAGTTCCTGCACACCAACATCATTTGTCATTTCGGCATACCCAAAAGATTCGTCCATGATAACGTACCACAATTCCGAGATCATCAATTCTACAGGTTCTGCGACAAATACAAAATCCAAAGCTGTCATTCGACTCCATACAACCCGGCAGCAAACGGATTAGCAGAAGCTTTCAACAAGACACTCTGCAAAATCCTCAAAAAAATGGTCTCTTGTCACAAAAGAGACTGGAGCGACAAAATGTCTGAAGCTTTGTGGGCCTATCGAACCACCGTTCGAGGACCAACCCATAGCACACCATTCTCCTTGGTCTATGGATGCAAAGCTGTCGTGCCCTTGGAATTACAAATTCCTTCCTTGAGGGTATCTTTGCAAAATGACATGACTCAAGAAAGCAATGTCAAATTGCGACTCCATGAGCTGGACAATCTCGATGAGAGGCGGCTCGAAGCTCAACAAAGCATTGAACTTTATCAAGCACGCATGGCAAGATCTTTCGACAAAAAAGGTCAGGCAACGTGCCTACAAAAAGGGTGACTTGGTCCTTGCGGTAAAAAGACCAATGGTCTTCGCTCACAAGTCCAAAGGCAAATTTCAGCCAAAATGTGAGGGACCCTACGTCATCGACAAGGTTTTCTCCAACGGCGCATACGCACTCCTAAACATGGAAGGTGACAGATGTATGTTGCCCATCAACGACAAGTTCTTAAAGCGGTACTACCCTTGAAGACTTACCCAACTGGGCAAGAGCAATGCCTGTACGGCCAAAACCGGTTTCCAGGTACACGCTCGCTAAACCCACCTTTTTTTAGAATTTTCATATCAAATGTTGAAATTTCTAAAAATTTAAATAATGCTTACTTTCATCATTTCATTGTTCAAAAAACCCAAGTTTAGGAACCTTTCCCTAACTTGACCAAAATTTTCAACCCTTAAAACCAAAATTCATGGTTTGAAACAAAATCCGGATTCAGGGATTTCCACCCTAGTCCACCCTACCTTTTACCGCCTAAATGGTTTTAGATCAAAACTTATGACCCTCGTGTCTTTAAACAAAAAAAAAATGGTTTTTCAAAAAACCGCAGGGAAGCGACGCTTAGTCGATACTCGCAGAAATCGGAAGCATACGAACCACGTTCGACACTTCCAAAATCGCAGGGAAGCGACATTTCGTCGATACTTGCAAAATCTAAAACTGTGGAGATGCAACATTTCAGTTGATATCCACAACCCAAATTTCAAAGCGAAAAAACCTAAAAAACCATGGAGACGTAACATTTCAGTTGATATCCATAACCCAAAGGTTCGAGAAAACCACAAATTTCAAAAATCGTGGGGAAACGACATCAATTCAGTACCCGCAAAACCAAATTTTTTGAAAAGCAAGGATGCGACATTCCATCGATACTTGCACCCAAATCCGCGAGGATGCGGCATTCCATCGATACTCGCAACCGAATGAGCAAGGATGCGACATTCCATCGATACTTGCAAGAACATTCAGTAGGGAGGCGACTTTTAGTCAATACTTGCATTTTTTAAATCCAAACCGGCTATCAATGTCACAAAACAAAACCGGCTATCGATGCCACATACTCGGCTATCAACGCCACCAAAAACCCAGCTATCAATGCCACAAACCGGCTATCAATGTGACAAAACAAAACCGGCTATCAATGCCACAAAACAAAAAAAAATTGGCTTTCAAAAACCCCGGCTATAGATGCCACCAAAACCGGCTATCAATGCCACAAGATCTGGCTCCCATGCCAAAACAATCATTTGACAAAAGACTTCTACAAAATGACAAGCTTTTGATCAAATCCCATTTGGCAATTACTTTTATCACAAAAAGATTTAAGTGAACGTAGGGAAAACAAAAAAAAAAGCATCCCATTTACCAATTACTTTTATCACAAAAAGATTAAAGTGAGCGTAGGGAAAAAAAAGCATCCCATTTAGCAATTACTTTCATCACAAAAAGATTTAAGTGAGCATTTGGAAAACCAAAAAAAAAGAGTGCCAAAAAAATACATGTGGTACCAAAAAAAAAAAGAAAGTGTTCACAAGCACTACAAAAAAAAGTACCAAAAAAAATACAAGTGGTACCAAAAAAAAAGAAGGATAGTTTTTGCTACAAAAATTAGGAGCTCAGCTAAAAATGGTCTCCAGCCAAGAGTTCAGCTCCTTAAGCAAACTTTTGGCCTCAGCCGTCAGGGATTCCAAGGCACGCTTCTTTATGAACTTGCCATGAGATGCTGGGGTGGGCTGTAACCCTTCTTTCGCACCGGGAAGCTTATCTCGAGCAGTTCGCCATTGTTTGTTCTCTTCAGACTTCCTTTTAAGAACTCGATCGGCATCTGTAACCCGGCGAATCAGAGCACTCTCCCTGTCGCGAGCCTCTGTTATTACAGCCCACTTGGTAGCGACTTGTGCCTGCAGATGCTCAAAATGTTTCCTGGCCTGATCGACCTCCCTATCAAGGATGTAAAGTTCATGTGTCAGCCCAATGATGGCTAGCTCTTCTCAGTTCTTCTCTCGGACTATCTGCTTCTTGCTTTGTGTAGCCTCTTCCAGGTTAGAGTGAGCCTTATCCGCAGGGTCCAGGAACATCTCCTTGAAGAACTGGTCGTCAGGAAAACCCATGGTCTCAAACCATTTGTCACCCAGCTCAATGATCCTATCAACGATCGCCCTGGCACCTTTGACATCCAGACCAGCCTCTTCGGCATCACTGAGAATCTCCTGCACATGCTGGATCATGCCAAATCCGGCATCTAAGTGCCCAGCAAGGAGAGTCTCAATCCAAGAGCTTAGAACCCGCACCACCACCTTCTTCGCAAAAAGAAGAGATGGCCCAGCTGAAGATTCGCCCAACTCCGTTGGTCGGCTGTTCATGTCATCACCCGTTGGAAGAGTAACAAAAGAACTCTTCCCAGTTGAAGCTGCTCCTGCTCGGGAAGGAATCTCAGCACGAGGTATTTCCTCAAGAGTGTCAGAACTGGTCCCAGGAGTCTCTACCTCTGGATCAACCTCTGGCATCCCTTGCTCTGGTTCTAAAGGAAGCGACGGACCCTCCTCTGTCACTTCAAAACCTGCCAAAGAAACACAAAAAGGTATGAATATGATCCTGTTTGAAAATCATTATCAGGGTTATTACTACAAAATACCTTCTTCGACGACTGGCGGAACACTCTCTTCCTCCATGAACTCATCGGAAGCATCACCAACATTTGCGTCCATCGATGGTTCAAAGTCATCGGAATCCTGTGGCAAGTCAGCTGACAAGAAAAATGTTAGCAAACCAAGTCACAGACACAAAAAAAAGAAAGCAAAAGAAGTTATACCAATTGGAGATTCTGGATTTACTCCAGAGTCCCTCGGTTCTTCTTCAGGTGCCCCGACAGGGTCCATCACCACCTCATCGGTTGGAATCTCAGGCATCACCAAGTCTTCCTCTGCTAAAAAAAAAGAGAAAAGCAGAAACAAGAAGCAAATTAGAACATGGAAAAATCCCATGAAAAGAAATGGAAAGAGAAAAAGGAAGAATCATACCTTCACCGACGGTCTCTTCTTCTCGGCTTCTCTTATCTGGAGGCGCGTCAGCATCCACTGGCACATCCTCATTGATAGTAAGAGGGACTTCCAAGCCAGGAGAGTCTTCATGCTGCCCCTTGCTGCGATGATGACTCCTCCTCCTCTTACTCCTGCGGGCTCACTTCTTAGAGGAACCTGCCCCGCTGTCAGAGTCAGGTCTTCCACTTGACTCCTCACTGGATGGTCTACCCTTATCAGTAGACTCCACGGAAGCTTGCCTCTGTGCTGCTTGCATCCAAGCAAAAAGTTCAGCTTCCTCCTGTTCTAGCTGCTCTAAAGCCTCATCAGGTATTTCTCGAACAGCTTCAGAACTAATGACGCCCTTGTCACCGAGAAAGCCTATCTTGTGCTTCTCTCCATAAAGGAAGGCCCAAACTTCCTCTCGCCGGACCCCATCCGACTTTCCAAGGCCCTTTCCAGATGCCAGCTTGACATCAAACTCCTTCTTGGAAAGCCCCCGATATGCCGAAAAGCTCTCCGCGAACCACTTCGCAAAGCCGACAGTCCGGGAAGTAAACAACACAGGATAAGAGATCATGGCTGTAGTGTCTTCAGCACTATAGAAAGCCCATGCATTTCTCCCGTCCTGTAAACCTCCAAAGGGCTTCACCATGCTTGAAGGCGCTCCAACAATGCCTTAAGAAAAGCCTAACTGCAAAGCAAAGCGAGAGGGTACATACGGCTGGATGTCGACGAAAAGATGTCTGCAGTACACCATCGTGCCAACACGTATGCTGAAAAGCCAGTCCTTCTCTGCATTCGTCAAGGAGTAATGCCTTCCCGACCCCGCCCTGGTAGAGTCTCGGGAGGCACCAAAATCAAAAGCCTTCTTCCGTAACTTCAGAGAAAGCTTCACTGAAGACTGCCCCATCTCGACATCCTTGAACCGTCGGATCCTTATGCGGGCAAACAAAAGTGATTCGAACACGGCTTTGCCCTTAGCCAGCCGAATCATCAGAGGATCATCATCCTATACGGCACCCAGCTGGTGGAAGCCAGGACAGTGGTACACGTACCACGAATAAAAGATGTGGGCTGAAAATACCCTATTCATAGGGAGCCCAAGCCGAACCAAAAAAGCAGCAGCCTGCAGTTCGATACACAGGTAGGAGTAAAGACCTGGCACCAAAGCAAGTTGCTCTCCAAACGCCATCTGACAAGCCGAAAAAATACAATGCAGCCTGATGTGCATTCCATCTCCTCCAGCAAAAATAGCCTCACCAAGCCAATAAGTGAGGTAAACAGCGAGATCTCTCCGCAGTGCAATGTCAGGACATATGGCGTTTGTACTCGCACAGAAATCTCTCAACTCTTCTTGTATAGCCAAGATCTTCTTCGAACTTCGATCTTGAGCCCTGGCTTCCTCGGTCACACTATTAGAAGACTCCCTGCTATCAAAAAAGTTGGGCAACGAAGAGCTAGAACTCTTCCAACTGCTGGATCTAACTTTCAAACCCTCATTCTCCTTCAAAAAATCATAGAAGGCGACGAGCTGAAAGTACAGAAGCCTGAACTCCTCAGACTGCTCCTCAAGGATGCTGTCGATCGGCATAAACTCCTCATAGAGTTTGCCAAAGATGGGCAAACCAGTAATGGCGCTCAGCTCCTTCAAAGAGAAACCAATCTCACCATTCGTCACAATGAAGGTATTGGTTTGTGGAAGGAATGACTCCAGCATAGCCATGAAGGCCTCGTCGGAAAAGATCACGGTCTCCCTAAAGGTGCGGACCGCATAAAAAATCCCGGCTTCCTTCAAAACGGCGCCACCAATCAGCAAGACACGATCGGTCCACGACTTCCACTCGGAGTCAGCATTGAAACGGCCACGAAGTCGAAAAGGCTTTATCCAATTGCTGTCGTCACCGCTGAAAATACCAAGGCCCACCGGTCTCAAATCGACCGACGGATAATCAGAGCCCTGGCAGCCGCTGGATGGCATCAACAGGTCCATGTCAGCAGGCGACCTCTCCGTATATCCAAGAGAACAGCCAACAAAAACCCCGGTCTTGATTACATTTGTCCTTCTTACCCAGCTTGGAGGATCTTCCCTCTTAGAGCACGTGGGGGCAAGGCTCATGATCGAGACGGTGCGATCAAACGTCGACTGGATAACAATAGTTTTCTTCTCACCATCTGCTGTGAAAGAAAACTGAAAACATCTCCTCTAGTATATCATGTCATCAGGGACGGCATCACCAAAGAAGAAGGTAGGCTTGGGTAAAACACTCTGATCTCCCATCACCCATGGACGACTGCTTACCATGATCTTATAGAATTCCTCTCCCTTGAGAGCGATCAGTCGCTGCCTCATCTCATCTCTGTTGAGGGAGTCGCACTCTTCCAGATTTCTCTCTACATACTGGACCTTCTCAAAGGCCTGCTGAATGGCTGGATTAGAAGATCTAGCAGATCGACGAGGTACGCTTGTAGCAGGCTCTTTACCCTTGTTCGTTTTGGAGGAACCACCTGCAAAGGATGGAAAAGAAAAAGATCAAACATCAAAATGAAAGAATCTCGCTAAAAAAAAAATCTGGCGAAATTTTGACATGATGTCGGGGCAATTCCGAAGAAAAGGAACTATCCCGAAAGAAATAGAAAGCTTGAAGATGGGCTCAACATTGCTGCGAGCTCCGAAACTCCAAACTTTTGAAACCTCAAATTCTCCGCAAAATCAGGAAGGGCTCAACATCGCTGCGAGCTCCAAATTCCCAAATTTGCGAAAACTTTCAGGTATGCTATCACATCATGCTACAATTCAATTTAAAAAAAAATATACATGCATGAACATCTTGGTTTGCGAAAAAAATGCATTATCATGATGAGAAAAAAAAAGAAAGAAACTTTCTCCAAAAAAAAAAGAGGGAAAGAAAACAAAAAAAAAAAAGAAAAGAAAAAAAGGGACTGGCCCACAGGCCACGTGGCCGTACGGCCAAATCCGTACGGATCTGTCCGTACGACCCACAAAAGAAACAAAAAACAAAAAACATGCAAAAAAAGAAGAAAAAGAAAGCAAAAAAAAAAAACGTGTGAAAAAAAGAAGCAAACACTTGGAAAAGAAAAAAAGAAGAAGAAAAGAAAAGAAAGAAACGCAAAAAAAAAAAAGAAAGAACCTTTTTTTCCTACAATGGGGTTTTCTTGAAAAAGGGAACTTACTTGAAGATCTTGAAGAAGAAGAACTCTTGGTCTAGAAAAGTCTTGAAGATC
The DNA here is from genome assembly GCA_012931725.1 of Litsea cubeba. Lineage (NCBI taxonomy): Eukaryota > Viridiplantae > Streptophyta > Magnoliopsida > Laurales > Lauraceae > Litsea > Litsea cubeba. Next base: position 49,703,939 of record CM022952.1, read on the forward strand.
TTGAAGAAGAAGAACTCTTGGTCTAGAAGCCCTCTTGGGATTGTTGCAAAAGAAAGTAATAAGAGCAAGAGATCCAACCTCCTCCTTGCTTTTATAGAAGAGAGCAAACCAAAGAAGGAAAGAAGAAAGAGGTAAGTGTTACTAATTAGTAACCTTACCAAAAGAAAGAAATTAGAAAGATTCTTTCCCAAAAGAAAGATATCTCGAGGGGTTCTCTCCCATAAAAAAATCAATGAGAGATTTTCTCCCAAAAGATAGGATCAATGAAAGATTCTTTCCCAAAGGAAGATATCTTGAGATATTCTCTCCCAAAATAAAGGGAACATGAGAGATTCTCTCCAAGTAAAGATATTCTTAGATATTCTCTATCCAAAGGAGATATTTTTGGATATTCTTTACAAAAATGACACCTTACGAGATCTAAGCCATTTTAAAGGCTTAAGGTCCCATGGGTTAGCCCATATGAGCCAGGTGTGACCACCTAGGCACTAAAAAAAAAAAAATTGGGCTTTTAGTCAAAGAGAAATCCCTCTTACCAAGAGCATACAAAAATGGTTCCATGCCTCTTTTGAGTTGATTCGACCATACAAAAGAGAATTCCAAGCCCCATGAGCTTCCAAAAAACAAACCATCCAGCCTCATCTACCAAATTGAGCCAAATCTTGAAATTGACTTTCCACAAAAATCCAAACCAAATTCCGGTCCCCTAACTTGCCACATACAGCTTGTTAAGTCACAAGACCAAAATCAAAAACCAAAACCTGATCCCCTAACTTGCCACATACAGCCTATTAGGTAATAAGATCAAAACCAAAATCGACCCCCCAACATTCCACATACAGCTTGTTGGGTCACACGGTCAAAACCAAACCCGACCCCTAACCTGCTACATACAGCTTGTTAGGTCACAAGGTCAAAACCCAAATCCACATCCCTGATGTCATCTTCAAAACTTTCCCTCGAGATGGTACGTGATCCCTTTCACTACCATAAAATTCCCCTGGAAGCTCAAAAGGCTACAAATACCAAAAAGAAAGACTGCTCAAAGACTCCTGGTCCAGTCGCAGCCTCTCCTTCACAAATCTCTTTGAGGCACATCGACTACAAAAGTTAAGGAACTCGTCGCTGTATCTCGAGGGGGCATTTGTTGACACCAAAAATGTCACTTTGCCTCTTCAAGATCCAAAGAGCTACATGAAGTCGCAACCTGCCATAAATAGGCAATGCTACTTCCAAAAAATCAAATCTTGTCAGAATCGAACAAAAACTGCAAGATCCTTGAAGACAGCCAAAAGAGGAGTACACAAGAAGTTTCGGGCCATTTTAAAATCATTTGGCCCAACTTCGTTTCTCCGGCAGCTGAAAAGGAGCTCCCGGCGGCGAAAGCATCGGAGACACCAAATCTTCGATCAGAGCCGATGGATGGTCTCAAAATACATCCAAAAGGTTCCACGTCAAGTTCCGAGTCAAACCGACAACGTTTGACCCTACATCAACCCTCGACTAGGTAAATCAAGCCTCTCGGCAGCGAGAACCACCGAGGCCATCACTCATCAGATAGAGCACATGGACGGCTTCAAAATGCTTACAAAGGGCTACACGTCAAATTTCAGGTCATTTCAACAACATTTGACCATACTTTGACGCTCGGAAGCCAAATCAGGCCTCTCGGCGGTGAAGCTCCCCGGGAACATGGTTTCCAAGATACAGCCTATAGATCATCTTAAAATGACTCCAATAGGTTCCCTGTCAAATTTCAAGTCAATCGGACATCGATTGACCGCACATCAAGCCGCGACATCTTCATCGCGACAAAAGCAAGTCTACTGGTGATAGGACCCCAAACGGCTCTGAAACTCAAACAAAAGCCTATGTTGGTCTTATTTATTGCTCAGCAGGCTTCACCCCAAATTTCAGGTCATTCCGACATCGTTTGACCCAGTTTCAGCTTCTGACGGAAAATCGGCAGCTCTGCGCGATAAAGTCTTCGGCTTTCTCAGAAAATTGGAAACTTTGCAAAATAAATTGCAAGGATTCTCATCAGGATTTCTACAGGGAAATCAGGCCAATAAATGATAAAAAAATGTCAAGGAAAAATACAGAAGAAAAAAATAATAAAAAAATGGCAAAAACGGACACAAAACGGGACAAAAGGGGGAAAACCCCCTAGGGTCGCAGACCCCTGCGACCCTGAGGCAGGGTCGCCGGCGACCCTAGGGCCCGGGATCGCCAGGAGGGCCCTGGAAATCCCATTTTTTGCCGTTTTTTCGCAATTCGAAGCGTCCGGCCTCTGGTATTTTCCAAAATTCATACTTTTGAGACACCAAATCCTCTGAAATCCGTCAAGAAACACAGGTTAATCATCAAGAGTATCAAAATCGACATTGATCGCCAACTGGTTAACCAAAAAAAAGTGTGCTTTCTACCCGACCGATCGAGAAATCGACAGGACAGATGGCACCGACCCGCTGTTGGCAACTAACACCTGAAGTTACATGGTCATCCGATGTCGATCTACATGAAGATCCATCGATGATCATCGCCAGAAGAATCCCAAAAGACGCGGCACGGCCCGCGACTCTTCAACTGCTCGGCGACCACTTAATGCGATTAATTGACTAGCTTTATTACAGTCATTAATCCATTTCTTTGGACGGACCAATCAGAAGCAAGCATCCGGGAGTTACAAGTCAAGGGATTCATGACATTTAACCCATGAAACTCCTCCCATCATGGCGATTAAAGGCGTTTAATTGCCCTCAATCTCCTCCGGCCAATCAGAAGCCAAGAAAAAGGAGTTACAAAATAAAGAATTCAATCTTGTAACTCCTCCCTTTATGTAGCTTTATGACAATTAAGGCTCATAAACCCTCCTAAATGGCTACTTAAAAGCCTATAAATAGGAGAGCTCTCCAAGAAGAAAACAGCAGAGACAGCAGAGAAAACACACAACAGACTCTAGAAAATTCGGAAACTCAGACAGAAAAAGGCATCAAAGAGAGAAAACTCTGCGGAAATCCTACATCGACCACCGCTACAAGGTGACAAAAGTCCCTTGGGGGGTACCCCCCCCCCAAGGTCCTTGCCTTCTCCTTCTGCCTCCAATGGCTTACACGTGGCTTTTCAGCCCATCTACTTAGTTTTTTATTGGGCATAGGACCTCCTTTTGGTCTTTATCCTCTAAAAACCTGAGGTTATAGCCAAGCCAACCGAATCAATAGCATCCTCTGTTCTCATCTGCATGGATGATGGCGAAGTCCACATATGGCTTGCGACCGTCAATCTGAACGGGTCCCCCACAATCTCCTGAGAAGTTAGATCATCCTTTTCTTGCTTTTCATTGTAGTTTGTATTTTTTCAAAAGAGACAAAAAATCACAACTCTTGTCTTTCATTATTGATAAGGATTGTAAATCGGCTATAAACGCCAAAATCAGCTATAAACGCCAAAATCGGCTATAAATGCCAAAAAAATCGCCTTTCACGGAAAATCAAGAAAATGTCTCTTTTCTTAAATATATGTGCAATGGAAAACTTGAAAGAAGTTGATTTCCTTTTTTACTTGCGAAGGTTGATCTCCGGATCACCACTTGCAATTCCAAGTAAAATAGAAAATCTGGCACACCCACACAAAAAAAATATTGATGCACGCCTCTGCCCCCTTCCGGTTACAAAAGGGTCGGATCCAACGGACTCCCACATCCGCCGACCTCGGTAGAACCGAGCGGAAGCGCTGTTCCATCAGTGGTCTTCAAAAAGGCCGACTTCTTCGGCCGAATCTCGAAGTGGGCCGTCGAACTAGGGCAATACGACATCAAGTATCAACCTAGAACGGCGGTCAAAGTTCAAGTTCTGGCAGATTTCTGAAGAACCCTTTTGTAGGAGGACAGTTTGCTGTGATGTTGAGTTTTTCTAAATTTTTATTGTTATTAAAATATTTTCTTTTATTGGGTTTTGATTATTTTTTCATATGAAGCATCTTTCTCTTTTTTGTCATGTGAGAAGTTACATAGTGTTTTAGTTTTTTTATTGGGTTTTGGTTTCTATTCATTTTGAAGTGAGATGGGTTTGTGTCTGTTGTGTATGAATTCTGAAAATGGGTTTATAAATCTTAGGTCTGAAGCTACTTTCACCCATGACCCATTTCATTTCTAGTATTCTATTGTTATGAAACTGCAGTGAAATTTGGCAATGGGGGCATTTTTGTTTTAGTGGTTTAGAAAAACCCTATTTGAAAGATAATTCCTGCCAAGGAAGATTCAAAGTATCTGAATGAATCCATCTTGAAAGCAATAGGCAAAGACACTGGTGATGGATAAATAAATGGATAACATAGATAGTTTGAAAGTCTCTTTGTAAGAGTCTTGTGTATGGATCAAGTTCAAATCCCTCTTGCACCACTCATTCTCTCCACTGTGTGTAATTATCATTCCCTCCAATGTGGAATACTTTTTACGACTTTTCATTGCTTATATTTTGTTAAGGTTGAATAGATACTGGTTTTAATTTTCATGTAAAATTTAGTCTTGAATCATAATATATTTTTCATGCTTGAACTTACAACTATGTAGAAAGAAAACTTAAAAATATTATAGTAATAATAATTGGTGAAATAAAAATATATTCAAGTACCCCCCCCCCCTCAAGATGAAATCCTGGTTCCGCCCCTAGAGGACTCTGTATTTTGTATAAGTTTGTGTGATTTAGATTCTTTGAAAGGACTATTTTTGTTAATGTATATGATTCAGAATACTCTATTTAGATTGGAAGTGACTTTTTTTTTTTGCAATAATGATGAAAATTGCCAAAAAGGCTGTTAATGAGAAATACAATGTTATTGTAGCACAGCTTCAACAGATGAGAACTTGTAATGTGTGGTTGACGTTGATAAAAAATGAATGTTGACGTAGGTGTGAATGTAGATGTGGATGGTCAATGTAATTGGGTGTTTTGGAGCTATAAATGTGGGTGGTATAATGTTTAAAACCATTTATGAAATTGTGTGTGTATTTCCAAAACTTGTAATGTGTGGTTGATGTTGATGTGAGTGTTTTTGGAACAGGAGAATGGTCAAGTTAAATGGGTATTTTGATGCTTCTAAATATTTTATTCTCTCTTTCCAAACACTGCTTTAAAAGGCCAATATGGAAGTATTTTTTAAAACTCCTGATGAGTGTTAAATATTGCATATTTTACCCCTCATTAGTCCGGGTTTTATCAGCATCTCATATGCATATCATTTACTTTACATAAAGATTTTATCATTCTATCACATTAAACGGATTATCGGATTATCATGCATAAATCTGATTATTTATAGCGCATTTTTATGTAATTTCTCTTATGTAGGTGGACCCCACGACTATCCCAACCTTCCGGCTAGTGTCCTGAGGCATCAAGAAAAGATTTCAATAAAGAAGTTACATGAAGAAATCTTAGTGAAGTGTTGAATTACAAAAATAAGAGAATAAGAGTTTAAGCATAAAAGAAGTCATTTTATAATACAAAGGAGTGGTTGGTGTATTGACTAGAGCTTGGGTTTCTATGAAATAGGTTATGGGTTCAAATCTCAACAATTACATTTCTTTTCTTTTTTTACATAGAAGATATTTCATCCAACTCTAACATCTCCACCAATCAAAGCTTGCCATGGCACAAATCCATGACTACAAAAAGCAAAAAACACATATGCTTTTGGAAGGAAAGTTTGTTGCAACCAATCAAATTGAAGCAATCATGTGAAAGCAAAAGAGCCAATCAAAAGCCTTCAAGTTGAAACCAATCAAATGGAAGCAATCCTTGTGAAAGGAAATGAGCCAATCAAATGTCTTTAATGTTTCTATAAATTTGAATGTTTTTGTAGAGAAAGGGAGATCTTTTGGCAAGTTAGTCTTTCAGTAATTTTATTTTACCTTCTCTATACTTATTGTAATTAGGAGCTTCTTTATAACTAATTTAGAGAGAGTGTGTAATTGAAGATCATTAATGAAGATTTTGAGCTCTTTCTTGATGTTTAGTGGCTAAAGCTCTTGGATTAGGCTCTCCTTTTGAAGCTAAGTAATGTGATAAGTTCAATTCTATGCATATTTTAGTTTAAATTCCCTACCTGTGCCTTAATTGATTTGTAGATTTTAGATCTAGTTGTGCTAATCTCTCTCATTTCTCATGCTCTATCTATATACTTGATGCTTAGATAATCTCAATTGATGCTTTGTAGTTTGATTAAGTTCTCTCACATAGCATGCTCTAGAGCCCTTATCTTTGATCTTTTGTAGCTTGATTTTGATGAATTATTGTTAGGGTAGCTAGATGATGATCTAAGATCTTGGCCTTTGATTCTATTTAATTTGATATTTATTTTTATATCATCCAATCCAATTAGGCAAGAGATTGCTAATTGGATTGTAGATTTGGGAATTGGATTAGAACATGCATTATTTGAATTAATTACATACTTAGTGGATTTTGGATTGCCTAATCTATTATTCTTATTGTTGTTAATTTAAATCTTTATTTGATTTGTTATTTTCACTTCTAGATTGTTAGATCTACACTTCACATCACTTGTTTTAAAATCATACACATTTCACACCACATATCTTCACCTTAAATCTTCCATTTCCACCACCATTCATCCACTAGTTTAGTGTAGTTTGTTAGATTAGCTTAGATCTTGTTAATTTCATATTTAGGTTGTTAATTAGAGTATTCTAATTGTTATTTTAGTTTTATTCTACATTTCATTTAGTTTAATTCCATTTTTCGCACATAGTTTATTAGTTTTAATTATTCACTTCAATTGTCTGTATTAGCTATATCTTATCTCAATTCTACTTAAATTGGATTCATTGCTTGTTCCATCCTCTCATCGTAGGATCGATAATCCGGACTCTTTAGTTCTTTACTACTTGATGACACCATAGTCTTGCGGTTAAAAGTTGCACATTTAAGTGTCGATCACCTCTATAGGAAGTTAAAACCCACACTTTTGCATAAAAAAGTACAAGGAGGAATTTATTTTTTGCAGATATGGGCTGCACCAATCATAGGAAAACATTCTTTCTCGTGAAAAATCGAAAGCTTTTCTGGGGAAATTAGTTACACAAACGAGCCCAATAAATGAAAGCATTTTCCATGGGAAAACTCTTGAAAACTAGAATCTGTGAGGGGCCAAAATACCAACAAGCTAGACTTTTAAAATCGGGAAAATTTCAAAACAAGGCTTAAGTTTTTTGTAGATTTCAAAACAGGACAAAATTATAATGTGATTTCAAAACAGGCCTTAAGTTTTCCAAAAGCATTTCAATTGAGGACATCCGGTGAATTTGATGGTCTTCCGGCCGTTTCTTCCCTCATTTTTTCCAAAACCCCCAAAATACCCTTAGGGCCTAAGTTAAGGAGAACGACCCATCCTTTCCCATTCCTATCTCCTTAGCCCCTTCTCCATTTTCCATTCCATTCTTCTCAATTCCTTCACCATTTCAGGTTCTGCAGCATGTTTTCTTCTCCGGCAAGCACCAGAGGAGTTGTTAGAATATAAAAGGTAAAAAAAGTCAAACGGCTGACAAGTTAATGTCAGGACCATCCCGAGGCAGAATCATACTTCGCTATAGCGAGGGTGGCGAATGATGGAAGAACAGTTGTTTCGGGACTCTTTTTTAGAGTTGGAAAAATGACTCTTTTCTAAGTGGATAGTTACAAGGAGTCTTATGCACGAATTAAGGGCTATAAATTGAGTGTTTCTCATAACCCTAAAGTAAGACAGATCATCTCTCAAGTTCTGAATTAGTGATCTAATTGAGAGAAATATTCTCTAGAGACTTTTGAAGAGTGGTGATGCCAAATACTCTAGAGAGCCAGGTTCTTATGAATCCCTTGTAGAAGATCATCTTTTTGTGTAGAAAATTTGAGGAGTCAAGCGCTAAATTGAGTCTGTTGCAATCAACGGTGTGAAGTCGTTGAAGCATGAAGCAATACAAGGTAACTTCAGTCTTTAGATATAGGGGATATCTAGGGAGGAAATCTGAGTTTCTTGTAATTGCGAGATTCATAGTGTTTGATTAGATCCAGTTCGGATCGGTGGTTTTTCACCCGGTTATGGTTTTCCACCTTAAATTTGGTGTGCTTGTGGTGTATGTCTGTGATTTTATTTCCGCTGCGTAGATTATTATTTTTTGCACACTTGTGGGTTGATTTATTGAGTGGACCAATCTAGAGATCTCGAACCCTAAATCTTCAATTGGTATCAGAGCGGGTTGCACTTATTTGTTGTGTTTGATCTAAGAGATTTCTAGAATGGTACTCAATCAATTCTTGGCTGGACCTTCTATGTCTGATGATGATAATGAAGTTGAGGTGTCAGATCAAGAACATGATTGGGAGGAAAAATATTACTCCACATTTAATGATTGCATGAGGATGACCAAGTATGGTAAGAAGGTCACCATCAAGTTAAATGCTGCTCAAGATAAAAACTATGCATTAAAGAATGATTTAGAGCAAGCACTTGAAAAGATTCATCTCTTGGAAAGTCAACAAAATTGCATGGCTGAAAATTTGACCACTGAGAGTCAAAAACTTGAAAAGGCTGAACAAGAGATTGAGAATATGAAGATGGAGTTACAGGCTGTTAAATCCGTAAAAGAAGATTTGCAAGGAAGAGTAAAGATCACTCTGTCTGAGCTATAAGTGAAACAAGCTTCGCTTAACAAGATGAACACTGGGTCGAAGACTCTTAAAAACATCTTGTGCGGTCAGAAGTCTCGATTGACAAAAGCGGTATCGGTTATGATCATGGTGCATCCACTTCAAATGCTAAAGGTAAAATAATTTTTGTTTCAAGTGTTGCACATGCTAATCCACATACTGCACTTTCAAATAATGTGTCGAGTAGTTTCAAGAAAAAGAATGTGTCATGTGCTGCACGCACATCCACTTGTCACCATTATGGAAAGAAAGGACACATTCATCCCCATTGCAAGGAGCTGAATAGTCTATCTAAGACCAAGCAATGGCGGAAGAATTTTTCTCCACCCAAGACGACTCCAATTTGGGTAAGAAATTCTGATTTGCCTAAGGAGTTTGCTCACACTGTGCTGAAAGCTCAAAATACACAAGTGTGGGTGGCTAATTATAAAAAGCCCTGATCAAAGAGGTCAAGCTCCCACCCCCAGTGCCGATACTAAGATCATAATGAGGGAGAGTCAAAATTGAGGGGGAGCTACTGCATCTAGATTGACAGAAGTTGCATGATTATTTTTATTTGTCAATTATGGACAAATTTAGGGGGAGAAGAATGAAGCCAAGGAGAGTTCTACAAGCTAAGGCAAATCAAGATCTACAGTGCTGATTTTTTTTTGTTTTAAAACTCATTGTATTTTGGGTTTTTATTTTGGGTAGATCATATTGTATTAGGGAGATTTGTCTAAGAATTGCCAAAAGGGGGAGATTGTTAGAATATAAAAGGTCAAAAAAGTCAAACGGCTGAACAGTTAATTTTCGAACCGTCCCGAGGCAGAATTATACCTCGCTATAGCGAGGATGAAGCTCAATATTGCGAGGGTGGCGGACGGTGGAAGAACATTTGGTTCATGACTCTTTTTTAGAGTTGGAAAAAGGACTCTTTTCTAAGTGGATAATTATAAGGAGTCTTATGCACGAATTAAGGGCTATAAATTGGGTGTTTCTCACAACCCTAAAGTAAGACAAATCATCTCTCAAGTTCTGAATTAGTGATCTAACTGAGAGAAATATTTTCTAGAAATTTTTGAAGAGTGGTGCTGCCAAGTACTCTAGAGAGGCAGGTTCTTCTGCATCCCTTGTAGAAGATCATCTTCTTGCGTAGAAGATTTGAGGAGTCAGGCACTAGATTGAGTCTGTTGCAATCAACGGTGTGAAGTCGTTGAAGCGTAAAGCGACACAAGGTAACTTCAGTCTTTAGATAGGGGATATCTGGGGAGGAAATCTGAGTTTCTTGTAATTGCAAGATTCATAGTGTTTGATTAGATACAGTTCGGATCGGTGGTTTTTCACCCGGTTAGGGTTTTCCACCTTAAATTTGGTGTCCTTGTGGTGTGTGCTTGTGATTTTATTTTCGCTGTGTAGATTATTATTTTTTGCACACTAATGGGTTGATTTATTGAGCGGACCAATCTAGAGATCTCGAACCCTAAATCTTCAGGAGTGAATGTCCACATGACTGCCAACCAAGGTATCACCGCATTCCTTTCTTCCCTCCTTTTCCCCTTTCCATTTTCCCTCTTTCTCACTCATGGGAAACCAATAACCCTAACTGGTGATGGCCCGTGTGAAATCTACAACCCCATGTGTTCGTCAGAGTAAGGATCGAACGCCCATATGAAATCCACTTTCTTTATCAACTGAAATGTATCACTCTCTTCTTTAATGACTTCGAGTCTCTCAGTAAGCTCTTTCAGTTTAGAGGACAGTTTTGCCAGATTTTTAAAACTAGGAAGATGAGATTGCATATTGTCGCGACCCCAGACCGGGACTAGGGGAAAAAGGCCAAGTCCGGGATCGGGACGGTGATGATGCCGCGCCACGTGCATCTCTTTGGCTAAACCGCACACGGAATTAAAAGAGCATTTATCCGTGCACGTGATTTCCCACAGGGTTCCGCGGGGAGGATTATCTTTACACATCATCTCACATACAACCATATCGAACACATTCTCAAGATTGCGGAAGTGTGTAGCAAATCATAATAATGTTATTCCATCCCATAAATGAGATTGACCTATGATTAACATGACAAGATATCGGAATGAGCAATGATCATAAGCATATTCCCCAAAAGTAACTTTAAGTGTAATTACAAAAGATCAGTTGATTAATGCCCCAAAATAATGGTCAACAAAGACCATACAACCAACAAAACCTAAATTAAAGATATAATAAGTTCCCAAAATGTGACGTTCTCAAGGCAAGGCTGAATATCTACATGACATCGTCGGCTTGCCACTCAATCACTCGCTGCAGTTCACCGACCGCATCCTCAGGCTCCTCCTCAATGGCAATAAGCTCAGGACCTGAGTACCAAAATAAATGAATCAGACACGACGGTCTGGCAGGTGGATGAAAAGATATAACAATAATTCAAAACAATGATGCCTTTAGAAACATAGTGAAACCTAGATAAATAATGAATTTTCATAAAAGATAATGCATCATTTGTTAAATATCAACATGAACGATATAAAACAGTAGAGGTACCAAGGTTAAGGAACAGTCAAGATGGCAACCACACAAAGCTACATCCTCTCTCACCGAAGTGAAGAGAGCACATCGGGACATTGACCTCAGTCACACGAGGTGAGGAGAATCAACGACATTAACCTCAGTCACACGAGGTGAGGAGAGTCGACGATTTTATATAATAAATACTTATAATACTCTGCGGGACCACGATAGCGAACCGGGTATATCGAGGCGAGGCGGGAACCATGCTGCAGCGGGTATAATAGAAGGGGGATATCCAAACCGGTGGATAAAACCGATAAGGTTATCCAAGCTTAGTGGTGCCGACTCATAGGTAACATGCAAAAATCAAAGCAAATAAATACACATAACGGAGCGGGGTACCCATAGGTATAAGACGCATAAAAGTCGGGACGGGTCTAAACAAATTAACCATATGGTAACACAATGCCCTCGGGTCAAGTGTACTCACATATCATGGGTTGAAATCCCAAAATAGGAGTTTGGTTGAAAATCGAATATAAATAGTTTCCCACACATTTACAGGCTAAACCATGGGGTTCCTAGAATTGATTCAATGTGAATAGGGTCCCGTATGTCTATCATGATGTAATTTGGTACTCTTTAAGAGTTAGGGACATTCCGGGTCCTTATACACATTGGTCAATCTAGAAAACCTCATGGAATCTCCATGATGAGATTCCTCCTTCCTCCGGACTTCATATAATGCCATACGAGTCCTTAAATAACATTGGGGCTCCAAACAATACCTCCCCACTACAACCCATCACAATTTACTCAAATCTTTCATGGGTTCAAATGCATCATTACGGGTTCAATGCCTTCAAATAAGAAGAGAAGGGATGGAGCTGAATTGGACTTGAGTATGGGCTTGAAATGAATCTGGAGAACAGTCCCACAATTCCCTTATTTTGTAGTTCATCTCATTTCAGTCCGATCGATTGGACTCATTGGCCGATCGATCGGTCCTGAAACGTTCACAGTTGTTTACAGTCCGATCGATCGGACCTGATGGGCGATAGATCGGTTCTGAAAACACTCTCAGTTATTTATAGTCTGATCGATCGGACCTGATGGGCGATCGATCGGTTCTGAAAATACTCCCAGTTATTTACATCCGATCGATCGGACCTGATGGGCGATCGATCGGTTCTGGGACGAATCTCAACCCATTTGGTTAAATTCCTCTCTTGTCCAACTCCTATCCATTTCCTTTCTTTCCCCTTTCTTCCAAACATAACTTCATGAATATTTGGGCCCTTCCTTAACCTCCTCATCTCATCAAATCATCATTTAATATCAATAATACCAAACCATCAAGCATGATAAACCATTAAAACTATCAATAAAGATAAATCAAGATTTTGCATAAAACATGATAAACACATGAGAATCATTTCATCCACTTGCCTTGGGTCCAATGCCAATCAAATTGAGCTCTAATCACTTCTTAAGCCCACAATCAAACACATATACAAAACCCCCAAATCCAAACCCTAAAATATCAAAATCCAAGTAAAACAAAACGAAATCTTCTAATAAACGAAATGGAGCTTCCCTAGGGCTAAACAAACAAGATTCTAAGACTTTTAGGAAGATCACTTACAAAGAAGTTCTTCAAAAAGCAAGGTGTTGTCTAAAGGAAGTCTTGGAGTGGGCGGTTTTCTTCAAAAATGGTGTCAAAATGAAGCCCTTGAGACGAGGAAGAAGATTGTAACCTCTATTTCTCCATTAGCACTAACTTGGTGAAGGATTGAAGATGAAGAAGCAAGAAAAAGGCAAGGGAAAACCCTAGGGCTGGAAATCTCTTCTCCTTTTAGGGTTTTTGCCAGAAATGGAAAAATGAAGAAGGAGCTTTCTATATATAGTAAGTGGGAATGGGGCCCACAACTTAAAAGACTTCTCGGGCTCAAAACATGGCATTCGGGGCTTCAAACTAATTCGACGAAGAAGACAAAGTTGATCGGCGAAATTTCTAGTTTTCAAAAAGTATATATTTTGCACATTTTGGTGACATTGAAATCGGTGTCCAGATTTTGGGTAAAAAGACCATTTTGCCCTCAAACTCCGAAAAACCTGGTTTAGGGCTCTCGAATGGGAACGATGTCAACATGAAAGTTGTAGGGATTAACAAAATAAGTCCAAATGGGGTTAAAAACACAATTTTTAGAAATCATCGGTAAACCCCCAATCTCATACAATTCGTAACAAGAACCCCCAAAGGGTCCCATAAGAAAAAGGCTCTCCAAATTCTCCAAAGCTATTATAAAAGCTATTCTAATCCCCAAACTAATCCAAAAACCACTATACACACTTAAAACTAAAACACACTTAATTAACTCTAATCGAGGTCTCTCGGGTCGGGGTCTTACACTAGGCTTAAAGGATGAGAAACCTATCTTAATAATTTGGGTTCCCTAATCAATCTTAATGATTCCTTAGTCCAATTCAGTCCAAATTAATTAGATTATTAATTTTAGGGTTCTTAATGATTTGGCAACTCTTAAGTTAATTAATTATGATATTTTAGCTAATCTTAGGGTTTATCCTACTTAGGCACGAGATTTGATAACCTAGACTATTTACCTACTATTTTTGGGTTTTCTTTGTATTTCTTAATTTGTTTTTTGGTTTCTCCTCTAATTTACTAGAGAGTAAGGAAAGAGAAGAAGTAGTTTTATGTTTTATGATTTTTTTTTGGGTTTTTATGACTTTATGATTCAAATGATATGGTGGTGTGTGATAGAAACGATAATTTGAAATTCAGAACATATCAAGCAAACAAACATATCATTGTTATGCAATTTCTAAGAACTAAATGCGGAAGATCGAAAATTGTGTGCGGAAGTGGAAAAGTCCACTTGGGCGCCACACCTGTGGTGCCTACCCTGTTCAGTCAGGGTTTTCAAAGAATCGAAACGAATGCACAACAGTCTTAAGATTTTCAACACAATTTCCGATATTCAGTAACTAATGCGGATGTCCTAATGTGAACTACTAATGATGCAACTAACAATCTATGAGAAAACAATGTAAAAAGTAGAGATCTAAAACCTAAACCTTGTCTCGGAAGGGTAGGCGCCCAGAGGGTGGCGCCTAGCCAAACCAGAGATGGTAGCCGCCCAGTGGGTGGCGCCCAGCCTCCTGAGATAGGCCTTTCGTGATCTCCTCGATCTAAATGATGATGATGATGCTATAAATGCGAGATCTAACCTAGTTAAGCACTTAGAACTACGAAATCAATGCAGATCTACACCACTGGTATGAATCTAAACATGTTATTAATATGATGAGATGCTGATACCATTTTTATCAAGAACTAATATAGATCTATGATGCATGAATGATCCTAAGCATGTTTCTAAACAAAGATGATGATAAAATGCAATAAAAGAATAGAAAAACCTAGGAATACCGGTTTGAATCACACTTTTCAAGTTCCTAGAACGAAGCTTACATGAAGAACCATAGCTCTAGTTGAAGATATGGAAGTCTCCTCCTCTATTTCCAATTCTTCTTCTCTAGATCTGAAGCTTTCTCTCTAATGGTGGCTACCTTTCTCCTTTTGCTTATTCTCTATACTTTTCTCTCTTTTTAGGGTAGCTCTCTTGTAAATGAGGTTAAGAGATTCTTAAATAGAGGTTTGGGATGAGTTTAGGAGGGCTAGGGCTTCATTAATTCGTGTTTCTAGAAGGTTCCACACATCCCAAGGCAACTTAATTGTTTTGGGATAAATTAGGGTTTGGAAAAGAGGCTGGGCGCCCATGGGGTGGTGCCCAGGTGACTGCATAGGGTGGGCGCCACAGGGCTGGTGCCTATGTGGACTGGTTCATGGTAGGCGCCCATGGGGTGGAGCCTACGTGGTTCGGATCATTCTCAAAGTTTGGTCCCATCTGAAGTCGGGATAGAATGGATAGATGTTCTACTGAGGGGACCTACACTAGCACTTAATTGACTGGGCACCACAAGGGTGGTGCCCAGGTGGACTGGGTATGGTAGGCGCCCACCACAGGGTGCCTAAGTGAACTGGGGAGTGTGGGCGCCACATGTGGCGCCTAGATGGAAATTTGTGTGGGTCTTTATTTGGAGTGGTTGCAGGCTGCCCTAAGTTAAATTTGTGGAATAAGAGGGTGGGTGCCACACATGTGGTGCCTAGGTGGGCTGAAGAGTATGGGCGCCCACCATGGGGATCTAGATGGAATGAAGTATGTGGGCGCCACACATGGGGTGCCTAGGTGGAGTTCCTTCATTTTTACAGTTCGGTCCCTACGTTGAGTGGTTCCGGTCTGTTTTAGGCCAAACTAGTAATTTTGGAGGGTGGGCGCCACACATGGGGTGCCTAGGTGGTCACGACTAATGTTGATACCCAGCCTGGAGCGTGTAGATGCAATGGAGAGTGTGGGCGCCACTTGGGTGGTGCCTAGATGGATTTCCGTTTCTCTTTCTAAGGCAAACTTCGAAAACTCATAACTTTTGATCCGCTTATCGGATTTGGACGTTCTACATACCGTCGGAAAGCTCTCGAAGTGAAGAATCCAATGGTCCAACTATCCTAATGATTATAGGCTGAGAAAAGAGGGGGACCTCTGGATCAATGGATCCGGCTTCCTAACTTAGGATAATCGGATGGCATTTAGGCAAGCTAAGTGTAATCGTTGTAAGAACTGGCCTAAACATATCTTAAGTGGTCTGGAGTATGTAGAGTTAGTGTAGTAGTCTGTTCCTTGTGTGAAAGGAGTGTTGGATTCGAGATCTCAATGCGATTCGACTTTCTTCTCATGAATTTCTAGAAATCGTAGAACTAATGTTTAAAACTATCAACAAGCATCTTCATTGTCATTAATTAATCTGAATTATGTCATTAGTCATTCAATTATGGGTGAAATCGGGGCATCGCTATATATGACTGGTGTTTAAGGCTATCATAGGGGCCAAATGAGGTGTCTACAGTGCCGTCCAAACACACCTCGGCGACAAGATCGGAGCCTTGGCCGAAACCAGCCTGACTTCGGCTATCCAGGCTGACCTCGGCTATGCAGGCTGACCTTGGCTGTGCGCCTGACCCCGGCTGAGTGAGTCGGGTCGCCATCCAAGATAAATACCATGGTTGCGTCCCTACTTTCGCCACGTCATCGGAGACGTGGCCGAATACGAACACGTGCCAATAGGACAGATGGGCCATCCCAGCCGTCCACAATCTCCGCCAGATCGCTGACAAGGCGACATCCAGCGGCTGTAGCCAAATCAGGGCAGAGCCCGAGGATGGATCCGATGGGACCTCAACCGCCAAAGACTTGAGACACGATCAGGCCCAACATGACATGCATTTAATGCGATGTGGGCTGACCGGACTGGCATTAAATGCTTCGTGGGCTATGATGGACCCGTATTTATTACCTAGTGGGCTAATAAGATCATTTCTATCAAATCTAGGGGCCCACTCCAAGATATCAGGCAGAATCCTCTATAAATAAGAGGATATTCAATAATAAAGGTATGCATACACACCCTCTCTTGAGCTGTTACTCTGCCTCTTCTCTCCCTCTTCCTCCTCTGTTTAGTTCATACACTAACTTAGGCATCGGAGAGCCTTGCGCCACTCAGGCCAGGGTCCTCTGACCGTTTGTTCCTCCCCTTTTAGGCTTGAAGGCAGCTAACCTTCATCATATGTTTGGATAAGTCCTACCAGGCACCCCGTAATCTTGTGAGTTATAGTTTTTGCACTTACATTCACCATTTTCTTTTCACCACTTTCTACATAGCTAAATGAGCAATCCCAAGCAAAGAAAGCTAGAAAAAAGTAGGAACAGGGTTGGAAGGTGTAAGATTTATTATCCTATTATAATTACTATTGGCAAATTCATTGAGTATTGGACAAAACATGGGATTTATTTTCAATTGTAATTTCAGTGAGGCCGTCCAAGGAAGATGGCTGGAGAACATAAGCTATGAAGTTTGTGTGCTGTGAAGTTTCCTATTGTCATCACATGTGGACTATCACATGGGACTTTGTCATGATGACATCATATGTTAACACAAAGAGTCAAAGAATGACATCTTTTCAGGTCCTGTCTCCATGTGTACAAGTTATTCAAATACAAAGCAAGTCAGGGTGATTAATTCCATTGGGATCTGTGCATCAAGAAAAAGGAGCATTTGAGCAAAGGTATACGGGAGACAGAACCTACACGTGCTCGAGCACGCCCACCTGCACTCGAGCACTTGGGTCGTGGAAAATCTGATTTTTTCATAACTATGTTTCCTAATTTTTCTCAGAGTATTTAATTTTGATCCTACTTGCTCTATAAGTATTGAGGCACGAATTAAAGTCTATATATTGCCTTCCTCTCTCAATTCTAGGGTACCTCTTTGCCATCCAAAAACCTAGAGATCTATTGAGAGATTGTCTTCCTCTTCAAAGCTTTAAGTCGTTGCACTGAAGTTCAAGTCTTTGGAGGTTCTTTCTACTACTTTTCTGAAGTAGATTCATCTTGAAGAGTCATTCAAGGTGTTTTGTTCAAGCACGGTGAAGGTGTACGGTGATTAGTCGGCAAGATCAAAGCAGTCTTTAGGTTGAGTTGCAACTAGGAAAGGGTTGTGAGTTTTCTTGTAACTTTTGATTATAGTGCTTGGTTGTCTGTTGGCCTAGACGATAAGGCCCGTGGTTTTTTTTCTAGTAGGGTTTTCCACATATACATCGTGTGTCCTTCTCATTGTGTGGTTGCTTGCTTTTAATATGGATTAGGGTTAATTACTAGATTAATCACTTGTCTTGAAATCTAATAGAGATCTTGTTATTGGGACCTAAGCCTGTGTTAAGGCCGGTTTTTCAATTGGTATTAGAGTGGGTTACACTAAGTTATTGTATAATCTATTTAGAAGTAGTCTCTAATGGATTTCAACAGTGAAGGAACCTCTACCACTAAGCCCCCTCTCGTAGATGGAACTAATTTGCTTACTGGAAGGTAAGGATGATTGCTTTTCTTAGGGCTATAGACGATCAAGTCTGGGATATTGTAGTGGATGGATACTCTGATCCCACTGTTGTTGTAGATGGGTAGACTAAATTCACAACCCTGAAACCCAAAGCCCAATGGGCCGTTGCTAAAAAGACCAAGTCTAATTGTAATAATGAGGCCATTAATGCAATCTACAACGGAGTGACCCCAGTAGAATTTCATAGAATTTCTGCGTGCCCTAATGCCAAGGTGGCTTGGGATTTGCTTCAGACTGTTCATGAGGGAACAGACACAGTGAAACAGACCAAACTCCAAAATTTGACCACTGCTTTTGAGACGATTAGGAATGGAAGATTCTAAAGCTTTTGATGAGCTCAATTCTAAATTGAGTAAAATTGTGAACTCAATTTTTAATTTGGGTGAACCTATACCTTAACCTAAAATCATCAAGAAAATATTGAGGTCACTCCCATAAAGGTTTCGTCCAAAGGTAGCTGCCATTGAGGAGTACCAAGATCTAAACTCCCTCAGTGTGGAAGAGTTAGTTGGTAATTTACAGACATATGAAGCCAACCATTGTTAGAGAAAGAATGGTAAGGAAACTGCACTCAAGTCTTCCAAATTTGTGGATAGTAGTGTTGAATCAGATTGTGACTTGAAGGATGTTGAGTTTGAAAAATATTTCATTAAAAAATTCAAAAAGATGTTGATAAATAAAAAGGCTAAGAAGGATGGTAACAACAAGGCATCCTACAAGACCAAATCTATGTCTCATTCTAAAAAGAACCTATCCACCAAGCCTATCCAATGATTTGAATGTCAAGGTTATGGTCACACTGCTGCAGAGTATGCCAACAAAAAGGAAAAGAGCAAAGGTAAGGCTCTTAATGTTTCTTTGGAAGAGGATACAGATGAGGAAAACAGTGAGCCTGAATCTCCTGATAATGAGTTTAAGAATTGTGTTGCTTTCATGGCTTTGTCTACTGTCTATTCTATGCAGGGTTTATCTGACAGGGAGTCCAAGTCCAATGAAAATTCTGATTCTGATAACTTCTCTGATGATAACAAAGACTGAGAAACAACATACGAGAAATTGCTGTAAGATTCCATACGCATGTCGAAGATCAATAAGAAAATAGCATTAAAGATGAAAGAAATGGAATCTCAAAATTCTTCTTTAACTGCACAACTAGAAGAATCATATGCTAAAGTAAGTCAGTTAGAAGATCAGCATATGATATTGTCTAACAATCTGATTACTGCAGGTAAGGAGACTGAGTTAATAAAACAACAAGAGCTGAAAACAAAATTATATGAGATGTCCAATTTAAAGAAAGAGCTGAGTGACTGCAAAGTTAAAAAGGAAGATTTAAGAGGAAAGCTGGAGGTGGTTCTCACCGAACTAGATTCCGCTACAGCATTAATTAAGCGGATGAATACTGGGTCTAAGAAACTTGACGAGATCCTTGGAAGCCAAAAGACTGACAAGTCAAAATCCGGAATTGGCTACACTCATGGAGCTTCGTCTTCAAAAGATAAAGGTAAATCTGTATTTGTTTGAGGGCCTACTGTGTACTCCATGATACCCTTAATTCATAAGGCTCCACCCTTGAAATCTGTGAATGCTAAGAATGTGCCCAAGCCTAAATTCAACCCCACATGTCACTTTTGAGGAATTAAAGGGCACATTAGACCACATTGCAATAAAAGAAGAAATCATATTAGAAATCAGACGAGGAAGTAACATTCTCCTCAACCGGCCAATACTAAGGCTGTTTGGATTCGTAAGACTAACATGAGCTGTAATGTGGTCTACACTACACTGTCTAAATCAATTGATAGTGCTAAGTTTGATTCCCCTCCCCGTAAGCCCCCAGGCATTGTCGTACGAACCTGATCCTCCAATTGTGTCTTGGATTGCACATGCATACTTTTTGGGCTAATATTGAGATTATTTGGCATGTGATACACTTTGATTTGTTTAATTCTAGAACTGAATTTCTTTTTGCACAATTTAAGGATTTTGATCATGTTCACAAGTACACGATGACTCACTTAATACACTCACTTAGGGTCAATGAGACACTAGGATTGACAGGATTCACGGTCTTAGTGGTTTTGCACTTATTCGGAGCATCAATTTGGATTTTCCTACTTCCCTATGCTCTATTCTCTTAATGTCGATATATGTATGACCTAAAGTGCATAGAAATTTCTGTAAACTGATGCAATGGAACTGTATCCTATAGGGTTCAGAAGTTTCTACAAAAAATGAGCACTCGAACTTGAGCATTCTTTTATGCTGAGAAGTTCATAAGAAAATCTTGAGTTGGGCTATAAAAAAATGTGTGACATTAATGGGGAGTTTCACATCTCATTACTGATCATATTGAAGATTTTTGAAAGTTGTGAAATTCGCTATGTATCTGATGAATGTTGATTTTTGGTTGATCTACGATTTCTTCGTGTTTTTCATTTGAGATTGTCTCACACAAAATTTACACACATGATAAATTCCCCAAAATTGTGTTGCCTCATGTATTGCAAGTTATTGTGTTTGATCATTGAGGATTTTCGATTGTTGGCTTGATTGAGTTTTGCATTTGTGCAGCTTTTATAGAGGATATAGCTTATCCGATTTAGGGGGAGTTTAATCTTTATCAATTATGAACAAAAAGGGGGAGAAGCTAATAGCTCATGAGATTACATGCTGATTAGTGTAGCCGAATGTTTACATTTCAGAATTCATCTTAATTTTTCCAAGATTTCACACTTGAGCTTTTGTTATTCATGAACAAGATTTGCAAGGCTGAACTGAAGAAAAGATATTGCAAGATAATGCTGAAATGAAGAGAATTTTGTCTTTGTATTTCGGGTTATTTTGTCTGGGTAGAATTTTTCTTGTATTTAGGTGTTTTGTCCATGTATTGCCAAAGGGGAAGATTGTAAGAATTATAATCCTATTATAATTACTGTTGGCAAATTCATTGAGTATTGGACAAAACTTGGGATTTATTTTCAATTGTATTCTTAGTGGGATTGTCCATGGAAGATGGCTACAGAACGTGTGCTGTGAAGTTTGTGAGATGTGAAGTTTCCTATTGTCATCACATGTGGACTATCATATGGGACTTTGTCATGATGACATCACATTGTAACACAAAGTCAAAGAATTACATCTTTTCAGGTTCTGTCTCCATGTGTACAAGTTATTCAAATACAAAGCAAGTCAAGGCGATTACTTCCATTGGGATCCGTGCATCAAGAAAAAGGAGCATTTGAGCAAAGGTATATGGGAGACAGAACCTACACGCGCTCGAGTGCTTGGGTTGTGGAAAATCTGATTTTTTCAGAACTTTGTTTCCTAATTTTTCTCAGAATACTAATTTGAGTCCTACTTGCTCTACAAGTTTTGAGGCACAAATTAAAGTCTATATATTGCCTTCCTCTCTCAATTCTAGGGTATCTCTCTCCCATCCAAAAACTTAAAGCTCTATTAAGAGATTGTTTTCCTCTCCAAAGCTTCAAGTTGTTGCGCTGAAGTTCAAGTCTTTGGATGTTATTTCTGCTACTTTTTTTAAGTAGATTCATCTTGAAGAGGCATTCAAGGTGGTTGGTTGTGAGTTTTTTGTAACTTTCGATTTATAGTGCTTGGTTGTCTGTTGGCCTAGACGGTAAGGCCAGTGGTTTTTCCCGAGTATGGTTTTCCACGTATACATCGTGTGTCCTTCTCATTGTGTGGTTGCTTGCTTTTAATCTGAATCATGATTAATTACTAGATTACTTGTTTTTGAAATCTAATAGAGATCTTGTTATTGGGACATAAGCCTATGTTAAGTCTGATTTTTCAATTCTTGTAGGATCTTACACCCCATTGAGCTACCACTTATCCTAAAACCAATTGGTGATGGGAAACGGCACAACAACGGTTTTATGGTGAGGGCGAGGGCTGGACCACAATAATGACCGCTCAGGAGCGAGGGTGGACGTTGATCTCAACAATCCCTCCCTCAATGACACACCTGCCGCGACTCCTGTTGCGCAACTCGTAAAACGCATGTCCCGTGACTCGAACACCAGAGCTACTAGGCTGTGATACTACTTGTAGGATCTTATACTTCCATTGAGCTACCACTTATCCAAAACCAATTGGTGATGGGAAATAACACAATAACGGATTTATGATGAGGGTGAGGGCTCGGCCACAATTATGACCGTTCAGGTGCGAGGGTTGACGTTGACCTCAACAGAAGGGATAAAGTTGGAATGCTATTTTCTTTTTCAGGTACAACAGAAATCAGTGAAGAAATTGATGAAATGCATATACTGGGGGCTGGTTTGGATCTTCAGAAAACAAGTGGAGGTAACTCAATTTATTTGTAAATGAGAGTTAATGAGGTTGGAGAACCTGGGTCAGTCACCTATAAGTTATGTTTGTTCTGTTCTTTGGGAGCCGTTTTGATCTTTGCGAACCGAGTGCGCTGCAGGTAATTTGGTATACCCATAAATCAGAATTTGCACCTTCAGATTCCTTTTGTTACCCATGTTAGTGACACTGCTTTTGTTCTGTGCAATAACTGACTGCATATGAACAGAGTTACAACTAGATTCACAATGAAGGAATTACAGGGCTGCCTCTTGGATAGAACGCCCGCTCCCACATATCCACCCAGGGATCGATCCTGGGTGCGTATGTTTACTTAATATCCCCCGGCCACTGGGCCAACTGCCAAAGAGAAAAAAATATTCACATTGAAACTAGTTTAGGGCAATTAGGTTTTAAAGGATTCAAAGGGTTTTAAAGGTCACAACCAACTTCAGATACCCAGTTGAGTTACATGTAAACAAAGTGTAAGACAAGGATCCAAGATATTAAGCCCACTATGGACATGAACCCGGAATAAATGCCCAATTGGGACTCATTTGTTTGATGGGTCTAAAATTGAGCCGTTGTTCAATTTTTATGGGCCGGGGTCTCCGGCTACATACGTGAATCGGTCTTTCAGTCTGAAAGGATTTTATGTATTTACACCCACGCTCAGCTCTTTTTCATCATTCGGGTAATTGCGAATGGACCAACGTGACATGGGCCAAGACCTGATATATAAGGGGCTCATAACTGTGGAGCTGAATTTGGATCCAAATAGCAATAGTGCTCAGAATGAGGCCCATATCCTAATTTTAATGGTTTTGTTAAGAACTCAGTACTGTACTAGTTCTAGTCCGGCGTGATCAAGTGCCATCCAAATCAATTAATTTCTTTTTGGAATTGAAAGGCGCAACCATTAAAAGACAGCCCACTCATGTGGGAAAGGAGCCCACACAAGCGAGAAGAGGCGGCATACCCAGGGTTTTAACTCTGGCAGCAAGGTGAGAACTGTCGAATGAGTCATTCTCCCATTTAGTTATCAAAATTTGAACAGAACCGACTTGGAACTTGGCCAACCTGAACCCTCTGATTAACACATCAGGTTTAGTTTACGGTTGATTTACCCTGCTCCTCCTGGGCTAAAAGGATTAGTCCGGCCCAAAGGGCTAGGACACCCTCCGATGTAAAAATAAAACAAAACAAAAGGTTTAGTTTAAGGTTGACAGGTCATGTTGCAGTCAGTAAGGTTGGGATGGGTTGCTGGGTTAAATAGTTTTGTATGCAAACCAAACCCAACCCAGTTTTTAACCTGGTATTAACTGTGTCCTCGAACTCGAACCAAAAATAAGAAGAGACCCAGCTGAACCCTGAATTGCCAGATCGGGTTCCGGTTGGATTGGTGGGTCAGGTTAGGATATACCATACCTGAGTCCAATCTATCTTGTTTGCTTGTAGTTGTAACTCGTTGGGGTTGGGCAGTGTAAAAATGTCGCTGATTTTGATTGAAAAACGTCATGTGATATCATTACAATATAATCATAAAACATTATCTTCCACATAATAATAATATTGTGATATCTCAAACTAAACAAAATGAAGATCTTAGAAGAGACATGGGATTAAATTTAAAAAAAATATATATATCTAACCTATATAAGATCATTTTTAACATGTTAATTATTAAAAATTAACTCATTTCCTCTATTTTCCCATAGTATTTTGAGAAAGTCTCGAAATATAAATATTTCATCCTGACAATTTCCCCAGATGATAGTATTCTAAGGACGACATTTATGACAATCTGGCCGGGGCACTTATAATAACAAGAAATAAGGTGTGTTTGTGTAGGAAGAGAATTCTGCTTTCTAGGATTTTATTCCCGCTCCTACTTCTCATATAGGAAATCAAAATCCTCTTGATGGAAGAAAATAAGTTCATTTTTTCCCTTTTCTAAAAGGAAAATATATTGCACCACTCGCACCAAACGACTGATAAGGGGGTTGTACAAAAAACCAAAATAATTTCCCTCTCCACATCAGATTCCTCTCGTCGCTCAAACACCCTCTTGGGAAAAAGGCTCTATAAGTTCTCTACCGGTGACAACTATGTTAACAAGATAAGAATGTACGTACGGTATGTACAAAGATCGATTATACTCACTAATCGTTCAAAAAAAAAAAAAAAAAAAACTTTCAACAAAACACTAATCTTTCAAAAAAAAAAAAGAATAAAGGGATTGATTATACTGCTCTCTATTTTTGAAAATCCAAGACAGGATATGGAAATGGCGGATTAATCCTCCGTATACTCGATTTCCACCATCTAATGACAAAACTTCAAATAATGTCACTAGAGCCATTTGACTCTGTCAACTTTTTTTTTTCCCAATATTTTTGCTCAAAATTCCATGATATCATGACCCACCCCACTTAAATAAAGTAACCTAGACATCACGTTCTCTCTCCTCTTTTCCATCTCCTTTTCCCCTCTTTCTTCCATTCATTTTCTTCACGCAAGTCGAAAAGGCATGTGTATTATTGCTTTTCTAGAAAATTTTACTCTAAGAAGTTGTAGAAAAGCCATGATATCATGAGATTTATCAGTTTCTGCAATATCCATTTTTTGCAACCAGTAAACAAAATTATTTCTTACAGAACATGAAAAATAGTTATTTTGTGAAAAATAAATGCATCTGATTACCATTTCTCAGGTCTTGTCATTTTGAAATTCTTCACCCTAAGATGCTACATAAAAGCCATGATATCATGGAATAATCCCATGATATTGGGATTTATTAATATCTGTAATATCCATGATATCATGGGATTTATCAATTTTTATAACATCCGTTTTTTTGCAACTAGCAATCAAAATCTTCTTTTTTTTTACAAAACATGAAAAATGGTATTTTGTGAAAAAAATACACATCTAATTGCCATTTCTCAAGTTCTATCATTCTAAAAAATTTCACTTTAAGATGCTGCAGGAAAGCCATGATATCATACCTTCTTGTGTTTGGCAAAGAAGAGGAATGAAAGAGAGTTGAAGAAAACAAGATGGGAAAAAGAGGATTGAGAACTTTATGTTTAGGTTACATTTTTAAAGTGAGTATCCCATGATATTGCGAGTTATGATATCATGAGATTTTGGGCAAAAAAGTTTGAAAGAAAAAAGTTGACCAAAGTCGAGCAACTCCAGTGACATTATTTGAAGTTGTGTCATTAAATGGTGGAAACCGGATTTAAGGAAGATTATTTCGTCAAAACCCCTATTTTCTTTATAATATTCTTAGAATCCATCAATTATAATTGTTTCCATTCCCTTATAATATTCTCTATATTGAAAGTGGGATATGCTAAACTTATACTTTAGATCACTTCGATATAAAAAAAGGTATATATATACGGTACATCCGATTTGCACAAGATCTCATTGTGGTGCAAACCACATGGTGGGCCTACCTATCACAAATCCAAATCAATCACCAAAATAGGGAACCCCACTGATAGTATCAATCCTGCAGTTTGGCACCCATCCGAATCAACCGGATCGTTGGATAGGAGGGTTAAAATTTTTTTCAAATTTTTTTTAAACAGTAACAAAACTTTATTAGCAAAAATGAAAGAGGCACAAAGCTGGAAAAGTTATAGAGAAGGTACAAGAGTATTATACCAACCACAACCCAATTACATAATCACACTCACCCATGGAGACGACCTCCTAACCCCTTGCTTGGCTAGTGCTTTCATGATCGAGTTGGCTGATCTAACCTCACGACGAAAAGAGACATTTCGAGTGGTCGATATCTCCCTAATTTCATTAAAATGGAATTGAAATTTCCAAGGAAAATCTTTCTGGTTAGATACCGAAGTGATCGCATTTGAAGAATCATTTTCCACCACAAGAGCACCAATATATCTCCGTGCAAATAACCAAGGACCCTCCAAAATAGCTAGCACCTCCGCTTCGTTTGAGTCACAAATGTTCACATTCTTAGAGAACATAAGGAGTACCTTACCCTTATAGTTACGGAACACGCAACATGCCTACATTTTTTTTTTTAATATGAAGCTGTTGAACTTGTGGGACATGGAAGAAAGAGCTAGGGGCATGGAATTGAAGTCAAACTTGATTGAGTGGTCCCACATGGATCTTTCCATTCCCCGGCCCATCCCCAAATGGGACCCATAGTGGGCACTACAGCTAGTTCGATGGCCTATTAGCACACGGGGGAGTGCACCAGAAAATTTCCCTACAAATAACCTGCACAAGTACAAGTATGCGAGGAGTATCATAGGATTCAAGCAATTGGATGATCAGTGGCTGGCAGGGTAATGACTAATGACATCCCTATTCCTCAATCTATAGCCATCGTCACAACTGTTGTTCTTTGGAGAATTATCACCAGGAGAAACAAAAGTTGGAGGTTACTAGGAAATACATATAAGAAAATATCATTATTTAGACTTTTCCAATTTCCCTCTTTCATTCAGATATTATCATGATTTTTTTAACAATATTTCATTTATGATAATAGTATAAAAATAAGGCAAAATTAGCGAAAGGTCCCTATAAGTCAATGTTTCCAGCCTCCAGTCCAAGGAAAAACTTTTTAAGGCCTATGGTCCAATCAGTTAGACTTTTTCCAGCCTTAGGTCCCTGCATCCACATGATCTCATTTTTCAAGACTAAATTGCCCTTCCAACTATTTTAGGCATAAAAGTTTGAAATTTCAAATTTTAAATTTTATATTATCTCTCTTCTTCTGCAACGAGCCTTGGTTTGCTAGGTGGGTTTGGATTTTACAAAATGCCTATCTTCTCCTCCCTCACTCAGCCATGGCCACATCTCTCCTCCTCCTCATCCTCCTCGTCCTCTCTGTCTCCGCCTCTGTCTCCGACTACGGTGGCTCTGACGACGACGCCAGAGCAGAAGCTCCGTCCACGAAAGCTCCAGATCTGAGATCGTGATTGCTCATCCTCATCAAGATCTAGTGCATCATCCTTGTCTTCATCGGAACCTTCGCCCGAGGTGTGTCCCCGAAACCAGATTAGTGGGCCACACAGATCGAAGAAAACAGAGAAGATCTCGGAAGGAATCCGGCGAGGGATTCTGGCCGGGTGTTGAGACTCCGGCAGGGTGAGATTGGGGATCACTGTTGGTTTTCTGCTGTCCTCTTCCTGTTGTAGAGAAAACAAAGAAGATCTCTGCTGGTTTTCTCTGCTTCGGGTTTGATCGCCTGGACTAATATTTGCCGGAGAAGAAGAAGAAGCACGAGGATCCGGACTGAAGGATTCCGAAATAAGGTCATTGCAGAGAACTGATCCAGGATTATAGAAGATCAGTCTCTTGGTGGGCCACATAGATCGAAGAATCGAAGGAGGCACTGGATCCGGCCTGGCGCCTGCAAAGTTGTGTTGGAGGAAGGAGACGACCCAGTTGGGTACTGTTGCATAGAAATCGAAATACAAAGGATCAGTCCGTCTTTGTTTCTCTGTTGCAGAGAAATCGAAACACAGAGGGAATGGTGCTGTTGCGTCCATTGCCGCTGATGTGATCTTTATCAATCATAAAATACCGTAAGTGCACGGGTGTCTAGATGAGACAGTGGCAAGAACGGGTCGAACCCACAGGGAGCTAATTAAAGAAACTTTTAGATTAATAAAACTAATTGACTAAAAATTAAGGAAGGTCTTGATTATTTAGAAATAAAAGAAAGTAACTAATTTAGAAATATGAAAACTACCAATTAATGAAAGTGATTAGAGCATAGGAATCCAATAAGCATCCACCAATTATATTATCAAGTAACCCTAACTTATTCCAATTTTTACTTCAAATCAAAGAAAAATCAATGTTTTTAATTTAGAAAATCTAACTTTAAAAGCCCCTTTTTAATTATAGAATCCAAAACCCAAGACTTCCTTCACCTCATAAAAGATAAAAAAAAAAAAATCTAAGCACTACCCATCAAAAGTAAGTATAAAACTATCAAAAAGATCTAAGTCCTAAGCATGGCCAATCAAACCTAAGCATGGATAGTCAAAAATCAAATTTTATTTTTAGAAATTAAGAATGGAGATTTGCCTAGGGCACGAAGACAAGTCTATTAATCATTAAGAACATAAAGATATGCAAACAAGTTAGAACTACTAGACAAATAAAAAGCAATCACTTATCTTCATCCATCGCACTAATCAAAACTAGCCCGCCATTGAAAAGAAGACTTCTTGATTTGTCATTAAAGATTGCATCTTTACAACTTCTCCTTCAAGTACTTGCTTGGACAAGGCCCAAAGCTACCCAAAAATAAAAAATATGGAGAACTAGAACTAGAACTAGAAGAGTGGAAAGAAGAAAGGGGAAGAAGAGAGAGAGAATGGCTTGGCCACTTTATGAAGGAGAATGGGCTTGTAGTTCTAGCCCCCTTGATGCTTCTTTCATACTTTTTGGCCTCTTGATTTTTAATGAATTATTTTCATTCTATGACTTGATTATTGGCTTAGCTTTGACGCAGAGCTTCTCACTTAGGTTGCAATTTGAATTGGAGATAATTTGTTACTAAGTGTGGTCTCTTGGGCTCCAAGTCTTGCCAAATTGAACTCCTCAAAGATCTCTCATGTTGCCAATTTTAAAAACTTTTTGCAATTCCTGCATAGAATTATAATAGACAATTTCCCGAGGTCATATCTCTCTCAATATAGCTCCGATTTATGAAATCTTGGACTCCACTGGATATCTACTCAAAAAGAGCTTTCCAACGGTGTGTAGATTGTGCCAATCCGATACTTGGTTTGAAAGTTATGGCTATTTCAATTTACTGCCCTTGAACATTCCGAGAATAATTTGCACATAAGGGAACTTCTATGTTTGGCATGCAATGGGGTATGTGGGACCCATGTTGGACATCCAAGGCATGTTTGGATTCTTTTTTTTGCTTGCTTATTTAATTCTTTTTCCATATTTGGCATGCTTCTTTACTTGCAACTTTGACTAATCAACTCCCCTTGCAAAGTTTCTAATTTTCTCTCTCTTTCTTGATTTTGGTTTCCAAATTTAGCAAGTTAACACCATCTTTCCAAATCCGAGTTTCTTCTTTCTTCTTTGAGAATTTTCAACCTTTCCAACTCCACCAAGATGTCAAGATATGTGGGCCCACCATGAACGGTGTCCCGCCTTTGATCTCTCTCAAGTTTCACCAATGCAGGTCCCACTCTTGATTTCTCCTACATAAATAAAATTAAATAATGTCAATAATAATCAAGTGTGATGAATCTAGATGGACTATGCATGGGACTCTACATGCCTACTTAATGCACCAAAAATACCCAACTTTCCAAAAATAACACATGGTGTCAAAATTAGCAGATATGCACTAGTGAAGCTAAAAAAAGTAATTTTGGGTGATGAATGAGATGAGAACCCTAATTTCACAAAATTCATGCAATGTAATGAATTTGGACCAAATTTGACTAAGATTCCAACTATGATGCTCAAATGTATGGAATTATGAAATTCTATGAAATTGAGTGTAAATTACCCTAATTAAGTCCAAAAACTAACCTAAAATGATGAATGAGAACTACAATTTTGTGGACTTATCACACCCCCAAACCAGCTTTTTGCTAGTCCTCGAGCAAAATAAGTGAAGAAAGAGAAGTTTATTACCTAACTTTAGAAAAAAGACAAATGCAGAAAAATAAAAATAATGCCACATTTGCTGGCCCTCTCGACTGCATTTAGCATATGCAGCAAGCCCTTAAACCCCTAGGTTCCCCCTAGTGGACGAGTTGTGCCTCGTGAGGGTTTGCAGTGAGTATACCCACAAAATTCATTTATGCTAAAAACAAACATAGAAATGAAAACAAAGAAACTTTTTTTTTCTTTTTCAAAAGGAAATCAAGTTATCTCGGACACTCTTTGTGTAACCCAGAATAGTCAAAATCTCAGACTTTTCAAAATTCGGTTCATCCTTCTAATGTCAAACTTTTCTTTCTTTTTTTTTTCTTTTTCTTTTTCAAATACCAAACTTTTGTGTGCCTTGTACAAGTGTATACATCCAATCAATCTTTCAAATGTTCCGCTATGATGTCAAGAAAACAGAATTCTCCCTCAAATGCTCTGATCTTCCCTAGATTTAGTAGCTCATAAGTTTCCCTCTCAAGGCCACTATGACGGCTTTCGCACTACTTTATTTTCAAAGGCTGCGAGATGCATCTCTATTTTCATTTTTTTTTTTTTTTTTTTGCAAACACGCACATGTGACTGTGCAATGCCTCGGTCCCTTAAACTTTCTAATTAACCCATGTAATGAGCATTCGGCCAGTGACTCCCAAACCAGATGTCTTTAGGGCACTAGGTATTTAAATACTCCTACGGGCTTACTGGCTCGAGTTAAAAAGGCTATGAACCCAAACTAGTCATAAAACTTTTTATTCAAGACTTCTAATTAAACTTTTTTTTTTGCAGTCCTCAACAATAGGCAGCCTTTTTCAATTCGCCCGAATTAATCCAATGGTTTTGGTCGGCCTAACCATCCCGATGAACCAGGTAGACTTACAAGGCTAGACTTCAGAAAGTCATCCTATCTTTCTTGAAAAACTCTAAATTCAACACCAAGGCTTCCTATCCAAAATCTTGATAGATGTGTACGTGTTTCAGTGAAAAACAGAGTTTAATATTATTTTGATATATTCTAGAAAAGATTTGAACTTTCATTTTACTTCCTTCCAAGGATTTCGAAATTCCGGATTTTCGAGCATCGTTGAATTTTATCAATTCCTTTCAAAACTACCTTTTAAAAAATATATATATATTGCACAAACGAGAAATTGTCCTAAAATTTTTTTAAAAAATAAAAGTTTTCCTAAAATTGAAAAAAAGTAAAAGTTTTCCTAAAATTGAAAAAAAAAACTAAAATTGGACAAGTGTGCTTGTTCCCACCCCCAAACCAAAACTAGACAGCGTCCTCGATGTCATGCATGTAATGCAGAAAATGATAATGCAACATGAGGAAAAATAAATTGCAGGAGGTAAAGGAAAGAAGTTACCTGATGATTTTGCATGGCGCTCCTGTCCAAGGTTAGTAAAAAAACAAAAAACAAAAAAATAACATAAACTAATAATAATCTTATAAAAATAAAGAAAAAGAAACTACTCTATTTGACACCTAACATGGATTCCTCCTGGATCCCAAACAAACTTACCTTCCAAAATTGAGGTCAAGATCTCTCGCTTAGGTTGCCACCTATTCTTTTCTATGAATGAGGTTGAATCTAGCAATGCATTCACCTTTTCAATGTGGCCATCTATATCAAAATCACTCCCAAAATGTGCTAGACAAACCCCCAATGGTTCCTCACAGCCTAACTGGGGAGCAACATTTCCAACCAACTCTTGTAAGTAGCTGACCTCACCGATGATGGACCGCGCTCCTGCTCGGTTCTACCGAGGTCGGCGGACGTGGGAGTCCGTCGGGTCCGACCCTTTCGTAACCGGGGGGCAAGGGCGTGCATCAACATTTCTTTTTTTGTGTGGGTGTGCCAGATTTTCTATTTTACTTGGAATTGCAAGTGGTGATCCGGAGATCAACCTTCGCAAGTAAAAAGGAAATCAACTTCTTTCAAGTTTTCCATTGCACATTGTTGGGATTGGTGTATGCCCTAAAGCCCACTAGCTGCATTCTCATCTTTTGTTACTGGATATTTAACTGGTTATTTAATGAAAAGACTCTTTTATGCTTAAACATGTATATATATGTATGGTTGTGTAAGGCCCATTGTTTCTAGTAAATGAATTAGGTGTGTAGTGTCTACACACAGATAGGTCTAATTCATGGACAACTGGAAACATCATATTTGTTCATAACTGAAAGATGGAGCTGGGCACTTCATCTTGGTAGAAGTTATAATGAGATACTCTCCTATATAGGGTGACATACCTAAGTCATGGGAGGGCTTTCCCGGATCTATCTCATTAGTGCATGTGTCATGCATTGAACAGGACCATTGTAGGTGTGATCTCTAAAATAGTACTATCACAGAAAAGAGATCAGGTCACCTCATGCTACTGAGTAACCTGTGCTCTTAATCTTGAGCATTTGTGGATGAACTGACGAAGTCAAGTTCTTGTGCTTTAATTCACTATGGGTGAGATTCTATTCATGGGTCAACAGCTCTGTGTTTTGGGTACTCGGACTTGATCAATTGGGACGTGCAGATGCAATATAGAATCTATGCCATCTGATGATGGAATAATCATCCCCTTAGAATTATCCGATTAATCATCAAAATCTAAGATCTTAGTATATGGATGTTCCATATGAATATTGAACTTGTGGGTCGCTCCCTGGATCAAGAGAATGATATTCGAATGATGATTATGTTTAAGGATATGAAGTTCTAAGGTTTAAATGTAATCGGGAAGGTTGATAGTACATATGATAACCTGACTCGATTATGGATGTTACATAGAGGGGCATTCAGGTCATTACACTTAGTAGGTCGAAGACAACCGTCATTTTATGACGAGCTTATTATAATATATATTTGTCCTTGGAGTTCAACCATAACTCTTTAGTGGAATGAGTTAAGGTTAAAATGGTCTTAATGTTGCTATGGGTTTAGCATGGACATTTTGGTCATTTTGGGAGCCAATGGCAAATATGTCTTTTGGTCCCTTCTCTAGTCACTTACCAAGATTGGCATGGTTTCCTAAGATGTTTATATAACATAAGGATGAATTATTTTAGTGGAAAAATAATTTTGAGTTTAAATTCAAATAGGCCTTTGATGGCATACATGAATTTAACTCTAGATAAATTGTATGTGGGCCATGGTGTGCATTGATATGTGGGACGTCCATAATAGGATTTCCATGGGTAAGGTTTCCAACTTTGAGTAGGACTCTACTTGGAAAGTTGGACTCCTCTTTGGATTAGTATTCCTATGAGTTAGTTTCCTTTTTGGACTAGGAACTTAAAATTAGTAAGTGTTCTACAACTAGTATTACTAATTGTATGGAAAGTTCCTTTTAGTTTCCTTTTCTAATTGGAGTGTTTCTTAAAGGAAATAAGTCTTTCCTTTTTGGACATCAATTAGAATAAAGAAAGATAACTTTATGGGAAAGGTTTCCAAGAAATTTCTATAAAAGAAACCAAGCTCTCCTTGGACGTCCACCATGCTTGTAAGACACTAACACTTCCACACGTCCAGCCCTTGAGTTCCTTTCTTCTCCCTTGAAGAAAGTTGTAGGTCTGAGATTTTTCATGAGAAAAATAGTTCTCAATTCCTAGATTAAGATCCCACCATCTTAGCCAATCAGATTTGGAAGTGAGATAGAGGAGAAGATCAAAGGCAATACTAGTGCAAGAAAATTCCAGCAACTTGTCTGCAAATTGCAAGTCTGAGTTCGGGCCTTTGGATCTATTTTTTCAGAGATTTGAAGTCTACAAATCTTCGAGGTAATAGTCTTCTATCATCTCTATTAATTAGACACATGTTGATCATGATTTAATGGAGTTTCTATGCGATTCTTTATGGCTGATTTCCGCTGCATAGTGCAGAAATCAGATTTTTTAAAATCTGTCATGCTTTGCATCAGCCATAGTAGTATCTTTATGAGAAGTTTCAGATCTGAATCGCGATTTCTTTCAGTGGTATCAGAGCCACTCCATGTGAAATCATGATCCCATGTTGTGTGTAATTAATCCTAGATTGATTATGGGTATGGTGGCACCCTATTAAAGTTATGTTGTGATACATGTTGTGTGCAAGTTTCATTAAACATTGCTGGAATTTATTTTCCAGATTTGTTTAATGATGCACATAGTGAGTTTGCATGCACTAACCTCTTTGTTTGCAGCCATGTATTGCATCCTTGATGGTTCGCATGATTGTTATGTGGATTTGGATGTTTTTTAATTAGTTGGAAAGTGTACGATTGCGCGGTTAGCAATCATAGGAAGTTGTAAAGTTTCCTTAATTTTATTCCAACTAGTCTTGATGAAAGCTTTCTTGAAAAGCATAGGAAATTCCAATGTAATTTTTGGTTTTGTTTCAAGACAAGAAGGTTGCAAGAAATTGGAGTCCTTGGAGATCAAGGAGTCAAGACTTCTAGATGCATGAGGAGTCCTAATTCGATTAGGATTTGAAATCCTAAGAGCAAGGAGCCATCAAGGAATGCATACTTTTATTTGCTTTTATATATGGAATGCATGGTTGAATGCTTTATATAATTGCTATAATTGTCACCTAGAAACATGGCCACCATTAGGTTCTAAAATTGGCATCTTTATTGTATTAGATTGTTTTTAGTTTGGCAAATTGTTTTAAACGGAACTTAGACCAGCAGCCGTTTAAAATTGGATAGGGTTTAGTTTATCTTGGTACCCTTGGTTTCCAAAGGAGGCTAAACTAAAATCTAATTAGATGCTACCTATGGGTTTTATATAACCCAAGATAGGTTTTTGACTCTTTGAAGAGATTTGCTCAAATGTTTTAAAGCAAAGGTTATTTAATTTTAAGATGACTTAAGTCATAAATTTAATTAACCAAGTTTGCTAGATTTAAGAAGAGTTTTTGAGTAAAACAATGTAAAGGTCAAAAAGTATAAACCCTAGCGATAAATAATCAAGTGGGAGAGGGGTTTTAGGAAAGACCCCACGGCCTTCCATTTTCGGTTCATGTTATCTCATTAAAGTGTTAGTGGGAACGGCCATCCCTTCGGTGGAGTTCTTTAACTAAAGAACGCTTTGATGGGTTAATGGGTGAACTAATGTGAATATTCGTAATGAGGTGTTAGTAGGAGCGGCCATCCCTTCGGTGGAGTTCTTTACTAAAGATCACTTCTATAGAATGTCAATGAAGTGTTGGTAGGAGCGGCCATCCCTTCGGTGGAGCTCTTTACTAAAGTTCACTTCTAGGAAGGATAAAAGTCTCTTCCCTTCGGAAGACTTAATCATAGACGTTCTGGGAATTTCATAAGAGATGGTTATACACTTGACATAAGACGGTGATGACCTCTCCTTAGGAGTTAAAGGGTTATTTGTCATATGAGGCCAAACCAATCAGTGATTGGACTACCACTGGATGTATATCCAGATAGTGATAATCCAAATAAGTCTGCCTTAATTCAACGTGACTGTAGGCTCGGCCATCCCTTCGATGGAGGGTCTATGAGGAGGTTGAAACACTGATACATTATGATTGGGGTTGAATAATGTAAAAAGTTATTTGTGCTTTGTTTTTCCTTTTGTAACAAGCACCATATGCATATTACATATATACTGCATGTCTAATTATAAACCGTTTTATATCCAGAAAGAGATGGGAAAAGACTCTTTTAGTCCGTTGATGTGCATTCTTCGTGAGAATAAACTGACTGGCCCTAACTACGTAGATTGGAAAAGAAATCTTGACATAGTACTCACAGCCGAGGAGTACAAGTATGTCTTGCTGGAAAACTGTCCCAAAATTGATGCTAATTCTACTGATGACCAGCGAGAGGCTGAAAAGAAATGGAAGAAAGCGAACAGCATGGCTAAATGCTACATGCTCGCTTCCATGTCCAACGTGTTGCAATCACAGCACGAGCAAATGGACACAGCCTATGAAATCATGATGTCCTTGTCTGAGATGTTTACGGACAAGAGCAGGCCAGCTAGGCAAGCTGCTATGAGGACCATCATGAATGCTAGGATGGCTGAGGGAACACCTATCAGAGAGCATATGCTCAAGCTGATAGATTGTTTCAATGAAGCTGAGATTCTAGGGGCTGAGATTGATGCAGGGAGTCAGACTGACATGATTCTCGAAACTTTGCCGGAATCTTTCAATCAGTTCAAGCTCAATTTCGATATGAGCAAGATGGACATGACTCTGCCTGAGTTAATGAAAGAACTCCAGGCGGCAGAGGCTATCATGAAGCCCAAAGCCCAAGCTCATTTTTTCCAGTCTTCCTCTAAACTGAACCCGAAAGGGAAGAAGTCCAAGAAGAAGCAGAATAAGGGAAAAGGGCAGAAAAAGGACAATGCTGGTAATAAGAAGGACAAAGGTACAGATGGAAAGCCCAAAGGGAAATGCTTCAAGTGTGGCCTCAAAGGTCATTGGAAGAAAGATTGTCCCAAGTTCCTGGCCTCAGTTAAGAAAGGTACATCTTTTTCATACTACATTGAAACTTGTCTAGTGGTTGATTCTACTGACTCATGGATAGTAGACTCAGGAGCCACTAATCATATCTGCAATTCATTGCAGGGGTTTCAGATAATGCAGAGAATTAAGAAAGGAGAGTTTGCCTTTAGAGTCGGAACTGGAGCTAAAGTTTGGGCAGTTGCAGTAGGAGTTGTTACCTTACATTTTCCATGTAATATGATATTAGTTTTAAATAATGTATTCTATGTTCCGGACATGAGGAAGAATTTAATTTCAGTTTCTAGATTAATTGAATTTAATTATTCAGTTTCTTTCCATTCTGGTATTGATATCAGTAGAGATGGAAATATTATATGTTCCGGTAGAATACATGACAACTTATTTTATATATATCCTATTGCTCCTACACTGCATAATGTACAACAAGAAAGCTCAACTTCCCTTAAAAGGAAGGTATCTTCAATCGATGACACATATCTTTGGCACTTACGTTTGGGTCACATTAACCCAAAACGGATTCAGAGGTTGGTAGAAGATGGGCCCTTGAGCTCATTAGATTTCGAACCTTTTCCTCAGTGCGAATCTTGTCTCAAGGGAAAGATGACCAAACGGTCATTCTCTGGAAAGGGACTTAGGTCAAAGGAGTTGTTAGAATTGATTCACACTGATGTGTGTGGTCCCATGAACAAACCGGCTCGAGGAGGGTATGAGTATTACATCACCTTCACCGATGATTACTCTAGGTATGGATATGTATACCTACTGCGACGCAAGTCTGAGGCGTTTGATAAGTTCAAACAATTCAAGGCTGAGGCGGAGCTACAACTAGGGAAACATATCAAAGCCCTTTGATCCGATCGAGGTGGCGAGTACCTCCTGGGTGAGTTCAAGGAGTACCTCACACAACATGGGATTGTGTCTCAGTTGTCTGCACCGGGTACACCCCAGCAAAATGGTGTAGCGGAGAGAAGAAACCGTACCCTTCTTGATATGGTAAGGTCCATGATGAGTCATACAACCCTACCTATATCTTTTTGGGGATATGCCTTAGAAGCAGCAGCATACATTTTAAATCTGGTACCATCTAAGTCAGTACCTAGGACACCACAAGAAATATGGACTAGGTCGAAAACCTAGTTTAAATCATATCCACATTTGGGGTTGTCCAGCCTATGTACTGAATGATAAAGCTACCAAGCTGGAACCCAGATCGGAAATGTGCTACTTCATTGGGTATCCTAAAGGAACGAGAGGTGGCATCTTTTATCATCCAAAGGAGCAAAAAGTGCTCATTAGCACTCATGCTAGGTACTTGGAGGATGATTGCATGATGCACCAAGAGCTTAGTTGTAAAGAAACCCTTGAGGAGATTCTTCCGGGATCTCCTATAACATCTGTACCAGATCCTGAGACAGTAGATGAACAAGATATTCCTTTGAACAGTCCGGAGCCTCGTCGTAGTGGGAGAATTCCTAGACAGCCAGAAAGATATCTAGGAGTGTCTTTTAAGACAGACTCTGAAGATCTGGTTGAGGATCCTACTAGTTATGATGAAGCAGTAACGGATATAGATGCTGACATGTGGCAGCAAGCGATGAAATCTGAAATGGATTCTTTGTATTCCAATCAAGTCTGGGAACTTGTAGATGCACCTGAAGGGATTAAACCGATAGGGTGCAAGTGGATCTACAAGAGAAAGAGAGGAGTGGATGGGAAGGTGGAAACCTTCAAAGCAAGACTGGTGGCAAAAGGATATACTCAGAAAGAAGGCATCGATTATGAGGAAACCTTTTCACCAGTGGCTATGCTTAAGTCCATAAGGATTCTCTTGGCCATCGCATGTCATTATGACTACGAGATATGGCAGATGGATGTCAAGACAGCTTTTCTTAATGGAAGTCTTGACGAATGCATCTATATGATGCAACCAGAGGGCTTCATTGCTAGTGGCCAAGATAACATGGTTTGTAAACTTAAGAAGTCCATCTATGGACTTAAGCAAGCATCTAGAGCATGGAACATCAAGTTTAATCAGGCAGTCAAATCCTTTGGCTTTGATCAAAACATTGATGAACCATGTGTGTATAAGAAAGGAAATGGGAAAGCAGTTGCATTTTTGGTTCTATATGTAGATGACATATTACTCATAGGAAATGATGTAGGTTTATTATCATCCACAAAGGTTTGGTTATCCTCTCAATTTCAGATGAAGGATTTGGGTGAGGCCAGCTATATCTTAGGGATCAAGCTTTTGCGTGATCGCAAGAACAAGATGTTAGCCCTATCCCAATCTTCTTATATTGAGAAGATATTGGTCAAGTTTAACATGCATGACTCCAAGAAGGGCCTCCTACCTT
The DNA here is from genome assembly GCA_012931725.1 of Litsea cubeba. Classification (NCBI taxonomy): domain Eukaryota; kingdom Viridiplantae; phylum Streptophyta; class Magnoliopsida; order Laurales; family Lauraceae; genus Litsea; species Litsea cubeba. The sequence continues at coordinate 49,743,011 of CM022952.1, forward strand.
CTAGACATGGAGTACCACTGTCCCGAGATCAATGTCCAAAGACATCTGAAGAGATAGAGACCATGAGGAAAGTTCCATATGCATCCGCTGTTGGAAGCCTCATGTATGCCATGTTATGTACTAGACCAGATATTTGCTTTGCCGTTGGCATGGTTAGCAGATATCAGTCAAACCCCGGACCTATGCATTGGACAGCAGTTAAGCATATATTCAAGTATCTTCGGAGAACGAAAGACTATATGCTAACCTTTCGAGCAGATGATCTAACGCCATTGGCGTATACAGACTCTGATTTCCAATCTGATAGTGACGCCAGAAAGTCTACCTCAGGGTACGTCTTTACTTTGTCAGGAGGGGCTATATCATGGAGAAGTGTCAAGCAATCCTGTATAGCTGATTCTACCGTGGAAGCAGAGTATGTGGCGGCATCGGAAGCTGCGAAGGAAGCGGTATGGCTCAGAAAATTCCTGTTGGAATTGGGAGTTGTTCCTGCAGTGCATAAACCGATTGTCATGTACTGCGATAACACTGGTGCTGTAGCACAGTGCAAAGAGCCCAGGAATCACAAGAAAGGCAAGCACATTCAGAGAAAATACCACTTGATCCGAGAATTCATTCAGGATGGAGAGATAGTGGTGGAGCATATTGCTTCAGCAAATAACTTAGCTGACCCATTCACTAAGACTCTTACTGAGAAAGTCTTCACTTCTCATGTTGAATCTATGGGTGTCAGGTTAGGAAGCAGTGATCTTTAGTGCAAGTGGGAGTTTGTTGGGATTGGTGTATGCCCTAAAGCCCACTAGCTGCATTCTCATCTTTTGTTACTGGATATTTAACTGGTTATTTAATGAAAAGACTCTTTTATGCTTAAACATGTATATATATGTATGGTTGTGTAAGGCCCATTGTTTCTAGTAAATGAATTAGGTGTGTAGTGTCTACACACAGATAGGTCTAATTCATGGACAACTGGAAACATCATATTTGTTCATAACTGAAAGATGGAGCTGGGCACTTCATCTTGGTAGAAGTTATAATGAGATACTCTCCTATATAGGGTGACATACCTAAGTCATGGGAGGGCTTTCCCGGATCTATCTCATTAGTGCATGTGTCATGCATTGAACATGACCATTGTAGGTGTGATCTCTAAAATAGTACTATCACAGAAAAGAGATCAGGTCACCTCATGCTACTGAGTAACCTGTGCTCTTAATCTTGAGCATTTGTGGATGAACTGACGAAGTCAAGTTCTTGTGCTTTAATTCACTATGGGTGAGATTCTATTCATGGGTCAACAGCTCTGTGTTTTGGGTACTCGGACTTGATCAATTGGGACGTGCAGATGCAATATAGAATCTATGCCATCTGATGATGGAATAATCATCCCCTTAGAATTATCCGATTAATCATCAAAATCTAAGATCTTAGTATATGGATGTTCCATATGAATATTGAACTTGTGGGTCGCTCCCTGGATCAAGAGAATGATATTCGAATGATGATTATGTTTAAGGATATGAAGTTCTAAGGTTTAAATGTAATCGGGAAGGTTGATAGTACATATGATAACCTGACTCGATTATGGATGTTACATAGAGGGGCATTCAGGTCATTACACTTAGTAGGTCGAAGACAACCGTCATTTTATGACGAGCTTATTATAATATATATTTGTCCTTGGAGTTCAACCATAACTCTTTAGTGGAATGAGTTAAGGTTAAAATGGTCTTAATGTTGCTATGGGTTTAGCATGGACATTTTGGTCATTTTGGGAGCCAATGGCAAATATGTCTTTTGGTCCCTTCTCTAGTCACTTACCAAGATTGGCATGGTTTCCTAAGATGTTTATATAACATAAGGATGAATTGTTTTAGTGGAAAAATAATTTTGAGTTTAAATTCAAATAGGCCTTTGATGGCATACATGAATTTAACTCTAGATAAATTGTATGTGGGCCATGGTGTGCATTGATATGTGGGACGTCCATAATAGGATTTCCATGGGTAAGGTTTCCAACTTTGAGTAGGACTCTACTTGGAAAGTTGGACTCCTCTTTGGATTAGTATTCCTATGAGTTAGTTTCCTTTTTGGACTAGGAACTTAAAATTAGTAAGTGTTCTACAACTAGTATTACTAATTGTATGGAAGGTTCTTTTTAGTTTCCTTTTCTAATTGGAGTGTTTCTTAAAGGAAATAAGTCTTTCCTTTTTGGACATCAATTAGAATAAAGAAAGATAACTTTATGGGAAAGGTTTCCAAGAAATTTCTATAAAAGAAACCAAGCTCTCCTTGGACGTCCACCATGCTTGTAAGACACTAACACTTCCACACGTCCAGCCCTTGAGTTCCTTTCTTCTCCCTTGAAGAAAGTTGTAGGTCTGAGATTTTTCATGAGAAAAATAGTTCTCAATTCCTAGATTAAGATCCCACAATCTTAGCCATTCAGATTTGGAAGTGAGATAGAGGAGAAGATCAAAGGCAATACTAGTGCAAGAAAATTCCAGCAACTTGTCTGCAAATTGCAAGTCTGAGTTCGGGCCTTTGGATCTATTTTTTCAGAGATTTGAAGTCTACAAATCTTCGAGGTAATAGTCTTCTATCATCTCTATTAATTAGACACATGTTGATCATGATTTAATGGAGTTTCTATGCGATTCTTTATGGCTGATTTCCGCTGTATAGTGCAGAAATCAGATTTTTTAAAATCTGTCATGCTTTGCATCAGCCATAGTAGTATCTTTATGAGAAGTTTCAGATCTGAATCGCGATTTCTTTCACACATATATTTAAGAAAAGAGACATTTTCTTGGTTTGCCGTGAAAGGCGATTTTTTTGGCATTTATAGCCGATTTTGGCGTTTATAGCCGATTTTTGGCGTTTATAGCCGATTTTGGCGTTTATAGCCGATTTACAATCCTTATCAATAATGAAAGACAAGAGTTGTGATTTTTGTCTCTTTTGAAAAAATACAAACTACAATGAAAAGCAAGAAAAGGAGGATCTAACTTCTCAGGAGATTGTGGGGGACCCGTTTAGATTGACAGTCGCAAGCCATATGTGCGCTTTGCCATCATCCATGCAGATGAGAACAGAGGATGCTACTGATTCGCTTGGCTTGGCTATAACCTCAGGTTTTTAGAGAACAAAGACCAAAAGAAGGTCCTATGTCCAATAAAAAGCCGAGTAGACGGGCTTGAAAAGCCATGTCTAAGCCATTGGCGGCAGAAGGAGAAGGCAAGGACCTTGGGGGGGGGGGGGGGGGGGTACCCCCCAAGGGACTTTTGTCACCTTGTAGCGGTGGTCGGTGTAGGATTTCCGCAGAGTTTTCTCTCTTAGATTTCTGATGCCTCTTTCTGTCTGAGTTTCTGGATTTTCTGCAGTCTATTGTCTTTGTGTCTGCTATTCTTTCTTCTTGGAGAGCTCTCCTATTTATAGGCTTTTAGGTAGCCATTTAGGAGGGTTTATGAGCCTTGATTGTCATAAAGCTACATAAAGGGAGGAGTTACAAAATTGAATTCTTTATTTTGTAACTCATTTTTCTTGGCTTCTGATTGGCCGGAGGAGATTGAGGGCATTTAATCGCCTTTAATTGCCATGATGGGAGGAGTTTCATGGGTTAAATGCCATGAATCTCTTGACTTGTAACTCCCGGATGCTTGCTTCTGATTGGTCCGTTCAAAGAAATGGATTAATGACTGTAATAAAACTAGTCAATTAATCGCATTAAGTGGTCGCCGAGCATCTGAAGAGTCGCGGGCCATGCCACGTCTTTTGGGATTCTTCTGGCGATGATCATGATGGATCTTCATGTAGATCGACATCGGATGACCATGTAATTTCAGGTGTTTGTTGCCAACAGCAGGTCGGTGCCATCTGTCCTGTCGATTTCTCGATCGGTCGGGTAGAAAGCGCACTTTTTTTGGTTGACTGGGTGGCGATCAATATTGTTTTCGATACTCTTGATGATTGACCCGTGTTTTGGACGGACGTCAAAAAATTTGGTGTCTCAAAAGTATGAATTTTGGAAAATACCAGAGGCTGGGCGCTTCGAATCGCGAAAAAAGGGCGAAAACCGGGGTTTCCGGGGCCTTCCCGGCGACCCCGGGCTCCAGGGTCGCCGGCGACCCTAGCCCAGGGTCGCAGGGGCCTGCGACCCTGGGGGGGTTTTCCCCCTTTTTGTCCCGTTTTGTGTCCGTTTTTGCTGTTTCTCGATTCTTTTTTCTTCTGTATTTTTCCTTGACATTTTTGACCATTTATTGGCCTGATTTCCCTGTAAGAAACCTGATGAGAATCCTTGCATTTTATTTTGCAAAGTTTCCAATTTCCTGAGAAAGCCGAAGACTTTGTCGCGCAGAGCTGCCGATTTTCCGTCAGAAGCTGAAACTGGGTCAAACGATGTCGGAATGACCTGAAATTTGGTGTGAAGCCTCCTGAGCAATAAATAAGACCAACCGTAGGCTTTTGTTTAAGTTTTGAAGCCGTTTGGGGTCCTATCACCAGTAGACCCGCTTTTGTCGCGATGAAGATGTCGCGGTTTGATGTGCGGTCAACCGATGTCCGATTGACTTGAAATTTGACAGGGAACCTATTGGAGTCATTTTAAGATGATCCATAGGCTCTGTCTTGGAAACCATTGTCCCGGAGAGCTTTGCCGCCGAGAGGCCTGATTTGGCTTCCGAGCGTCAAACTATGGTCAAATGTTGTCGAAATGACCTGAAATTTGACGTGCAGCCCCTTGTAAGCATTTTGAAGCCGTCCATGTGCTCTATCTGATGAGTGATGGCCTCGGCGGTTCTCGCCGCTGAGAGGCTTGATTTAGCTGTTCGAGGGTTGATGTAGGGTCAAACGTTGTCGGTTTGACTCAGAACTTGACGTGGAGCCTTTTGAAAGTATTTTGAGACCATCCATCGGCTCTGATCGAAGATTTGGTGTCTCCGATGCTTTTGCCGCCGAGAGCTCCTTTTCGGCTGTCAGAGAAGCGAAGTTAGGCCAAATGATTTTGAAATGGCCCGAAACTTCTTGTGTACTCCTCTTTTGGCTGTCTTGAAGGATCTTGCAGTTTTTGTTTGATTCTGACAAGATCTGATTTTTGGAAGTAGCATTGCCTATTTATGGAAGGTTGCGACTTCATGTAGCTCTTTGGATCTTTGAAGAGGCAAAGTGACATTTTTGGTGTCAACAAATGCCCCCTCGAGGTACAGCGACGAGTTGCTTAACTTTTGTAGTCGATGTGCCTCGAAGAGATTTTTGAAGGAGAGCCTGTGACTTAACCAAGAGTCTTTGAGCAGTCTTTCTTTTTGATATTTGTAGCCTTTTGAGCTTCCAGGGGAATTTTATGGTAGTGAAAGGGATCACGTACCATCTCGAGGCAAAGTTTTGAAGATGACATCAAGGATGTGGATTTGGGTTTTGACCTTGCGACCTAACAGGCTGTATGTGGCAGGTTAGGGGGTCGGGTTTGGTTTTGATCGTGTGACCCAACAAGCTGTATGTGGAATGTTGGGGGATCAATTTTGGTTTTGATCTTGTGACCTAACAGGCTATATGTGGCAAGTTAGGGGATCAGGTTTTGGTTTTTAGTTTTGGTCTTGTGACCCAACAAGCTGTATGTGGCAAGTTAGAGGACCATGATTTGGTTTGATTTTTGTGGAATGTCAATTTCAAGATTTTGGCTCAATTTGGTATATGAGGCTGGATGGTTTGATTTTTGGAAGCTCATGGGGCTTGGAATTCTTTTTGTATGGTTGAATCAACTCAAAAGAGGCATGGAACCATTTCTGTATACTCTTGGTAAGAGGGATTTCTCTTTGACTAAAAGCCTGAAATTTCTTTTTTTTTTTTTGTGCCTAGGTGGTCAAACCTGGCTCATATGGGCTAACCCATGTGACCTTAAGCTTTTGGAATGGCTTAGATCTTATATGGTGTCATTTTTGTAAAGAATATCCAAAAATATCTCATTTGGATAGAGAATATCTAAGAATATCTTTACTTGGAGAGAATCTCTCATATTCCCTTTATTTTGGGATAGGATATCTCAAGATATCTTTCTTTTGGGAAAGAATCCTTCATTGATCCTATCTATTGGGAGAAAATCTCTCATTGATTTCTTTTTTGGAGAAAATCCTTCAAGATATCTTTCTTTTGGGAAAGAATCTTTCTAATCTCTTTCTTTTGGTAAGGTTACTAATTAGTAACACTTATCTCTTTCTTCTTTCCTTCTTTGATTTGCTCTCTTCTATAAAAGCAAGGAGGAGGTTGGATCTCTTGCTCTTATTACTTTCTTTTGCAATAATCTCAAGAGGGCTTCAAGACCAAGAGTTTTTCTTCTTCAAGATCTTCAAGACTTTTCTTCTTCTTCTCCATCAATGGCTTCAAGTAAGTTCCCTTTTTCAAGAAAACTCCATTGTAGGAAAAATAAAAGTAGGAAAAATAAAAAGTTCTTTCTCTCTTTTTTTGTTTCTTTCTTTTTCTTTTCTTTTTTTTTCCACGTGTTTTCCCTTTTTTTTTTTACACGTGTTTCTTTTTCTTTTCTTTTTTTTTCTTTTTTCCTTTTCATGTTTTTTTTTTGTTTGTGGGCCGTACGGACAGATCCGTACGGATCTGGCCGTACGGCCACGTGGCCTGTGGGCCATCCCCCGTTTTTTTTCTTCTTCTTTTTTTTTCTTTCCCTCCTTTTTTTTTAAGAAAGTTTCTTTTCTTTTCTTTTTTTTGTTTTCTTTCCCCTCTTTTTTCTTGAGAAAGTTTATTTTCTTTTTTTTTTCTTTTGCTCATCATGATAATGCCCCTTTTTTTTTTTTACAAACCTAGATGTTCATGCATGCATTCAATTGTAAATTAAATTTGTAGCATGATGTGATAGCATACCTGAAAGTTTTCGCGATTTTGGGAATTTGGAGCTCGCAGCAATGTTGAGCCCTTCCTGATTTTGCGGAGACTTTGAGGTTTCGAAAGTTTGGAGTTTCGGAGCTCGCAGCGATGTTGAGCCCATCTTCAAGCTTTCTATTTCTTTCGGGATAGTTCCTTTTCTTCGGAATTGCCCCGTCATCATGTCAAAATTTCGCCAGATTTTTTTTTAGCGAGATTCTGTCATTTTGATGTTTGATCTTTTTCTTTTCCATCCTTTTCAGGTGGTTCCTCCAGAACGAACAAGGGTAAAGAGCCTGCTACAAGCATACCTCGTCGATCTTCTAGATCTTCTAATCCGGTCATTCAGCAGGCCTTTGAGAAGGTCCAGTATGTTGAGAGAAATCTGGAAGAGTGCGACTCCCTCAACAGAGATGAGATGAGGCAGCGACTGATCACTCTCAAGGGAGAGGAATTCTATAAGATCATGGTAAGCAGTCGTCCATGGGTGATGGAAGATCAGAGCGTTTTGCCCAAGCCTACCTTCTTCTTTGGTGATGCAGTCCCTAATGACATGACATACCAGAGGAGGTGTTTTCAGTTTCTTTCACAGCAGATGGTGAGAAGAAGACTGTTGCTACCCGGTCGATGTTTGATCGCACCGTCTCGATCATGAGCCTTGCCCCCACGTGCTCTAAGAGGGAAGATCCTCTAAGCTGGGTGAGAAGGACAAATGTAATCAAGACCGGGGTTTTTGTTGGCGGTTCTCCTGGATATACGGAGAGGTCGCCTGTTGACATGGACTTGTTGATGCCATCCAGCGGCTACCAGGGCTCTGATTATCCGTCGGTCGATTTGAGACCGGTGGGCCTTGGTATTTTCAGCGGTGACAGCAGCAATTGGATCAAGCCTTTTCGACTTCGTGGCCGTTTCAATGCTGACTCCGAGTGGAAGTCCTGGACTGATCGCGTCCTGCTGATTGGTAGTGCCGTTTTGAAGGAAGCCGGGATTTTTGATGCGGTCCGCGCCTTTAGGGAGACCGTGATCTTTTCCGACGAGGCCTTCATGGCTATGCTGGAATCATTCCTCCCACAAACCAATACCTTCGTTGTGACGAATGGTGAGATTGGTTTTTCTTTAAAGGAGCTGAGCGTCATTACTGGATTGCCCATCCTCAGCAAACTCTATGAGGAGTTTATGCCGATTGACAGCGTCCTCGAGGGGCAGTCTGAGGAGTTCATGCTTCTGTACTTTCAGCTCGTCGCCTTCTATGATTTTTTTAAGGAGAAGGAGGGTTTGAAAGTTAGATCCAGCAGTTGGAAGAGTTCTAGCTCTTTATTCCCCAACTTTTTTGATAGTAGGGAGTCTTCTGATAACGTGACCCAAGAAGCCGGAGCTCAGGATCCAAGTTCAAAGAAGATCTTGGCCATGCAAGAAGAGTTGAGAGATTTCTGTGCCAGTACAAACGCCATATGTCCTGACATTGCACTGCGGAGAGATCTCGCTGTTTACCTCACTTATTGGCTTGGTGAGGCTATTTTTGCTGGAGGAGATGGAACGCACATCAGGCTGCATTGTATTTTTCCGGCTTGTCAGATGGCGTTTGGAGAGCAGCTTGCTTTGGTGCCAGCTCTTTACTCCTATCTGTGTACCAAACTGCAGGCTGCTGCTTTTTTGGTTCGGCTTGGGCTTCCCATGAATAGGGTATTTTCAGCCCACATCTTTTATTCGTGGTATGTATACCACTATCCTGGCTTCCACCGGCTGGGTCCTGCACAGGATGATGATCCTCTGATGATTCGACTGGCTAAGGGTAAAGCCGTGTCCGAATCACTTTTGTTTGCCCGCATGAGGATCCGACGGTTCAGGGACGTCGAGATGGGGCAGTCTTCAGTGAAGCTTTCTCCGGAGTTGCGGAAGAAGGCTTTTGATTTTGGTGCCTCCCGAGACTCTACCAGGGCAGGGTCGGGAAGGCATTATTCCTTGACGAATGCAGAGAGAGAGTGGCTTTTCAGCATACGTGTCGGCACGATGGTTTACCGTAGACATCTTTTCGTCGACATCCAGCCGTATGTACCCTCTCGCTTTGCTTTGCAGCTGGGCTTTTCTCAAGGCGTTGTTGGAGCGCCTTCCAGCATGGTGAAGCGCTTTGGAGGCTTATAGGACGGGAGAAATGCATGGGCTTTCTATAGTGCTGAAGACACTACAGCCATGATTTCTTATCCTGTGTTGCTGACTTCCCGGACTGCCGGCTTTGCGAAGTGGTTCACGAAGAGCTTTTCGGCATATCGGGGGCTTTCCAAGAAGGAGCTTGATATGAAGCTGGCATCTGGAAAGGGCCTTGGAAAGTCGGATGGCGTCCGGCGAAAGGAAGTTTGGGCCTTCCTTTCTGGAGAGAAGCACAAGATAGGCTTTCTCGATGACCAGGGCATCATTGGTTCTGAAGCTGTTCGAGAAATACCTGATGAGGCTTTAGAGCATCTAGAACAGGAGGAAGCCGAACTTGGCGCTTGGATGCAAGCGGCACAGAGGCAAGCTTCCGTGGAGTCTACTGGCAAGAGTAGACTATCCAGTGAGGAGTCAAGTGGGAAACCTGACTCTGACAGCGGGGCAGGTTCCTCTAAGAAGCGAGCCCGCCGGAGTAAGAGGAGGAGGAGTCATCATCGCAGCAAGGGGCAGCATGAGGACTCTCCTGACTTGGAAGTTCCTCTTAATGAGGATGTGCCAGTGGATGCTGACGAGCCTCCAGAGAAGAGAAACCGAGAAGAAGAGACCGTCGGTGAAGGTATGATTCTTCCTTTTTCTCTTTCCATTTGTTTTCATGGGATTTTTCCATGTTCTGATTTGCTTATTGTTTCTGCTTTTCTTTTTTTTTTTTTAGCAGAGGAAGACTTGGTGATGCCTGAGGTTCCAGTCGATGAGGTGGTGACGGATCCTGTCGAGGCACCTGAAGAAGAACCAAGGGACTCTGGAGTGAATCCAGAATCTCCAATTGGTACGACTTCCCTTTTTTTTTCTTCTTTCTTTTTTGTTTGTCTGTGACTTGGTTTGCTAACACATTTTTTGCCAGCTGACTTGCCACAGGATTCCGATGACTTTGAACCCTCGATGGACGCAAATGTTGATGATGCTTCCAATGAGTTCATGGAGGAGGAAAGTGTTCCGCCAGTCGTCGAAGAAGGTATTTTGTAGTTATAACCCTGATAATGATTTTCAAACAGGGTCATATTCATACCTTTTTGTGTTTCTTTGGCAGGTTTTGAAGTGACAGAGGAGGGTCCATCGCTTCCTTCAGAACCAGAGCAAGGGATGCCAGAGGTTGATCCAGAGGTTGAGACTCCTGGGACCAGTTCTGACAATGTTGAGGAGATACCTCATGCTGAGATTCCTTCCCGAGCAGGAGTAGCTTCAACTGGAAAGAGTTCTTTTGTTACTCTTCCAACAGATGATGATATGAGCGGCCGACCAACGGAGTTGGGCGAATCTTCAGCTGGGCCATCTCTTCTTTTTGCGAAGAAGGTGGTGGTGCTAGTTCTGAGCTCTTGGATTGAGACTCTGCTTTCTGGGCACTTAGATGCCGGATTTGGGATGATCCAGCATGTACGTGAGATTCTCGGTGATGCTGAAGAGGCTGGTCTAGATGTCACAAGTGCCAGGGCGATCGTTGATAGGATCATTGAGCTGGGTGACAGGTGGTTTGAGACCATTGGTTTTCCTGATGATCAGTTCTTCAAGGAGATGTTCCTGGACCCTGCGAATATGGCTAAGTCTAACCTGGATGAGGCTACAGAAAGCAGGAAGCAGGTAGTCCGAAAGAAGAACTTAGAAGAGCTAAACATCATTGGGCTGACACATGACCTGAACATCCTTGATAGGGAGGTCGATGAGGCCAGGAGACGTCTTGAGCATCTACAGGCACAAGTCGCTGCCAAGTGGACTGCAATAACAGAGGCTCGTGAAAGGGAGACTGCTCTGATTCACCGGGTTGCAGATGCCAATCGAGTTCTTGAAAGGAAATCTGAAGAAAGCGAACGATGGCAAACTGCTCGGGATAAGCTTCCTGGTGCGAAAGAAGGGGTACAGCCCACTCCAGCATCTCATGGCAAATTCCTGAAGAAGCGTGCCTTGGAATCCTTGACGGCTGAGGCTAAAAGTTTTCTTGAGGAGCTGAACTCTTGGCTGGAGACCATTTTTGATTGAGCTCCTGTATATTTTTTTTAACAGAAACCATCCTTCTCTCTTTTTTGGTACCACTTGTATTTTTTGGTACTTATTTTTTTTGTAGTGCTTGTGAACACTTTCTCTTTTTTTGGTACCACATATATTTATTTTTTTTGGTACTCTTTTTTTGTTATCCCTACGCTCACTTGAATCTTTTTGTGATAAAAGTAATTGCTAAATGGGATGCTCTTCTTTTTTTTTTTTTTTTGTTATCCCTACGCTCACTTGAATCTTTTTGTGATAAAAGTAATTGCTAAATGGGATGTGATCAAAAGGTTGTCATTTTGTGAAAATCTTTTGTCAAATGATTGTTTTGGCATGGAAGCCAGGTTTTTGTTTGTGGCATGGAAGCCAATTTTGGCATGAGAGCCAGCTTTTCTTGTGGCATTGATAGCCGATTTTTTTTTTTTTGGTGGCATCTATAGCCAGTTTTGGTGGCATTGATAGCCGGTTTGTTTTGTGGCATCTATAGCCGGTTTTTGTTTTGGTGGCATTGATAGCCGGTTTTTTTGAAATCCAAGTTTTTGTTTGTGGTGTTGATAGCCGGTTTTGTTTTGGTGGCATTGATAGCCGGTTTGTGGCATTTATAGCCTGTTTTGTTTTGGTGGCATTGATAGCCGGTTTGTGGCATTTATAGCCTGTTTTGATGGCATTTATAGCCGGTTTGGTTTTCAAAAATGCAAGTATCGACTAAAAGTCGCCTCCCTGCTGAATGTTCTTACAAGTATCGATGGAATGTCGCATCCTTGCTCATTCGGTTGCGAGTATCGATGAAATGTCGCATCCTCACGGATTTGGGTGCAAGTATCGATGGAATGTCGCATCCTTGCTTTTCAAAAATTTTGGTTTTGCGGGTACTGACTTGATGTCGTTTCCCCACGATTTTTGAAATTTGTGGTTTTCTCGAACCTTTGAGTTATGGATATCAACTGAAATGTTGCGTCTCCATGGTTTTTTAGGTTTTTTCGAACCTTTGAAATTTGGGTTGTGGATATCAATTGAAATGTTGCGTCTCCACAGTTTTGGATTTTGCAAGTATCGACGAAATGTCGCTTTCCTGCGATTTTGGAAGTGTCGAACATGGTTCATATGCTTCCGATTTGTGCGAGTATCGACTAAGCGTCGCTTCCTCGCGGTTTTTTGAAAAACCATTTTTTTTTGTTTAAAGACACGAGGGTCATAAGTTTTGACCTAAAACCATTTTGGCGGTAAAAGGCAGGGTGGACTAGGGTGGAAATCCCTGAATCCGGATTTTGTTTCAAACCATGAATTTTGGGTTCAAGGGTTGAAAATTTTGGTCAAGTTAGGGAAAGGTTCCTAAACTTGGATATTTTTTTTTGAACAATGAAACGATGAAAGTAAGCTTTGTTTTAAATTTCTAGAAATTTCAACATTTGATATGAAAATTCTAAAAAAAGGGTGGGTTTAGCGAGCGTGTACCTGGAAACCGGGTTTGGCCATACAGGCATTGCTCTTACCCAATTGGGTAAGTCTTCAAGGGTAGTACCGCTTTAAGAACTTGCCGTTGATGGGCAGCATACATCTGTCACCTTCCATGTTTAGGAGTGCGTATGCGCCATTAGAGAAAACCTTGTCGATGAAGTAAGGTCCCCCCCATTTTGGCTCAAATTTGCCTTTGGACTTGTGAGCGAAGACCATTGGTCTTTTTACCGCAAGAACCAAGTCACTCTTTTTGTAGGCGCGTTGCCTGACCTTTTTATCGAAAGATCCTGCCATGCGTGCTTGATAAAGTTCAATACTTTGTTGAGCTTCGAGCCGTCTCTCATCGAGATTGTCCAGCTCATGGAGTCGCAATTTGACATTGCTTTCTTGAGTCATGTCATTTTGCAAGGATACCCTCAAGGAAGGAATTTGTACTTCCAAGGGTACGACAGCTTCGCATCCATAGACCAAGGAGAATGGTGTGCTATGGGTTGGTCCTCGAACGGTGGTTCGATAGGCCCACAAAGCTTCAGACATTTTGTCGCTCCAGTCTCTTTTGTGACTAGAGACCATTTTTTTGAGGATTTTGCAGAGTGTCTTGTTGAAAGCTTCTGCTAACCCGTTTGCTGCCGGATTGTATGGACTCGAAGGACAGCTTTGGATTTTGTATTTGTCGCAGAACCTGTAGAATCGATGATCCCGGAACTGTGGTCCGTTATCATGGATGAATCTTTTAGGTATGCCGAAACGACAAATGATGTTGGTTCGCAGGAACTGAAGGACTGATGAGGTCTTCATTTCGTTAAACGCAAATGCTTCTGACCACTTGGAGAAATAATCCGTAGCGGCGAAGATGAAGCGATGACCTTTGCTCGAAGGGGGAGAAATAGGACCTATGATGTCCATACCCCAGGCTTCGAAAGGCCATGAGATCGCTGTAGGATGCAGCCATTCTGGAGGCATGTGAATGTAATCTCCATGAACTTGGCATTGTTGGCAGCGCTTAGCAAATTGCATTGCGTCAGCTACCATGGTAGGCCAGTAATATCCTAACCTTTTTATCTGATCATAGAGCTTAGGTCCAGCCTGATGAGCTCCGCAAAGACCAGCATGAACTTCTTTGAGTGTTTCTCCAGCCTCTTGTTGTGACAAGCAGCGTAGAAGTACTCCGTTGAAGGATTTCCTGTAAAGGATTTTTGAAGGAATATCCAAATGAAAGCTTGGGGTTCGCCTTTGGGTGCTTACCCGTTCTTTTGGATCTTCAGATAGGATTCCGAACATAATGTAATCAATGAATGGATCCCTCCAGTCGCCGATTGAAGTTTGAAGGATTGAAATCCGACTTCCGGCCACTTGGTGGCATTCAGCCATTGCTTGGTGTGTGTTAAGAGGAGGAAGGATTCTTTTTTCGCACACTGTGATTTGCATGTTTTCCCCTTCCTGGATTGCCATGGATGCGGCAAGTCCGGCTAGGGCATCTGCACGTATGTTTTCACCTCTACGAATGTGGGTGATGTGACAGATGTCAAACTTTTGCAGAAGTGATTGTGCCTTGTTGTAGTAAGGCAACAAATCTAGCTTCCTGACTTCAAATTTCTGATTCATCTGGTTGACGATCAGTTGAGAGTCTCCAAAGACTTCCAGCATGGTGATACTGGATTCGATGGCGAGTTCCAATCCTAAGATCAGAGCTTGATATTCAGCTGCATTGTTTGTGCATGGTTCCAGCAGCGAGAAAGCGTGTGGAATCATGTATTTGTCGGGGCTAACAAAGAGGATGCCAACTCCCGAGATCAGCTGTCTTTTTTCATTCGTCCTGGTTGCACCGTCAAAGTACATGTCCCAGGAGGCACTTTGTGAGAAAGTCTCCACATTGTAGACTGGTTCGTCTGGGAGATCATCTCTGAGCGGAGAATCTTTAGGCAATGGATGCTCTGCGAGGAAGTCCGCTAGAGCTTGCCCTTTGATTGCTTTTTGTGGTACATACCTAATATCAAATTGTGACAGAAGGATGGACCATTTTGCTAGTCGAGCATTGAGAGAACCTGCCTTTGTGACAAGGACCTTCAAGAGGTTGACCCTCGAGACCAGGTATACTGTGTTGGAAAGCAAGTAGTGACGCAGCTTTTGTACGGCGAACATCACTGCAAGACATTCTTTTTCGACTGGAGAGTAGTGATGCTCTGCACCTACTAGGATGCGGCTGAGGTAAAATAGAGCAGCTTCTTTTCTTTGATCATTTTCTTGCGCAAGTAAAGCTCCCAAAGAGTGATCAAGGGCTCTTGTGTACAAGATGAATGGCTTTCCAGTGGTAGGAGCAGCTAAAACTGGAGGTTTAGTCAGGTATGACTTGATGTCTTGGAAAGCAGCTTCACAGTCAGCATCCCAAACAAAGTTTACACCTTTTTTCATCAATCAGGAGAATGGACGGCATTTCCCCGAAAGATTGGAGATGAATCGTCTGATGTAGGCTAATCTCCCTTGAAGCCCTTTGAGTTCTCTCAAGGTTCTTGGAGAGGGCATTTCTAGAATGGCTTTGACTTTTATGGGGTCAAGCTCTATTCCAGCTTTCCGAACTAAGAATCCGAGGAACTTACCCGACGAGACGCCGAAGAAGCATTTCAAAGGATTCATTCGCAGTTTGTGTTTGCGAAGCCGGAGGAAGACTTCTCGAAGGTTTTTGAGATGATCTTCTTTTTCTTTTGCTTTTGACGGCGAGGTCATCAACGTAACATTCAACCGTCTTGTGCTGCATATCTTGGAATATTTTCATCATAGCCCTCTGATATGTGGCCCTAGCATTTTTCAGACCAAATGGCATGACAGTGTAGCAATACATGCCAAATGGGGTCCGAAAAGATGTATGTTTTTCATCTTCAGGATGCATCTTTATCTGATTGTAGCCAGAGAAACCATCCATGAATGTCATTCGCTCGAATCCACAGGTATTATCGATCATTACCTCTGGTATGGGGAGCGGAAATTCATCTTTAGGGCATGTGCCATTCAGGTCTCTATAGTCAATACAGACCCTGATCTGCCCGTTCTTCTTTGTCACGGGGACAATGTTGGCCAACCATTCAGGATGTTGTTCCTCACGGATGAAGCCGATGCTTTTGAGTTTTTGAACATTTTGTTCAATTTTATCCATCACATCTGGACGGAATCTTCTTTGGCCTTGCTTGACAGGCTTGATGTCTTCTTGAATATTGAGTTTGTGAACCGCTATTTGGGGGTCTAAGCCTGGCATTTCAGCGTAAGACCATGCAAAGCAATCAACGAACTCACGAAGAAAGGCGATATACTCGGGTAACTCATCATCCTTTATATTCTTGCTTATGAATACAGGACGTGGGTTATCTGGTGTTCCCAAGTCTATCTTTTGAACAGGATCTTCTGTTGGAAGGTTCGAAGGTGGTTCCTCCACAATATTTTCGGAGGCTTCCAGCTCAACGAAACCTTCTGGGTTTTCAAAGGCATTTCCAGACCAAGGTTTTGTTCCTTTCCACGGGTCTTCTTGATCGGTAATTTTCCCAAGGCTTGCTATGAGATGATCCCAATCGCCTGTTGAAACCGGGTCGAAGTAGGCTACTTCTTTTGGAGATGATTGTTCTTCTGGGTCAGAAGACCACACGTCTATTCCATCGGACAACTCCTCTTCATTTTCGGAGAAATCGTGCCAATTGGATGAGCTTCCTGGATCTTTGTCAGGTAACTCATTAAAGAGATATCCAGGGAGATCGATGTCTTCATGGACTTGAGAAGTTGGGGCTTGGTCAGTATATTGACTTTTAAGCCTTTGTGTCAACTGTCTCAAGGGAGAGTCGGGATCATACCCTAACCCGTGTGAAGACTTTTCTACATAGCCGTAGAGTCTCCAATCTTCCAGCTGGCTTTTGGTCAAGACGGGCCCCAATGGCGTGAGAATACCGCGTCCTTCTCCCAAACCGACTGGGTTTTGAGCGTCATAGCCCATTTTCTTCATAATAGCTTGTGCCACAGAACTATATAAGGATAGTTGAGGCATACCTTCATTTTGGAAAGGTTCAAGCATGGAGTTTGATGAAGAAGCATCTGATCTATGGAAGAAGATCGGCTTTTCCTTTGCTGAAGTTGCTGGATCAACGAAGGAAGCTGACGTAGGATCTTCTATGTCAGAAGTTATCTCCATTGGAGTGAGAGCAGGCTGAACTTGCTGAGTGTCAGCTTGGCTTGACGATGCGTCGTCTTCTTGCTCCGAATCCAAATCCGTGTCTTGCATGATAGACACGAAAGAGACAACAAATTTGCCCCCAGGCTTTTGTTTTGCCTTCTTCACTTTAGTTGTGATGACCAAAGTCTTTGAAGGTTTGAGGGAGATGATGAAGGGAGTTTGAATGCTCTCTTCAGATTTACCGGATGGTTTGTTTTCTTCCGGTGATTGTTGAGGAGCTTTGCCTTTATCTTTCTGGAGATTTTCGGCAAAGGATGCTGTGTGCTTCTCCTCTTCTTCTTTTTCACCTTCATACATCTGTGGGTCTGCGAAGTGGACTTCTTTACCTTTGAAGGGTTTTCTGTCCGCAAAGACTCGATGTATCATGCCGTCGTCGCCAACAAACTTAATGCATTGATGTAGAGTTGAAGGGACAACACCATTCTCGTGGATCCAAGGACGTCCGAGAAGGATGTTGTAGCATGAAGGGGTTTTTATTGCATACACAGTGACCTCAGAGATAAGATCACCGATCTGCAACTTGAACCTGATTTTGCCGATAGGCCTTTGAGTACTCCCATCGTATCCAAAGATAGATACAGATGTGTGGCTCAGCTTGCTGGGTGGGATGCCCGACTCTTCAAGAGCCGATGTGGAGATAAGGTTGAGTGCAGAACCTGGGTCGATCTGAACTCTGTGCATAGGCATTTCCTTGAAATACCCTGTGAAGTACAAGGGTCGGTTATGCCTGGTTTCTCCAAGTAGGAGGTCGTCCTTTGTGAAGGCGATGGTTGCACTGGCTGCTTTTTTAACCGAGAGGCGTTCAATGCATGATCCCTCAGTTTTCTTCTTTTCTCCCTTTGAGGAGGCTTCTGAGTTTTTGACCCGGTAATGCCATTTCAATTTGGAGGACTTGCGGGGCATATTTGTCGACATCCTCATTCAGCTTTTGTAATTCCGAGATGAGATTATCACGAGTGTGCGGAGACATTCGCAACAAATCTAGGATGTGCAGACGTGCAGGTATGTGCTTGAAGTGTTCAATCAAGTCATACTTGAAAGCCTCCTTAGGGCCTGCATGTTCATCATTGTTGCCACTAGGGGCGCTTACAACATCTTTTCCCGAAGGATTTACATATGTAAAGGAAGATTGGTTGTAATTTTTGTGGTAGTCCCGGCCAGAGCGGGTGCCTCTACCAACTTCGAGAGCTTCTTGAGAAGGGTCTTCGTTTGGAAGATTGTCTTCAGGATCAAGAGGCTGTCGTTTTTCATTTGCTGAGGATGAATCAGCAGCAGAGTTGCCATCCTCAGTGATCGTGTTGCATGGAGCATTTTTTGGGAACAAGTCCTGAACAGCATCCAGCAACCTTTCTCCTTCGTTGACTAATTCATCGTCCCAAGCATCAATGGCTGGGAATTCTTCAGTCAGGAAGGGTGTGAACTTTGAAGTCACAGTCCCAGGAGAAGAAACCTGAGAGGGTGTCATCTCAGTGAAAGTCACGTGAGACGAGGTGGCTTCAGAAGATACATTGCTAGGCGTCGCCGGAGTGTAAGTGCTCTCATCAGACGATGCTTCGGAAGAGATATAATCCCGAATTATCACATTACAGGAAGCTCTGACGGGAGACGTTGCCTGATCGGAGTCAAACTCATCCTCGGATGTAAGAGGATCGTCTATCCAGTAATTTTCTCCATTTTCAGGAGTTAAGGGAGGATGTACCTGGTGGTCTTCAGGGACTTCAGGCTCTGGATTGCGAGGAGGCTCAGTTGACGCGTTCTTGCTCTTGTTCTAGAGCGAGTCGCTGCAAGATCCTTGCATATTCTTCAAGATCAGGCATGGGAGCCGGATCTTCTTCTTCATCAACTCTTTGTGGCTCAAGATGGTTGATTTCCACTGGAGTAATGAGAGGTGCTGGGTCAGCAACATTTTCTTGTACAGCTTCTTGGTCTTCTTCATCATCAGACTAGGATCCTTATGGCTGTAGGGGGTTATACCAGATTACTGGCATAAGATGAGACTCAGGAACTCATTCTTCATCGGAGAGATATTCTCCTGTTTCAAGGGACTCCTCCCACTCATCTGTGTAGTTGGATTCGAATCCATCATCGGTGTCGCTGGACTCGTATCCATCAATGGAGAATCCAACTACCGAATTGCAAGAGTATGATGCCTCCTGCATGGCTTCTTTGAATTGAGGTGGGATGGAATCACTGAGAGTGGATTTCCTTACCCCCTTTGAAGTCTCTGGAAGGGATGTTTTTGTTGCCTCCAGTGAAGCGGTAGAGGAAGCCTCTGCCTTTTCTTTGACCTCTAGTTTTGGCTGGGTCTTCTCTTGCCGTTTGAGCTTGAAGAGATGTTTCCTAGCCTGCCTTCGCTGTTGAGCTGTAGGCTTTGTTTTCACGACCTCCCAATTTTCATCTTCTAGGAGATCGGGATGTACCCATATCGGTTGTCCGTCTGGTGTCGGGTAAGGAACCAGTTCCTCGGACGCTTGGATTGAGTTTATCACCTTGAAGGAAGTAGTGATCTTCTTATTCGGTGATTTTGATGTTTGTCCACATGTCACCATGTTGACGGAGGCAGACCCATAGTTTTTGTCAAAGGTGATGACTCCATTTTTCCACATCTCATTTATTTTCTCTCTCACAACGAAGCATTGATTGAGAGGATGCGAGATCATCTGGTGGTATGGACAGTACTGAGGATTGTTGGTTTTGCCAACATCACCCGGTCTTTTTGGTTCAGGCAAGGTGAGCTTGCCGTTTGCCACAAGAGCCCCGAAGATTTCATCAACATCTTCATCAAACGGGTATTTCTTCTCTACTCGTTCTTTGAAGGCATCTGAGAGTTTAGGTCTCTTACCAGCAACTTTATTTTCAGCTTTCTTTGGTGGCTGAGGAGCTGACTTGGTCTACACATTGAGGACCTCTTTTTTCTTTGGTTTAGAGGTTGCAATGGCGGTTGGCTCTTTTCTTGATGATTTCTAACTGTTGAGGTCTTTAATCACCGTTTCAGCTTCCATGGAAGCTTCTAGGAGTTCTCCCAGGTTTTTTGATTTGTTGCCGATGAACATAGAGCGGATTCTGGCTCTCATGTTGTTTCGGCAAATGTCGACTAGCGATGCTTGTGGCAATACATCAGAGCATTTGTATGCCATTGCTTTCCACTTGTGAATGAAGTCATATGTTGATTCATTCTCCCCCTGTTTTAGGCTGCACAGCTGAGCCATAGTAGTGGGATGATCTTCACCTTTGAAGTGAGTCAGGAAGCGTGTCTCTAGCATGACCCAGTTTTGGATTGAGTCCTCCGGCAGAGTGGAGTACCAATCGAAGGCCGTACCTTTTAGGGTACTTGCAAAGAGGCGGATCTTGAGTGCATCTTGATCCGCGATAGCTCCCGTCAGGATCTTGAAGCGGATGACGTGCTGTCTGGCTGATCCTTTCCCCGTATATGTTTGGAGAGTAGGATGCTTGAATTTGGTGGGGAACGGGACCGAGTCCATCCATAAGGGATATGGTGGCTTGATCCCATGCTCCTTGAGTATATCCTCTTCTTTTGCTTTGGCGAGGATACTGTCTACGTCCTTTTTGGTAAGGGCGCGTGACTCATTTTCTTCTCCATTTACCTCGTCGTTTTGATGATTCGGAGGAGGTTCATTGTTCGCCTGATTTTGGAAGGCGAGGAGAAGGTTTTCCATCAGAGTTTCAATCCTCTGCTGGCCCTATTCCAACTGCGGGGTGGTGGCTCAGAATTTGTAGCCAAGACATTCATCCTTCGTGATTCGAACGAAGAAACTGTCCTGGTGACTGAGCTGGGGCTCATTCTTTTTGAAGAAGAGCTTGAGGAAGGATCACTCTGCTGTCCTTTGCTTGAAGGGGCAGGGGATTCTTCTGAATGTCTTCTTGTCCTTGAGACGCTGCGGGTCATCGGACGTCGGACATGGATTTTTGTTGCTGATTTTTGGCGCCTTCTGGTTTTTCCAACCATATGGATGACAGCAACTTGGTTGGGTCTTTCTTTTTCGACCCATTTGGGAGAGACTTGAAGTGTAGGAGGCTGGGTCCTTTGCTTCTCTAGTCTCTTTTGCCGGTATGACGCGCGGCGGCGTATGCGACGGGCAATTTGAGCTTCGGTCAGTTCTGGCTGGGCTTTGACGATGAAGGATGTGCTTCCTCGGGCGCAGCAGCCGAGCCTGTCTTCTTTGCAGCTGGGCAAGGACAGGATGCGCACCATGTCCTTCGCCTGTTGCAGCGAAGCTTTGAATTTTTGGAGTTCGGCCCCTGTAGAGATGAAGGGTCGAACTGCAGGTTTGTAGGCCTTAGCGGGTGCTTGCAGAGGCCTTGTGATGCATGATTTGATTTTGGGCTTGTAGGAACAAGCTGGCTCATGCTGGGATGACTTGGAAGTCAGGTTGGAGATGGGTTTCTCCTCTTTCATGTAGGCAAGAGGGTAGAACTGGTTCTCCTTGAGTGGGGCCAGGAATGCTGGCTTAGTGGATGTTTGGGACCTTCTTTGTTTTGGTGAAGGTCTTGGGGACCAAGTCTTGGGATAGACCTGGTCGCTTGCAGGTCGAGGCTTCGTGGGGCTGCCACGGGCTTCAGGCCTTCTGGTGCTCGCCTTTGGTGTCACGGTAGTGACACGTTGAGAGGCGAGTTTCTGCTTCTTGGAGGGAGCAGTTTGTTCCTCGGGAAGTGGGAATGGTCCCTAGCGTCCCAAAGATGATAGTCCGGGGAGTCGAGGTCGACCCGAAGTTCAGAGAATTGCCGAGGGAGTTGATGCTTCGGCAGCTGATGGGGCGCTTGTAAGTGCGCGTGGTTTGCTTCTGTTGAAGCATGAGTTGGTGCTTGTTTTCATCGAAAGTAATGGTTAGTGAAGCTGCCATTGTTAGTTTTCGAAAATTTCTGAAACAAGACCACATCCATTAGTAATCACAAGAATATAATGATCATAAATGGGAAGTTCTATGGTTTCGTCTTTTCAAATTGCTAGAGGAAGATGACCCAAGCAACATGAAGAAGGCAAAATGCCATAGAGGGTACAATTGTTCTGATCGCAGGTATGGTAAGCCCAGAATGGGCATCCCAGTGACTGCTAAAAGCAATTGTGAACTTAAATTCGACTTATCGAGAAGCAGAGCTTGCTCGAGGTAAGAAGAATATAAAGTTGGAGTTACAGATGTGCCGGTCGCAATACAGTAGACCCTGAAAGGGCGTACTAGTACCGCTAGACACAAATGTTTTGAGACCGCATCTATGAGATGAGATTCTCTGTTTTGAAAGGTCAAGATTGGATTCATCAAAAAGAGCAGATGGTATTCCAATCTGAACACGGGCTCAGCGATTTCCGCGAGCGCCAGTGCTCAGAAAGAAATGAACCATAATTTCTCGAATCTGAATCTAAAAATGACGAGTTTTTTTTTTTGAAAAGCCAATATCGGGTTCATCAAAGAGGGCAAAAGGCACTCCAATCTGAACACGGGCTCAGCGATTTCCGCTAGCGCCAGTGCTCAGAAAGGAGAAGACCAAGATTTCTCCAATCTAAACCCAAAATGACGGAAGTTTTTTTTTTTTTGAAGATTTTGAAGATTTTTTTTTTAAAATATTTTTTTATTATTAATTTTTTTTTATTTTTTATTTTTATTTTTTTTATTTTTAGAATTTTTTTTTGAAAAATTTTTTATTTTTTATTTTTTATTTTAAAATTTTTATTTTTTTAAAAAAAAATTATTATTTTTTAAAAATTTATTTAAAAGACGAGAGAGTACACATAGGCCTCCTAACCCGGTCTTATGAAATCTTGATTGATAGAATTGCCCCCAAGTAAGGGTAGGATTACTTAATGAACCCGTTTGGAGGACCTTTGCCTAGAACAGTCAAGCTGTCTCCACACTCTGGACAAGGCTTTTCTTTGAATCAACCATGATCAAAGAACACAGTTGGTTTAACCTTAGTAATCTATGTCTTTTTTTTTGTTTATATATATATATTTTTTATTTTTAATGAACTCATCGAAGAGAAACGATGGCCCAAAACCTTAGTCGAACAGGCTCAACATTTCTGCAAGCGCGATGAACGATAGGAACGGATCAAGGTTTCTCAATTTTGAATCCAAAATGAGAAATCTAAAATTTTTATATATATATATATTTTATATATATATATTTTTTTTAGATCTTTAATGAACTCATCGAAGAGAAACGATGGCCCAAAACCTTAGTCGAACAGGCTCAACATTTCTGCAACCGCGATGAACGATAGGAACGGATCAAGGTTTCTCAATTTTGAATCCAAACTGAAAAATCTGATTTTTTTATTTTTGAAAAGAGAAAGAGTGGAAATAAATTCAAAGAATTAAAATTTTCCAAAAAATCTCATCTCAATTTTTTTTTTAGATCTTTAATGAACTCATCGAAGAGAAACAATGGCCCAAAACCTTAGTCGAACAGGCTCAACATTTCTGCAAGCGCGATGAACGATAGGAACGGATCAAGGTTTCTCAATTTTGAATCCAAAACTGAAAAATCTGATTTGTTTTATTTTTTTTTTGAAAAGAGAAAGAGTGGAAATAAATTCAAAGAATTAGAAATTTCCAAACAAAAAATCTCATCTCATATTTTTTTTTAGATCTTTAATGAACTCATCGAAGAGAAACGATGGCCCAAAACCTTAGTCGAACAGGCTCAACATTTCTGTAAGCGCGATGAACGATAGGAACGGATCAAGGTTTCTCAATTTTGAATCCAAACTGAAAAATCTGATTTTTTTGTTTTTTTGTTTTTTTTTTTGAAAAGAGAAAGAGTGGAAATAAATTCAAAGAATTAAAAATTTCCAAAAAAAATCTCATCTCATTTGTTTTTTTTTAGATCTTTAATGAACTCATCGAAGAGAAACGATGGCCCAAAACCTTAGTCGAACAGGCTCAACATTTCTGCAAGCGCGATGAACGATAGGAACGGATCAAGGTTTCTCAATTTTGAATCCAAACTGAAAAATCTGATTTTTTTTATTTTTTTTATTTTTTTTTTGAAAAGAGAAAGAGTGGAAATAAATTCAAAGAATTAAAATTTTCCAAAAAAATCTCATCTCATTTTTTTTTAGATGCGGAATCCAACATAGGCCACCAATTATAAAGTAGCCAAGGAATCGAGAAAAGAAATATAAGCATAGAACAAAATATATGATATGCAAATATTTCATTTCTAGCATCGTGTTCTCAAATAAACGAGTCCCACCGGGTGTGCCAGCTTGATGGACCGTGCTCCTGCTCGGTTCTACCGAGGTTGGCGGACGTGGGAGTCCGTCGGGTCCGACCCTTTCGTAACCGGGGGGCAAGGGCGTGCATCAACATTTCTTTTTTTGTGTGGGTGTGCCAGATTTTCTATTTTACTTGGAATTGCAAGTGGTGATCCGGAGATCAACCTTCGCAAGTAAAAAGGAAATCAATTTCTTTCAAGTTTTCCATTGCACATATATTTAAGAAAAGAGACATTTTCTTGGTTTGCCGTGAAAGGCGATTTTTTTGGCATTTATAGCTGATTTTGGCGTTTATAGCCGATTTTTGGCGTTTATAGCCGATTTACAATCCTTATCAATAATGAAAGACAAGAGTTGTGATTTTTGTCTCTTTTGAAAAAATACAAACTACAATGAAAAGCAAGAAAAGGAGGATCTAACTTCTCAGGAGATTGTGGGGGACCCGTTTAGATTGACGGTCGCAAGCCATATGTGGGCTTCGCCATCATCCATGCAGATGAGAACAGAGGATGCTACTGATTCGCTTGGCTTGGCTATAACCTCAGGTTTTTAGAGAACAAAGACCAAAAGAAGGTCCTATGTCCAATAAAAAGCCGAGTAGACGGGCTTGAAAAGCCATGTCTAAGCCATTGGCGGCAGAAGGAGAAGGCAAGGACCTTGGGGGGGGGGGGGGGGTACCCCCCAAGGGACTTTTGTCACCTTGTAGCAGTGGTCGGTGTAGGATTTCCGCAAAGTTTTCTCTCTTAGATTTCTGATGCCTCTTTCTGTCTGAGTTTCCGGATTTTCTGCAATCTATTGTCTTTGTGTCTGCTGTTCTTTCTTCTTGGAGAGTTCTCCTATTTATAGGCTTTTAGGTAGCCATTTAGGAGGGTTTATGAGCCTTGATTGTCATAAAGCTACATAAAGGGAGGAGTTACAAAATTGAATTTTTTATTTTGTAACTCATTTTTCTTGGCTTCTGATTGGCCGGAGGAGATTGAGGGCATTTAATCGCCTTTAATCGCCTTGATGGGAGGAGTTTCATGGGTTAAATGCCATGAATCTCTTGACTTGTAACTCCCGGATGCTTGCTTCTGATTGGTCCGTCCAAAGAAATGGATTAATGACTGTAATAAAACTAGTCAATTAATCGCATTAAGTGGTCGCCAAGCATCTGAAGAGTCGCGGGCCGTGCCGCATCTTTTGGGATTCTTCTGGCGATGATCATCGATGGATCTTCATGTAGATCGACATCGGATGACCATGTAATTTCAGGTGTTTGTTGCCAACAGCAGGTCGGTGCCATCTGTCCTGTCGATTTCTCGATCGGTCGGGTAGAAAGCACACTTTTTTTGGTTGACCGGGTGGCGATCAATATTGTTTTCGATACTCTTGATGATTGACCCGTGTTTTGGACGGACGTCAGAAGATTTGGTGTCTCAAAAGTATGAATTTTGGAAAATACCAGAGGCTGGGCGCTTCGAATCACGAAAAAACGGCGAAAACCGGGGTTTCCGGGGCCTTCCCGGCGACCCCGGGCTCCAGGGTCGCCGGCGACCCTGGCCCAGGGTTGCAGGGGCCTGCGACCCTGGGGGATTTTTCCCCCTTTTTGTCCCGTTTTGTGTCCGTTTTTGCTGTTTTTCGATTCTTTTTTCTTCTGTATTTTTCCTTGACATTTTTGACCATTTATTGGCCTGATTTCCCTGTAGGAAACCTGATGAGAATCCTTGCATTTTATTTTGTAAAGTTTCCAATTTCCTGAGAAAGCCGAAGACTTTGTCGTGCAGAGCTGCCAATTTTCCGTCAGAAGCTGAAACTGGGACAAACGATGTCGGAATGACCTGAAATTTGGTGTGAAGCCTCCTGAGCAATAAATAAGACCAACCATAGGCTTTTGTTTAAGTTTTGAAGCCGTTTGGGGTCCTATCACCAGTAGACTCGCTTTTGTCGCGATGAAGATGTCGCGGTTTGATGTGCGGTCAACCGATGTCCGATTGACTTGAAATTGACAGGGAACCTATTGGAGTCATTTTAAGATGATCCATAGGCTCTGTCTTGGAAACCATGGTCCCGGAGAGCTTTGCCGCCGAGAGGCCTGATTTGGCTTCCGAGCGTCAAACTATGGTCAAATGTTGTCGAAATGACCTGAAATTTGACGTGCAGCCCCTTATAAGCATTTTGAAGCCGTCCATGTGCTCTATCTGATGAGTGATGGCCTCGGCGGTTCTCGCCGCCGAGAGGCTTGATTTAGCTGTTCGAGGGTTGATGTAGGGTCAAACGTTGTCGGTTTGACTCGGAACTTGACGTGGAGCCTTTTGAAAGTATTTTGAGACCATCCATCGGCTCTGATCGAAGATTTGGTGTCTCCGATGCTTTTGCCGTGGAGAGCTCCTTTTCGGCTGTCGGAGAAGCGAAGTTAGGCCAAATGATTTTGAAATGGCCCGAAACTTCTTGTGTACTCCTCTTTTGGATGTCTTGAAGGATCTTGCAGTTTTTGTTTGATTCTGACAAGATTTGATTTTTGGAAGTAGCATTGCCTATTAATGGCAGGTTGCGACTTCATGTAGCTCTTTGGATCTTTGAAGAGGCAAAGTGACATTTTTGGTGTCAACAACCGACCTCATCATCCACATCTTGAGGTTGCTTACTCACATTAAAGATGTTTAGTTGAATTGTCATGGTGCCAATTGAAATTTATATCACTCCATTCCTACAATTAATCAAAGCATTGGATGTTGCTAGGAATGGTCGTCCTAAAATGATTGGTATTTTAGCCACAGTTCTTGTTGGTTGATTCATGTCCAAGACAACAAAGTCTACAGGGAACACGAACTCTCCTACTTTGATCAGGACATCCTCCACCACCCGCTTCGGGTATCGAATTGAAGCATCAGCCAATTGGAGGGTCACATGAGCTTTCTTCAACTCCCCCAAATCTAGTTCTTCGTATATGGAATGCGGAAGTAGGTTGACACTCGCACCCAAGTCTAGTAAAGCGTGCTCAATATGATGGTCCCCCATCATGCATGAAATTGTAGGACACCCTGGGTCCTTGTATTTGATTGGGATTGGACTTGTTCTAGGCCTTTTCCGTTAGGAATGAACGACTTAGCCCTTGGGATTGGGTTCAGGTTGACTAGGGAAGGTCCAGTTGTCTCTGACACTAATGCAGTTGGCTAGTTGGCCCATCTAATATTCCAGTTTTGCAAGGGTCTGGGTGTGACCATTCAAAATTTGAGTAGTGCTTTGCTGGAATTGGAGGGTATTCTGAGCTAACAGTTTCATGGTTTCCTCAAGAGAATCTATCGGATGATTTTGCGGATTGGGGGTGAAATTAGGGTTTTGGAAATCGGGTGGGGGCA
This sequence comes from Litsea cubeba, assembly GCA_012931725.1. NCBI lineage: Eukaryota > Viridiplantae > Streptophyta > Magnoliopsida > Laurales > Lauraceae > Litsea > Litsea cubeba. Next base: position 49,770,308 of record CM022952.1, read on the forward strand.
TTGGACTGAGATGGAATGGGCCGAAGTTGATGGGCCTGTGATGGGCCACCCTGAGTTGGACCCTTGGTCCAAGAAAAATTCGGATTATCCCTCCAACCTGGATTGTATGTGTTGGAGTATGGGTCATACCTCTGACGATTATCAAACGAGTGTTTTGATAAAGTGCATTCACCTCCTCAATAGACTCAGTTTGACCCAAAGTTGTTGGGTCAATCCCTCCATTCATGGCCTGATTATATTTCAATGACTCCAAAGTGTTTGGAATGGGCTTTTTGTTCAGTACTAAGGCCTCTATTTTCCTCACCAATGTGGCCAATTTGGCCTCTGCCTCAATTTTGGGTTCAATCTTGAACATCCCCCCTTTTTCAGGAATGGTGGGTTTGATGGGCACCCTCTTGATAGGAGCCCACTGCAATGTGTTTTCAGCGGTTTCTTCTAAAAATGTCCATGCTTCATCCGCTGTCTTCTGTGTAAACTTCCCACTATAGAAAGATTCCACCATTTGCTTAATAGGGTAATCCAAACCCTCATACACGATCTGGACCAATCGAATTTTTTCAAATCCATGGTGGGGACACTGGATTAAGAGGTCCTTGAACCATTTCAAATAACTTGCAAAGTGTCTCCCCTTCCATTTGATGGAATCCATTGATGGTCTACCTAATCGAAGCGGTTTTCTGCTTGGAGTAGAATTTTTTGTAAAATTCTTCGACTAGCTTGTCCCATGTAGTGATGGACCTGGCCTGTAAGGCATAAAGCCAAGCTTTAGCCTTTTCTTTTAGGGAGAAAGGAAATAATCTAAGTTTAAGGGCCTCCTCAGTCATGTTATTGATTTTCATGGTCCCACAGATGTCCTCAAGTTCCCTAACATGTTGATATGGGTTTTCCTGGTCTAGCCCATGGAATACTGGGAGTATATGGATCATGCCAGATTTCAACTCAAATGTAGCATTGGTCTGAGGCAGGGTGATGCAGGATGGTTGAGTTGTCCTGGTGGGGTGCATGTAGTCCTTCAAAGTCATGGGTGGGTCCACTTGATCAGCCATCCTAACAATTTCTTCAAAGATAGAAGACTTTCCAACAACGGTTAAGGCTAATTCAGCCTCTATCCTGACTAACATTTTACTCTTGCGTACCCACAATTTCTCTCTCTCGGTTCTAGAACGCATGCATCAGGTTCAACCTTACAGAAATGCAAGCTTAATCTATATGCAGGGCCCTAATGGTCTTACTAAATGATGCACAAGCAGTCAAGCACAAAGATTGAGCACAAGAAATTATCTTAGGGTTAGCCTAACTCACTAGACAGCTCCTAACTGGTTTGAAGAGCACACTAAGGCCTCCAATCCGGTCTTATGAAGCCAAACCGACCAGGTAAGTCCCCAGGATGAGTGGTGGGGTCACAATGCACTTGGCAAGGGTCCCGCTTAAGAACCAAACTCCTAGAGCAGAGACTGCCACCCTTTTTGGTAGGGACAGGACTTACCTAGATATCAACTTGACCAAAGAGCGCAACTGGTATAACCTTTTGTGGTCTTCGTCCTACTGAGCTCGAGTCCTATGGTCTCGTTGCTGCTTGATTTTTAATTAAAGTTAGGATCCTAATGTGAGAGATGGTTAACCTAAATCGGCAAGGATCTGGTGATGAAATCTATCCTTATCTTTCTGGGGTCGATTGCCCTTTAACTAAGTGTGTGTCCAATTAGATGGTGTGTCAATCAACATTCACACTTTGCTAAAATTAAATCATCCAAGCCCACTTGCAGAAAAAGATTCGTGGGGTAAAGTTTAGAAATTCTTACAGCGGGTCCACGCAAATTCTTTAAACTGTGCAAGCTTAACCTTTTTTTTATAGCAATTTTTCAATTCTGAGAGCAACTTGTTTGCTTAAAAGCAATCCCCGCGATTTCCTTCCCCTTTTAGAGTCCTACAAAACTCAGATTGTAACCTCAAAGAAAACGACTAAAGTGTTAGATCTAAATAAACTACTAAAAATAGCTAAAAATTGTTAATAAAATCCCTAAATTGAAAAATCAACCTAATCTAAATTTTAAAAACCTAAACTACTGCAATTTGAATGAAAGAAGCAATTCTAAAACTCCTAATGCAGTCCTAAGTTAAATGAACACATTGCTGTTAAGTGCTGAAAAAAAAAATCAAAAGTGTTGGAACTTGTTGCACAGGCCCAATTTTATAGATCTGTACGACCACCTTTTATTGATCAAAACCTTAAAACAGTGATTGGGATGTAGTCTCCTAATATGCAAGAATCAAACAAAAAAGATAGAGACTAAAAAGGATAAGAAACAAAGAAGTTATGCTATCATGAAGTTGGCTACTTGAACCAGTTTTGCTGCTGAATGCAGAATCTGCCTGACTGACTGGCTCTGTTCACGGCACCAAAACTTGGACATCCAAAACGTATTTCTCTCTGGAATTTTTATGGTTCAAATTCAATATATCAAAGTCCAATCCAGCAAAATTTCAAGTCCAAAGGAGTCCGTTTGACTGGTTTTAAAAGCGTGAACTTTTGGGTAAAAACCAGGCCAAATCTGTCACAAAATTAGTGCAGAAATTTGTTTTTTATTTAACCACTAGCAATCAGTCCGAAAATTATTGAGAAATCAGCAACCAAAACATGAAAAATAGTAACCACAAATATTAAGAAATACAAAAACTAAACCTAATGCAAGCTATGAATGAAACTAATTACAATCCATGATATGCAAAAAATAATGCTAGAAATCCAAACTAAAAGATTCTTTTCAAATTCGCTCCCCGGCAACGGCGCCAATAACTTGATGTGATCTTTATCAATATTAAAATACCGCAAGTGCACGGGTGTCTAGATGAGATAGTGGCAAGAACGGGTCGAACCCACAAGGAGCTAATTAAAGAAACTTTTAGATTAAGAAAACTAATTAACTAACAATTAAGGGAAGTTTTGATTATTTAGAAATAAAAGAAAGTAACTAATTTAGAAATATGAAAACTACCAATTAATGAAAGTGATTAGAGCATAGGAATCCAATAAGCATCCACCAATTATTTATCAATTAACCCTAACTTATTCCAATTTTTACTTCAAATCAAAGACAAATCAATGTTTTTAATTTGGAAAATCTAACTTTAAAAATCCCTTTTTAATTATAGAATCCAAAACCCAAGACTTCCTTCACCTCATAAAAGATAAAAAAAAAAAATCTAAGCACTACCCATCAAAAGTAAGTATAAAACCATCAAAAAGATCTAAGTCCTAAGCATGGCCTATCAAACCTAAGCATGGATAGTCAAAAATCAAATTTTATTTTCAGAAATTAAGAATGGAGATTTGCCTAGGACACGAAGACAAGTCTATTAATCATTAAGAACATAAAGATATGCAAACAAGTTAGAACTACTAGACAAATAAAAAGCAATCACTTATCTCCATCCATCGCTCTAATCAAAACTAGCCCGCCATTGCAAAGAAGACTTCTTGATTTGTCATTAAAGATTGCATCTTTACAACTTCTCCCAAAGCTACCCAAAAATAAAAAATATGGAGAACTAGAACTAGAACTAGAAGAGTGGAAAGAAGAAAGGGGAAGAAGAGAGAGAGAATGGCTTGGCCACTTTATGAAGGAGAATGGGCTTGTAGTTTTAGCCCCCTTGATGCTTCTTTTATACTTTTTGGCCTCTTGATTTTTAATGAATTATTTTCATTCTATGACTTGATTATTGGCTTAGCTTTGAAACAGAGCTTCTCACTTAGGTTGCAATTTGAACTGGAGATGATTTGTTACTAAGTGTGGTCTCTTGGGCTCCAAGTCTTGCCAAATTGAACTCCTCAAAGATCTCTCATGTTGCCAATTTTAAAAACTTTTTGCAATTCCCGCATAGAATTATAATAGACAACTTCCCGAGGTCATATCTCTCTCCGATTTATGAAATCTTGGACTCCATGGATATCTACTCGAAAAGGGCTTTCCAACGGTGTGTAGATGTGCTAATCCGATACTCGGTTTGAAAGTTATGGCTATTTCAATTTACTGCCCTTGAAAATTCAGAGAATAATTTGCACATAAGGGAACTTCTATGTTTGGCAAGCAATGGGGTATGTGGGACCCATGTTGGACATCCAAGGCATGTTTGGATTCTTTCTTTGCTTGCTTATTTAATTCTTTTTTCATATTTGGCATGCTTCTTTACTTGCAACTTTGACTAATCAACTCCCCTTGCAAAGTTTCTAATTTTCTCTCTTTCTTGATTTTGGTTTCCAAATTTAGCAAGTTAACACCATCTTTCCAAATCCGAGTTTCTTCTTTCTTCTTTGAGAATCTTCAACCTTTCTAACTCCACCAAGATGTCAAGATATGTGGGCCCACCATGAAGGGTGTCCCGCCTTTGATCTCTCTTAAGTTTCACCAATGCAGGTCCCACTCTTGATTTCTCCTACATAAATAAAATTAAATAATGTCAATAATAATCAAGTGTGATGAATCTAGATGGACTATGCATGGGACTCTACATGCCTACTTAATGCACCAAAAATACCAAACTTTCCAAAAATAACACATGGTGTCAAAATTAGCAGATATGCATTAGTGAAGCTAAAAAAACTAATTTTTGGTGATGAATGAGATGAAAACCCTAATTTCACAAAAGTCATGCAATGTAATGAATTTGGACCAAATTTGACTAAGATTCCAACTATGATGCTCAAATGTACGGATTTATGAAATTCTATGAAATTGAGTATAAATTACCCTAATTAAGTCGACAAACTAACATAAAATGATGAATGAGAACTACAATTTTGTGGACTTATCAGCCGCCACTGTAGCCGTCGCCGGAGATCCTCTCCGCCATCGACGTTGCCTCGCCGTCCGACCGCCCTCCCACTGTTGTTGCAGAAGACAACAACTAGAGGTTGTATAGCGCTTGTTTCAGGCGTTGGGAGGAAAGAGACGACCCAGTTGGGTCCTTTGTGAGTCAGGTCCAGCTCAGTTCGACCTGACCCGTTTCATAGAAGCCCAGGAACAGTCCATATTCAGCAATACAGTCAAGGCAGTTTGACCGGGTTCAACAGCCAGAATTGTTTCTGGATTTCTAGAGCCATCCGGACTCAGAATTACATTCAATTTTTTTTGTTGGATTTGTATAGACGAGATCTATAAGGTAGATAGAATGGATTGACGGTGACAAAGCTTAGTTGCAGGCTTTACTATAAATTGTTCTAATTTTTTGGCAAATTTATCTGAGTTTTTATCAAATTTAGCTGAGTTTTTGTCAAATTTATCTGAGTTTTTATCAAATTTATCTGAGTTCTTTGTCAAATTTATCTGAGTTTTTATCAAATTTAGCTAAATTTTTTTCAAATTTATCTGAGTTTGTATGAAATTTATCTGATTTTTTTTGTGAAATTTATTTACGTCTTTTTCAAGTTTATCTGAGTTTTAACAAATTTATATGAGTTTCTGTCAAGTTTATCTGAGGTTTTGGCAAATTTATCTGATTTTTAACAAATTTATATGAGTTTCTGTCAAATTTATCTAAGTTTTTATGAAATTTATCTTAGTTACGGAGAAATCTATCGGAGTTTTTGTAAAGTTTATCTGAGTTTTTACGAAATTTATCTGAATTTTCGTCAAATTTATCTGAGTTCTGGAGAAATTTATCTAAATTTTCATCAAATTTTTCTGAGTTCTGGAACAAAATTTATCTGAATGTGGAAAATTTATTTGAATTTTTGAAAATAGAGCCGAGTTTCTAACAAATTTATCTCCATTTTAAAATTTTTAATTGAGTCTTTTAAAGAATATTTCTATAATTTTGACAAATTTATTTGTATTTTCTTAGATCTATTTGTGTTTTTGAATTTTATTTGTGTCGTTTGAAATTTATTTGTATTTTTTGAAATAAATTTAACTGAGTTTTGACAAAAATACTTAAGTTTTTTGTAAATTTCTCTAAAATTTGGAAAATTGGCTTATCTTAGTTTTGGCAAATGTATTTGCATTTTTTAAAATTTATTTGCATTTTTTAATTTTATTTACGTCTTTTGAAATTTATTCGTATTTTTTTAAATTTATTTGCATTTTTTAAATTTTATTTGGATTTTTTGAGATCTTTTCCCGTCTTTTGAAATTTATTTACATTTTCTGAAATTTATTTGGATCTTTTGAAACTTATTTGCATCTTTTTAAATTTATTTCCGTTAATTGATTATATATTGCTATTTTTTTTAATTTATTACGTTTTTTGAAATTTATTAGTGTGTTTTTAGAATTTATTTAAAAATCTGGGAATTCCATTAATCGTAGGCAATTAAATGTTAGTGGCCATTATTAATGGGATATCCCACCAATCATGGGATATGATTTAAAGAAAGGATAAACTAGACATTTCAGGTATCAAAAAGTGTGAGAGGGACCTTTGGCTGCATGACTTTCTTTTGTGGATCTAAGGCCATAAAGTGAAATGTTCAGGGACCCGTCGCCGAATGCCCCTAAAAATAATCGTCCATATTTGGTATTGGACTTAACGAAGGGGCAGCTTGGGGTGCACCTAGGCATGTAAATATGGGCGGGTGGCCCAAGCCCAGCACGGGCCTGACACGAAAAACCCGTACTTGGGCTGTTGACTTAGTCAACGGGCTGGCCCGGCCGAGCCCGACAATCCCCCACTAGGCCAAGGCTACCAGGCCCAAGGCACGGCCCAATACGGAATGGATAAAATCCGTGTCGTGCTTGGCCAGCGCCCTTAAGCCCCCCCACCCCACACACACACACACACTCTCTAAAATCGGTCAAATGCATTTTTCTATGTTTTTAACACACACCCCCAACACTATCAACGGTCAAATGTGTTTGGGGGGGGGGGGGGTGTATTAGTGTCTTTTGATCATTTTTTACCATTATACCCTCCCACCCCAGCTGGTATAAAATGGTCATATGAGGGGGTGTTTTGTGTCATTTTATCACTTAGGAACTCTATAAGTAGCCTTCATTTCTCTACACCCATCTACTCTCTCATGTCTTACACTCCCTTTAAGGTTCTAAGCTAAGCTCTCTTAAGTCTCATTCTAAAGTCAAAGCTCTCTAAAAAGTTCTCTAAAAGTGAAGAATGAGAGTGACTTCTCTAAAGTGGATGAGATCTCTAAGAAGGACTTCTTCATTAGCTCTCCCTCTCTCATAAAGGTATATATTATTTTTAATTTTGATTCTTATTTAGTAATAATATACATAGTAATAATATATATATTAAGTCTCATCTTCTCCCCTTTCTTATATAAATTATCACAAAAAAAAACATATTATACATAATGGGATGCTCCTATGAGAGATATCTCTCACCTTTTATGAGAGATAGAGGTGGGGGCCCCCACATTTAAGTTGTTGGCATTGGATATGGATGTGTGGGTCCCCACCTCTATCTCTCATAGTAAGGTGAGAGCATCTCCCATACATAATTATTTATTTAAGTTTTTTTTTAAATCTATTATTTAGAAAAATGGCTGGACCATCACAACCTTTCAACATTGACTTCTCTCTAAATGAGGAAGATCCTAGATTTATTCATTTAGATAAAAGTCAAATGATAGAAGTAGAGACTCATAATCCCCAAGAACCTGAACCCACTGGTGGTGAAGGGCCTGCATGTTTGGGTTCTACAACTAAAAAGAAGAGAAAAACCAAGATTGACTTCTCCTGTATGGGAGCATTTTGTTAAAGTTAAGGTCCCAAATCCCAAAGGATGAACATATGAAAATGCACAATGTAAATATTGCAAAAATCTCCTCAGTGCCAAATCAGCAAGTGGCACTGGCCACCTTCTTAAACACATGAGAACATGTGCGCCCATACACACGAATACCGCTGGCGCTGGGGCAGAATGTGGGACCATCCAAACACAACTTTCTCAAACAAACTCAACTGGTGGTTTAGGAGTTTTTCACTATGACCTTAATAATGCTATATATCAACTTGTAAGGTTTGTAATAGTTTGCCAATTACCATTTATACTTGCTGAAGACCGACACTTTGAAAGATTTTTTAGGGAAGCCTTTGTTCCTTCATGGAAGAAAATATCAAGAGTTACTGCTAGAAATGATGCAGTAAAACCTTTTTTGAAAGAAAAAAAGAGTTTAAAACAGGTTTTTCAAAATATACCTGGAAAAGTGGCTTTAACTTTATATTTATGGACCTCTAAAAAAAATGTGGGGTACATTGCAATCACATCACATTATATTGATAGTGATTGGGTGATATAGAAAAGAATGATTTCATATTCTTTATTAGAGTTCCCACACACTGGTGCTAGAATAGGGTCCACTATCCTTGAAAAACTTAGAGAATATAATATTAAAAATAAAATAACTGCTATAACTTTAGATAATGTGAGCACTAACAATGTCGCAACAGATTTACTAAAACCTGCGCTTCCACTTGATTTAAATGGAGCTCTATTTCAAAAAGATGTGCATGCCACATCATAAATCTTATCGTACAAGTAGGGGTAAAATCTATTAAAGATGATTTAGAGATCATTAAATGGATTGTAGGTTTCATTTTTTGTTCTCCCTCGCAAAAACAATGGTGTGGGAAAATATGTGTAAATTTGGATCTAAGACCTAAGAAAATATCACAACATGTAAAGCATAGATGAAATATTACCTATAAAATGTTAAAACAAGCATGTGCCTATAAAATGGCACTAAATCAATATTGTCAACTTTGTTTAACACATGAAAATATTTATATAAGTAATGATAGATGGACCATTCTTGAGATAATAAGCGAGTTTTTAGAAGTTTTTCACGATGCAACCTTGTTTTTGTCCGGGGTATATTATCCCACATCAAATCAAGTTTTAATCCATTTTTATGAAATAAGTCTTACATTGAAATTAAAAGGTGTAGAAACCCTTCTTGAAGAAATAAATTCTAAATTGAATACAACTATAAATGACATGTCTACAGTTAAGACACAATTAGAAACACTTTATTTGGATAATGCTACCGATTAAGTAGATCCATAGACCCACGGTCCCAACAAGCCCTCCCCAGGTACATAACGGGAAAAATAAGGCTATCTGGAGTATTATTATTATTATGAGGAAATCTCACGGAAGTGACTCTTCTTCTTCCGGAGGATCCTCTTACAATCTTAATGAATTAACAATGCACCTGGAGAACGATCATGTTCCAATCCCGGATGATGAAGAAGATGCTTTTGATCTTTTGGCATTGTGAAAATCATTCGAAACTAAGTTTCATGTGCTTTCTGCTATGGCCCGTGATATACTAACAATACTAGCGTCTACAGTTGCATGGGTAAGAGACTGGAGCTTCAGAACTAGAATTAAAAATCTATGGCTTGTGATGATGACTAAATTAGATTCGGACAACACCGGTCGAGTAATGGATAATAAATGCAATAATTAAAGAAGAGAGAGATTATAGTGGTTCGGTCAGTATGACCTACGTCCACTTCCTAAGGGCAGAGGTTGTCAGATGGTTTATATCTTGAATGTGCAAAGATTACAATGTAGGAGAAAAAAAGTGGGTAGAAGGGAAATATCTCTTGCCTGCCCCACAAGTGCTAGTGGGGCTCTTCTATTTATAGTCTTCCCCAACAGATGGGGACGACTTTATAGCAACGTTCACTTTACTTCGATGGAGCCTTCGAACTGTCCTCGATGGACGAGGCAGTTGGGATATTCTCCGCAGGACTTGGTAAAAGCAGGCCAAGGGTTGACTATTTCCGAAGCGACAAGCGTTGCCTCGGTCAGGCTTCGTAGGTTTGAGTCTGGATCTCAACTGATTCGGATCTTCACAGATTTAGGCCTTGGCTCATTAAAGACTGGGTCACTTGGACCTGACTCATCATTTCCCCTCAATTTTCGGCGCCCAAAGAAGCTTTGAAAGGGGGGCATTTCGAAATAGAAGGGTCATCCCAAAAGAAGAAGATGAACATGCAACTTGCAAGAAAAAACGCCCTAGGCGTTGTCAAGGGTTAGGCTTCCGGTGCGAATCGTGCAGTGGAGAAGATCCCCCTGGGCGCCAGTGTGGGAGAAGAGAAAGCAGCGGGAGAAGATACAAAAGGCGTTGCCCTGGCAGTCGCGGGACACCCGGCGACGGGCGCCGCCCAGGCCGCGGCAGTGGGGACAGCGGAGCGACGCCCGGCGGTGGGCGCCACCCAGGCTGCGTGCGTGGGCGCGGGTGCAGTGACAGCGACACCGGGCGCGGGCGTGGAGGCACCAGCATGACGCCTAGGGCCGCGGGCGCGGGCGAGGCCGCGGGCGTGGGGAAGCAGCGCGATGCCCGGCGGCGGGCGTCGCCGAGGTCGCGGGTAACGGGCGTGGAAGCGGCAGCGCGACGCCCAGGTCGCGGCCTCGGGCGAGGTTGTGGGCGTGGGGAAGCAGTGTGACACCCGGTGGCTGGCTTTGCCGAGGTTGCTGGCAGCGGGCGTGGAAGCAGCAGCGCGACGCCCGGCGGCAGGCGTCGCCGAGGTCGAGGCCGCGGGCATGGAGGCAGCAGCGCATGGGCATCGCCCAGATCGCGGCTGCATCCGTGGAGGCAGCAGTGCGCGTCGCCCAGATCGCGGCCGCGGGTGAGGCCGCAGGCGTGGAGGCAGGTCGCGGCCGCGGGCATCGCCGCAGGTGTCACCGAGGCCGCTGCCACAGGCGAGGCCTTGGACGTGGCCGCGGCGAGGCCTTGGGCGTGGCCGCGGCGAGGCTTTGGGCATGGCCGCGAGCGTGGGGACCCTGCTGTGGGCACCGCAGCCCCGGTGTTGTTTTTTCCCGAGGTTACGCAGATTAATGTTTTGGGCACCGAGGGGTTTATAAACATATTTTTGGAAGGTCTGGCTCAGGTAAAGGTTTACTGTTCCCCTTTTCTCCAGACTTTCATTTTATATGTGCTATCTCATTTCCTTTGTTCCTCTTTTTCAGGCCTCTGATATGCATGGCATTATACTAATAAATACCCTTTTATTTGAATTTACTAGTTGTTTATTTTGTCTTAAATGTTCTAATTATAGCATTTTTCTTATTATGCAGGAATTAGAAGGCGCTGAGCATATTTGAGCTTAATTCGGAAAGGTTTAAAGCTAAAGTCCCATTTGAGAAAAGATATATACAAAGAGTATATAGGCTTCTTGGAGGAGAGCTGGAATTTCAAGTTAGAGGTCATGAGTTCAAGACTTGGTACAATTTGTTTTTATTTTTATTTTTGGAGATTGAATTTGGTGGCCCCCACCATATCTAATGCTTGCTAATGGTTACTAAAAATTAGCAATCAACTTTAAAAGAAAGGGAAGGAATCTCATGGACATCAATAAGATTGTTATTCTTTAGCAAGTGATCAAATCATGAAGGAAAGAAGATTTTCGGAATTGTAGCCATCCTGCGCAAGATTTACTATTTTGATCATAACTTGTGACTCAAGACTCTGATTAAGGCAAGATTAGATGCGTTGGAAAGAGGACTCAAAGAAAAGAATATCATGTCTCATGAGGATCTCCCAATTCTGACGTTTTGGGGTTCAAAATAGGCTGTCAATTGGAGGGATATGGGGGATGACGAATTTGAAAGATTTATCTTTCTTTGTTCTTCTTGTATTTTTTTTTCTTTTTAAGGGGAGGCTCTCTCTTGCTCCAGGAGTAATTTTATTTTTCTTTAATCTTTGTTAGAAAGTGAAGGTGGAGATTGAGTGGTGTAATAAACAACTTTGAAGGCTTTCAATAATGGAGATTTGCTTCTTTATTGTTGTTTGTTCTACAATGCTTGGCTAATCTGTGGATTAGGGTGGAGGAGGAAACCAAAAACCGGTGAGATCATTCCTTATTATTCTTCTATCTCTTTCCCTCATTATGCTTAATGATTTAATAGATTCTCCTTCATGAATGTTATTCAACTTCTGATTTTGTAAAGATTATTTGGAATGTCTTTTATTTTTATGCTTGATCTTGACATATCATGTTTAGGTTAAATTCATTTAATGGTTTGTGCTTGATCTTGATAAATAGTGATTAGAGTTTCAACATATTGAAGTGAAGGGAGTCTTAGGTACTAATTAGAGAATTGAATTTGTAAGAAAAAAAAGGTTTTCAAAGCTAAATCTTCCGATCCAAGGCAGTTGCTTGCACATTGGATTGAGTTTTGTTGGGATAAGACTATGAAGTAATTTTGGAATGATTAAATCTATTTTGGTGAAATCGAATACCCTGATCTCTCTTTCTCTGATTAGTTTGTATTTAGATTTCCTTTGATATCATTTTAGTTATTAATTTCTTGATTAATTGTGGTTTTAAAATCCCTAGTGTGAAAACCGATCGAGGATTTTTGGATCTTGTTTCTACAAATCTCTGTGGATCGACCCGTATTTGCCATTATCTACTTAATAAAAAGTTGTGTGATTGCGGTTAATAATTTGAGCACATCAAATTTTGGCGCCGTTGTCGGGGATTTGTTCTTGAAAACGGTTTCAAAAGTCTGATTTCTGATTTTTACTCTAGTTTAGTTTAGGATTTTATTTTATTACTTTTTAAATAAAAAAATAAAATTTCCTTTTAGGATATTAGCTTTATAGGATTTTTTTTTACTTTGGTATTGTTAATTTTGCAGGATTGAAGAAAGAAAGAAGTTACTAGATTTGGAGGACAAAGAATCTTCGATTAAGTTGCCAAAAAAAAAGAAGAGAAGAATCTTGCAAAGAAACATACTCAAAGCGGGAAAGAAATTTTTGTTTTAGTAGTAGTTTTTTTTTTTAGATCCATTGTAGTAGGACTTTCAAAGTGTAATAATTTTAATTATTTTTAAATTTTGGAAAGGCCCAAATTGTAATAGTTAGGGGCAGAGAAGGACGACAGTTGGACGATACTGTCTCTGCACCTCGGGTTGGTACACTGAGTCTAGGTATCAGTGGCCCGAGTCGACTCAATAGATCTTCCCCCATCTTGAGTGGGAGGTGAGTACTGAAACCCTACCCACGCCTCTTCAGTAAGTGGGTTAATTCATGGTTATTGAAATTTGGCAAAAGTGTGATTGATTGAATGTTACACATTGATTAAATTGGAATCACACACTTAGTAAGGGCATTCACCCCCAAAAGATTTCATCACCGGATTCTTGCCCATTAGGTTAACCACACCCCACTTTAGGTACCAAGCCAATAATTTAAAATCAATTAGACATTGGCCCTTGGATCTTCAAGCTCATTAGGACGAAGACCATCAAAGGTTGCACCAATTGCGTTATTTGACCAAAGTTGATCTAAGAAAT